>CM019069.1:138285408-138755893 GCA_009667805.1 Leptobrachium leishanense | reverse complement strand
GTTCTTCATCTAAGTCACAACAATTTGAAAAACACAGTCTGCTTAAAATAATACAACACAAACATTATATGTTTTCATGTATTTATTGAATATAACATGCAAACATTCACAGTGCAGGGTGGAAAAAGTATTCCAGAACCAGTTTTGGGTTTATTGGTTTCAAGAAGCACTGCCTGATGTGAACCATTCCTCGCAGAAAAGAGCTCTCAATAGACCTACGATCAAGAACTGTTGATTTGCATGAAGCTGGAAAGGGTTACAAAAGTATCTCCAAAAGCCTTGATGTTCATGTGTCCACAGTAAGACAGACTGTCTACAAATGGAGAAACTTCAGCACTGTTGCTACTCTCCCTAAGCGTGGTCGTCCTGTAAAGATGACTGCAAGAGCACAGCGCAGAATGCTTAATGACATAAAGAAGAATCCTAGAGTGTCAGCTAAAGACTTACAGAAATCTCTGGCACATGCTAACATTTTTGTTGACACATCTACAATAAGGAAAACATTAAACAAGAATGGAGTACATGGGAGGACACCACGGAGGAAGCCATTGCTGTCCAAAAAGAATATTTCCGCACATTTGAAGTTTGCAAAGGAGCACCTGGATCTTCCACGGCACTACTGGCAAAATATTCTGTGGACAGATGAAACCAAAATTGAGTTGTTTGGAAAAAACACACAACACTATGTGTGGAGAAAAAAAGGCACAGCACACCAACATCAAAACCTCATCTCCACTGTAAAACATGGCGGAGGGAGTATCATGGTTTGGGGCTGCTTTGCTGCCTCAGGGCCTGGACGGATTGTTGTCATTGATGGAAAAATGAATTCCAGAGTTTATCAAGACATTTTGCAGGAAAACGTAAGACCATCTGTCCACCGACTGAAGCTCCGCAGAGGATGGGTGATGCAACAGGACAATGACCCAAAGCATACAAGTAATTCAACAAAAGAATGGCTTCAACAAAACAAAATACGCCTTCTGGAGTGGCCCAGTCCCAGTCCTGACCTCAACCCGATTGAAATGCTGTGGCATGACCTTAAGAGAGCGATTCACACCAGACATCCCAAGAATATTGCTACACTGAAACGGTTTTGTGAAGAGGAGTGGTCCAAAATTATTCCAGATCGTTGTGCAGGTCTGATCTGCAACTACAGGAAACGTTTGGTTGAGGTTATTGCTGCCAAAGGAGGGTCAACCAGTTATTAAGTCCAAAGGTTCACATACTTTTTCCACCCTGCACTGTGAATGTTTACATGTTCTGTTCAATAAAAACATGACAACATATAATGTTTGTGTTGTATTATTTTAAGAAGACTGTGTTTTTCAAATTGTTGTGACTTAGATGAAGATCAGAGCACATTTTATGACCAATTCAAGCAAAACTCCACGTAATCCCAAATGGTTCACATACTTTTTCTTGCAACTGTATATATAATACTTGTGTGTATATGTATATATACCAAATCTTTCTACTTCAAACTAAAAAACATCAAACATGTCTGTCCCTTTTATATTCCATATAATAAAGTATAATTCATATTCCATGCATAAGTTTTATATTTCTTTGTATGTTTTTGGTTTTTTTTTGTTTTTAAAGCGAAAAACATAACAGAACAGATCATACAGCAAACTTTTTCTCCACATAACCTCCCAGCATTAACAAAAGTGTTTAAAAATTCATACCACCAAACCTGGCCGCACGTAGGTCTGAAAAGCCCTCGAATTCCATCTTCCCAATTCTTGAATTTCCGCTGCAGACAAACCCAAGCTCGAAGCTTCTGTTGCTGCCCCAATACGAAAGAGTGAGAACCAAATTCCTCCGGATTCCTCCCTAAACTCAACAAACCCTTCTTAAAAATGGTAACAAACTGATACCTCGATAAAGCTGAGCCATCCGCGTGACATAAAAGGCCACTCCAGACTCCACCTTTACCTCCAAAAATTCCTTAACGTTCTTAACCGGACAAACAACGCAGTTATCCACTCGGGATAAACCAACTCTACGCCCCCTACCCAACTGATCAGTCTTGGAGTTAGAAACCCAAATAACAACTTCCTCAACTCCCAACCAAACCGCATCAGCTCCCAAACCACCACCTCCTCTCCTAGAATTGCACACCAGCTCACCCACTCAAAATGCCCCAAAGAACCACAAACAAAAAGCCGCCCTCATAAGCAGAACCTCATAAGGTAAGGAACAAAAATTCCCGTCAAAATCCCATAGACCTTGCAATAACTGCTTTGAAACCGGACACCGAGCGTCCACTCTGCACCTCCCTCTCACATAACCCTGAACTGCACACCTGATAACAAAATCCTTGGTGACATCTCTTTTCCCCGATACCTGGAAAAGGAAAGCCAAGGCGGCCAACGACTGCCATACCACCCCAGGAGATGCCCCTGATTCGAATAACTGGATGAGGTAAGCCCTAAGCAAGCTCTTCTCATCCAATCCACCAACCGAAACGTACCTGAAACGTTCCACCCTGCACCTCCCCCTCACATAACCCTGAACTGCACACCTGATAACAAAATCCTTGGTGACATCTCTTTTCCCCGATACCTGGAAAAGGAAAGCCAAGGCGGCCAACGACTGCCGTACCACCCCAGGAGATGCCCCTGATACGAATAACCGGATGAGGTTAGCCCTAAGCAAGCTCTCCTCATCCAATCACCAACCAAAACGTACCAGAAACGTTCAGCCAATGCGTCCCAATCCTTCAATACTCGCGAGTAGGCCTTCCAAGTGGAATCAGACAAAGAACTTCTCACCCATCCTCCAAAAATTCCGAGCCTAGCTGCCAAAGGGCCTCCGGACATGGGGTGCCCACCTCCTCTGCCAATGGAGCCAGGGAACGAAACCTGTCCCACTGCAAACAAGACAAAGCATCCGCCGCTGAGTTAAAGCGTCCTGGAACATGCCTTGCCCTGCACAAAACGGCAATGTAAATCTCTTAAGTAACCTGATGACTGGCAATGATGAAGCCGACAAATAATTAACTGCCGACACTACCGCCATGTTGTCAGAACGAAACAAAATCCTTCTACCCTCCAGAACACCTCCCCACAGCTCCAAGGCCACCACTAACGGAAACAACTCCAAAAATGCTAAGTTCCGCACCAATGATCAGGCCAACGAGAGGCATACCAATGCCCCCAAAGTATACCCCGAAACCAACACCTCCCGAGGCATCCGTGAAAAATTCCAGTTCCCTTGCCAAAACTTTCCTTGAAGGGAATATGGCCAACCCATTAAACAAAGCCAAAAAGGATCTCCACACTTCTAAATCCTCCTTCATGGCACCAGATATTCTCACAAAATGATGACCTTTGCGAATACCCCGCGTCGCCAAAGCCAATCCTCGCAAAAAGACTCTACCCACCGGAATGACACTGCATGCAAAATTCAAACGACCATCAACGATTGAAGCTCTCTCAACCGCAATTTCCTCACCGACAGGGCACCCTCCACTTGCCTTAAAGCTTCCACAACCTTCACCAAAGGTAGACGACACTCACCCTTAACCGAACCAGTCTCAATCCCAAGGAAAGTGATGACTGACGCCGGACCTTTCGTTTTATCGGAAGCCAAAGGAACACCAAATCGGTGCGCCACCCACTGAAAAGACCGAAGAACGTGAAGACACTCTCCTGTCCCTTCCCTACCCACGTAAAGAAAATCATCCGGATAATGAGTCAAATTCGCAGACCCTGCCACCACACGACCCACCCACTCCAAAAATGTACTAAAACACTCAAAAAAGTAACAGGAACTGGAACAACCCATAGGCAAACATAAATCCACATAAAATTCACCTTCAAACCAAAACCCCAGAAGATGATGACACAAAGGATGTGATAGGTAAAAGCTGAAAAGCCGACTCAATATCCACCTTAATGGAAAAATGTGGTGACAGTCCGCGCTTCCCTCTTTTTTTCCTTTCCTTTTCTCCCCCTGAAATCTTGGTCGAGGATTTTCTTTAAGCAGTTAATTGCTTTCTTTTATGCAGTCCTCAATTCTCAAGATATATGGGGATAGAAATGAGAAACATAGTGTGATCCATAAAAACACATCCAAGTCCCCAAAATACAATAGTTCAACTCACATTTGGAGGTGTCATAAATCAGACACTAGATGTATCTCACAACCGATATTTTTTAGGAGATATCGGGCTCCCCTTTTCCTCCTCTGTCCGATGATGTTGCTCCAAATGAAAAAATAAGGTTGCAGGATATCGATGAACAAAATTAAAATTTATTAAAATTTAAAATTTATTCCATAAAACAATAAATAGACAAACACCAATACGCGTTTCGCGATGCACTCGCTTCATCAGTTGGCATGTAAATCATTGATTTATGGGTGAGCTGCCAAACATTGCCTAAACTGTTCATCATACTTCCACCATGCCCAACCACCATAAATCCAATAAGCCTCCCAAATCCCATGCACATAACAAAACAGAGCCGAACAATGTTGCGGGTTCTTCTCCCCAACCACACTGGCCAAAATACAAAAAGCCCGGAGCCAATTCCCAAAAGACTTCAGAATCCTCCGATACCTCTTCCTCCTTTCCTCCTTAAAACCTTCCTTAGACGAATCGTCCTTAACCCCTGCCACCTCATCCAACGGAAGCAGGGAAAAGAGCTCCACATACTCACCCCACCAAATACATTCCTTAACCTCTTGCTTCAAATGTAACCCCAAAGGACCAGAAAATGACACGTATGCATTCTCTCCTGGCTACATCTGCCACCCCTGAGGAATCACCAAGTGAACCCGACACACCACTCGGCCCTCTTGAACCACCACCAAGAGCTCCACCAGCTCCCAAAACTGATCCACCTGCAACCCTCCATGCCTGAGCCAAATCCACACCCTGGCTCACACCCTCTTTAGAACCCGACCAAGCTTCAAAAGCACCCTGTAAAAAAGACATGAAGGAACTCATATCACAACAACTCCCAATACCTGTCGCCACACTAGGCCCAGCCGAACTTCCAGGAACTTCCTGCGCCACACTCTCCCTAGCCGATCCTCTAACTCCACTGACTCCATCAGCCTGGAAACCACCAACCGGTTGCAGACTCCGCTCCTGTACCATAGGAACTGTGGACGAAAAAACATTAGTGTGATGAGCCTCAGAGCCCAAAGTGCCATTACCATCATCCCGCTCCACCACACCAAAACCCGAAGCCACATCACCTTCACCATCTGAACACCAATCCCCTTCGGGCTCCTGAGTAACCTCATCCCACACAACACCACCCTGTGCCACACCACCGTCCACACCCCCATCCACCAAATGCCTTACCACCAAAGCTTCCGTCCCCGAGACAGACCTTGCTCCACTTCTGGGACCCCTGGCAGACAACCATATTCCTCTTCTACCCGAGGAACTCCTTGACCTCCGCACTCCTTCTCTCCTGGTTCCGCTCACCATACCACCCCTCCGACCAGAAACCGAAGAATCCTTAGCACCCGAGACCGACCTCGAGCTCCTACCTGTCACCCTTCTTGAAACACTCCCGCCAGCCTCAGTCCCAACTGCCTCACCTCCAGCCAACATCCTACAGACCAACCGTCCTCTGCCTCTCACTGCTTCCGACCTCAACCTTTCAGATGCTGTTCCACCGCCGGGTTCTCCTCCTGGACTGAACCGCTCCGGAGGCCTAGAAACTCTGACAGGCCGAGCTCCAACTTCAGACTCCGCCACCAACACCTCCGTCAAACTCCTTCTCGCCCACTCCACACCACAATGCCGAGCCGCCTCCCGCACTTTTGCCAACAGCGACTCCAATTCTCCACCTTCCGCCATCCTCAAAGCCAATGAAATGAAGAAAAAGGCCGAAAACACCTCACTCTGACGCAGCTCAGATTTTCACTAGCTCTACCTCAGGAGAAAAAGGCATGCAGAGCTTCCCTTCACGCGCCTTAAGTACCCTCCTAGAGACTCCGCCCACACCTCTCCCTCTCAAACCCCCCACATGCATTATAACAGTTCGAAAAAACTCCTCCAACCGTCCTGGCATTAGAGGCAACTTAAGGGTCCTACGCCTTAGGTGCTTCAGGCCTTCATAGCATTGATTTTAGGGTTCTGTGTAATAACAGATCCAGGATACATAAAAGTAAGACAGATGTCATTTGCATATCCTACCCAGAGTTCCTTGCTGCATATGGGGAATGTGGCACAGGAGCTTTGGGATGCAATTCATCAAATTGCTGTGATGTGCAAGTGGCTTCTGCAATAATAAACACTATATATATATATATTAATATTATTTTTTTTTTAAGTCCGGATTCTACATTAAAACATGACTTCATTACCAATTTATCATACGTTTTATATGATCCAGTCTACTTTGGTTTAACATTTCAGAAAACCTAAAATTTCCCATTATATAATGAATTGGCACAAAGGTGAGATTCATGACGTTTCTTAACGCTGAGAGATAGTAAATTTACAAATAGTGCTTTCCCATTAATCCTTTTTAACAACTAATTTGGACAATATCAGCAATTAAACTTGGTTGAGAAGAGAAGTTATAAATACACTGTAACTATATGTGATATATACTGTATGTTAGGATATTAAAAATCGAATTGACTGAGGAAGGCGAAACACATCTCAATTAGAGACCTGGGACTCTCTTTGTTAACTACTTGTCTTTTTACTATTTTAGTGTATTTTACCTTTTCTAAATAAATAAATATGAAAGGTTTTAATACTGGAGTCCGATCAGGTTTCCATTTTTGCTGACCTACTGAACTACAGAAATGAGAGGAGGCTGGATACTTGCCGTAATAGTTTCACCCGCGCGCAATTAAGAGCTCCAAAATAGGTGAGTGTATCACCCCCACTATTTCATATGCAATGATAAGAATATATTACACCATGGAGGCTGATTTCTATCCTTATATCTTTGAGGAACCATCCTTCCCAAAAGAAAGGGCAACGTCACCATTTATTTAACCGTGTGCCTTAACTAGAAGAGCCAGTTACACCTGTCACTCTGAAGAATGTGAGTTCTTTGGGAAAACATGAGAGACATTGTACTATATTAAATTATCTAAGTTATTGCTACAGGATTGCACTACTGCTCTTTCTATTTCTATTTTCCCTCTGAGGTTGTCGGTACAACAGCTATAACGCTAAGAGATCGGAAGCTGGAAGTAAATATAAGTATCATTGTTTCTGTTTAACCTCATAGAATTTATCACATGTGACATGAGCACAGTCACTGTCAGGAACCGTGCCTGCTCCTGAACCAGCTGCATGAAAAGTGGTGCCCTCATGGCCAGCACTAGGGATGAGTCAAACACCCCCGTGTTCGGTTCGCATTCGAACCCGAACAATTTTCAAAAGTTTGAGTTCGAACTCAAACATGAACCAAACTCAATGCAAGTCAACTCAAAAGTTCGATTTTTAGAGTGCCCTCCAAGAGGGCATATATGCAAGATATTTGCCATAAAAGGTGTATGGGGGTCTGGGTAGTGCGCTGGGGGACAGGAAACAAGGACAAAAAGTTTTAAAAAAAACATTTTTAAAAGAATAGTGAGTTTTCCATGAAATAAGGGTTAAAAATAAAAATGAAAAATTCCTTCAAATATCGTGCCTAGGAGGTCCCCATAACCTGCCCGTGAAGTGGCGGATTTGTAAGATGTATAGAAACATTTAAAAACATTTAAAAACTGTCAGTGAGAACACAAAGATTAGAACAATTCCCAGATATTTTGTAGAAATGAGACCCCCCCCCAATGGCTGGTGGCAGACTGGCAGTGAGAACACACACTATCACAACAATCTCCTCTCAAAAAACACGTGCTGGGGCTGCAAGGGACGCCTTATATAGTATGCTGCGGGACTTAGCTCTGTGAGCCCATGATTGGGCAAAATTTGCCCAATCAGAACTCTGAGCCGTGATTGGCATAGTCTTGCACCTGTCTTGCACCTAAACTGTGGTCAGGTGCAGGTTGTAGCCAACTACAAGCTTCAGGCCAGTGGAAAAGTGCATTGTGGTCCATTGTGGTGCATTGTGGCCGAGCATGCTGTGAACACGCAAAAATGTTCGAAGTTCGCGACCATACGAACTGGCGATGTTCGAATCGAACACATCGAACCAAAGAGCTCATCCCTAGCCAGCACTAGCTACCAGCAAACAAACCTTTTTTTTTTTTAGAAAGGATTTTACCAGGAAGGATACATTGAGATTTCTCTCGTTTTCACGTATGTCCTGGGTGGCAAGTATGTACCGTTAGGTGTCTTACCCAAGGACACTTACTGGGTGTTCTTGCTGGGATCAAGCCCATGTCTCCACATGCACAAACCTCCACACCTCAACTCGTGTCCATAAAGAACCACTCCCCCCTGTGTACCTCGGCTCAGTATTGAGTCTGTTTCCCTACCTGATCAGTCATATCCCTGTTTGCTCCTGAATTCACCGCGTACCAGACCCCTGCTTTGCCCCCCCGAACACCGCCTTGTACCAGCACATTGACCTTGGATCTCCCACTGGTCCACTCTCCTGATTATCCTTTGTACTGCGCCTTGGAATCACCCGGTATCTGCTTACACCAAGGTCCCAACTGTGTGTGTCCCTGCATACTGAGCTCAGACCCCCTGAAACTTGGGTCCCACCATGGCCCACGTCAGGTGCCACCCTGACAGTCACTTTGGGTATTGGGATAGACCAATTTGAAAGTGCTTTCACAGAAGTCATCTGATTTTAAAACTATTTTGTTCCACTGAGTACTCACGTTTATTAAATGTTATACAGCTTTTTAAGAGTGTGATTGTTTTGTTTGGGCATTAAATCCAACATTAGTTATTGAATTAATATGCAATAATTAAGGCCCTAAGTTGTAACAATAATATTTATTATTCTTTTGGCTATTATGGTTGAATATATGTAATAAAAAACACACAGAAAATGTTGCAAGATGAATTGACAATTTACTTAGCAATTTATATTAACAGTTTATAACATTTTACAGTAACTAACAAAATAGACTAACAAACTAACAATAATAGTCATCAAATCGACAATACTAAACAATACAGAAATGATTAACTTACAAGGGCCCCCCAGCTTTTGGCTGAGGGGCTGAGGAGAGTTGTCATGGTCAGTCTCAAGGTACCCACAGCTTAAAAGACTTAACTGTTGGATTCAGACCCCTTTTATTCCCAGTGGGAGTCACCAATAGGTAAACCTCTCTAAAGTAGGCTGGCTTAATGACATCACAGTATGCCACACAGGACAAAAAGTCTACACACTGCCCCTAGTGTTCCTTCTTTGGTATGTAATATTAAAATATGATAATTTGTGGCAGAAATCATTCATGATCACTACAGTGATTTTATAGAGGTTTTTCACACTTCACTTGTACCACACAGGCTGAATTTTATAACGCATTTTGTCACATAATTTTATAACTAGTTATTTTATTCTAGCACCTATAACATATACATATATTGATTATGTTAGGCTATTAGTTTAGTTGTGCTCTTGAACCTTTCACATATAAAGCCATCAGTATTATCTAGATATAAAGGAACTGGAAATGGCAAACAAGACAGACGCGTTTCGAGAGCAAAGAAAGGACCAGACCAGATTGAATCACAGAAACACACTTTTACTCCGACTCCGACTCCTCCTCTTCCAGGAGCCTTTTCTTACAGAGAAAAAACAATCACAGTACACATTAACATACATTTAATAAGATAGATATGGAATGTCACATGACGGTCTAGCCATTGGATACAGACAGGATGTGGAATACAGTAAGCATCTACATAAGCTTAAATGTGAAAAAGATGGTGAGCGCGAGGAACACGTTCCACCACTAGAACCCCAAAGCTTGAACAGAGAAAATAGTGGTTTCCCCTAAACCAATAGACAAGAATATGTATACATAGCTGGCCAGATATGTATCTATATACAGTAAGCTTGCTTCTAAAAAGCCGGATGTTATTAATATACCATGCTATCTGAAACACTGACCCCATTATGTATTTGAATTCTGAAGGTCAAGGGTCACACATGCTATTAATTTGGATTTCTAACATCCACAAATGCATAATAAACAGCCTAACCTTGGTCTTGATTTAATTCAGCTCAATGGACCAAATTGGGTCGATTTTCAGCCATTTTTCGGTTCAGGAGATTCAAATGAGGGTTTACCGTCATTTCAATTCCCGATAAAAATTCAGATCGAGTATCAGCTCCCGCAGCTTTACTTTTGTTTTGAAAATATCCGTTTTAGTGATTCAATTCGAGTTTATCGTATGCAGATTTCGGAAAAATTTCAAATGTTAAAAGCTTTTAATAAATAGATTTCGGGCAGAAAAACAGAGGGAATAAAACTGAAATTTTGTTTTAAACATAAGATATCCGTACCAGGCATGTTTAAAAACACAAACCTGTTTGATGAAAATAAGCTTTATTGGGAAGTTAAGCACTTTTTTTGGATCAACGACATTTTTCGAATATCTCCTCGGGAGGAACTTTGTAAACTAAGGGCTCTATTACATTCTCCGTGCAAACTCGTACGCGCAGCGTATTTTTTTTTGCGCGCAGCGTTAAACGTTAACGTGCGTAAATTAACGTAGGTATTACGATCCGAGCGCATTTTTTCATCCGTCAAAAAATATCGCGCAAAAAAAAAGACGTGCAAAAACGCACGCGCATTAACGTTGCGCGCAGAAATCGGTGGGCAGACTGTTTTTTCTCGCGCGATTCAGCCAATCAGAATTAAGAACCACAATTGTCTCCCTTTCAGTTTTAGCGCCCTTTCAAAATCAATCTGAGTATATATGCTGCAGCAATAATAAAAACACACACAACCTCTCTATTTTATTGTTTGGGTATGTGTAGAATGTGTAACTATACTGTGCTGTATTGTTTTTTTCGTGCTGGTGGATTTGGTTTCGGCCAGGACGTTCAGATTTGCAGTTACCACCAGCTTTTAAAAGACGTTAAAATTATGCGCGCAAACGTCGTTCGTAACAAGTTGCGCATCAATTGTAATACCATCCACATACCAGTGCCCGAACGCATTTGCGCTCACAATGTTAAGTATGGGATGCGCGCACGAATTTGCGTTCGTGCAGGGTCACTCGCGTTAGACGTTATCGCGCATCGTATGTGCGAACGTCGTAATACGACGTTCAGCGCAAAGGGTTTTGCCCCTCACGTTAAAGCGCTTTTGCGCGTGCGCAAAAAAGTGCGCGAAGAATGTAATCGAGCCCTAAATCAGCTGATCCATTGAAAAAAACAATCGTCCACAAGAAGCCAATATTTTTATTCAAGAATACGGACGCAGGAACAAATAGAACCTTTAATCTGTAGAAAAACTCATGAATATAGTATAAAGATAAAGGGTTGAATTCCCTAGTTGGCGCTAAAATGGGGATGCTAATGGGGAAAATCTGCGTTTGCAGGTTTCCCTGTAGAATCCCCATTTTACCACCATATTCTGGGGCAGCTGCTACCACAGCACCTTTCCCTGGATTGCAGCACTAACCACTGGGATATTCATGGTAGCGCTTCTGCAATGTCACGAGTAGCACCTCCAGGAGTCCATAGGACACATTGGAGGGTCGGCTTTCTGGGCCGCAAGCCCTGCGTCATCTCGCGAGATCATGTCGCCCCGGAGTGATTGCAGGAGGAAACAAGGAACTTTTTCTTCCCAATCTCCCTCTGCTTCCAGTGACAAGAAGCGGCAGATCGGGCCACCGTTCTCGCGGAGGGATGAGAGGTGAGTATCGGATTTATTGGGGGGTTTTGGGGGTGCGCAATGATTTTGCAAAACAAAATCATTTAGCACCAGCTTTTAGAAGGTGCTAATATTTTGGCTTACACATCCGTGCGGTAATTAACGCTGGCACTTTGTAATAACCTACTTATCGAAACGCTACTAATTGATTGCACTCCCCATGTTAAGTATAGGATGCGCAAAGTACAGTAAACTTGTCTAAGCTAGCGCAATCACCGATGCGCAAACGGGTTACTAGTGGCTTTAGCATCAGGTATGGAATATGGGGAGCATGAGGACATAGTCTTAGATTAGAGGGGCAAAGGTTTAAAAGTAACATCAGGAAGCATTATCTTACTGAGAGGGTGGTGGATACATGGAACAGTCTTCCAGTAGAAGTGATAGAGGAAGGGAGTATATTTAAAAGTAGACAAAGTAGCAAAACAAGAGGACATAGTCTTAGATTAGAGGGGCAAAGGTTTAAAAGTAACATCAGGAAGCATTATTTTACTGAGAGGGTGGTGGATACATGGAACAGTCTTCCAGTAGAAGTGGTAGAGGCCAAAACAGTAATTGAATTTAAGCAGGCATGGTATAGGCATAAGGTTATCCTAAACAAAAGATAAATCCAGGTAAAGTATCCATGTAATTGGGCAGACTAGATGGGCCGAAAGGTTCTTAACTGCCAACATTTTCTATGTTTCTATGTTTCTATGCGTTAAAGTCACTTAATTTAGCGTTAACGCTTACACATCCTAAAGCTAATGGCAGCTTCAACTATGGAATTTAGCCCATAATATATTGATTAACATCTACATTTAATCCTCAGCGGTATACATGCATTCATAATTCTTCTTGTGATGCAATTAGACAAGCAATAAAATCCCTACTGCCATTAAACACAGTAAAGAAATAAAAATAAACAGGATAATTGTAAAAAATGAAGCAGAGATTTGGGTAAACAGAAGCAGAAATATACATTATAGTTGAAATATATAATAAGAATGTTATATCATTTTGGATTCGTTAGACTTTTCACTTTTATTAGTTAAAATGTAAAATTTAATTCAAGAAACAAGGGTCATGCTAAAGTTTAGATGCGCTTTAAAGTGCACGGTCAAAACTATGTTCGTATATTCAACATGTCAGCTCTCCCTTTGTATACATCAACGTTTTTTTGCAGACCTATATAATTGAAAAAACTAAGATATTCCATTTTATAGATTATCTCTCTCCATTGGGCCAAAGCCTTGTTGTACGGGGAAGGGGTTGCAGCCAGCAGAGAGCTTCCTACTGGACGGCCATCCGCTCGGTCAGTGTGCTGATTCAAGTTGACAGCAACAGCAGCACATGCGCTGAGTAGGGGACCATCCTGTAGACAGGGATCTCAATCTCTGGCCCCCCAGATGTTTATTGCTTACAATTCTCAGAATTCTTTTAATGCAATAAATGGCCAGAGAATCATGGGAGGTGAAGTTCAGAAACACCTGGGGGGCCAGAGTTTGAGATCACTGCTGTAGGACATCTCTCTGCTCGCACTGGTCCTCCCACCATGCTGCAGGTCACTTCAAGGGCTGGGAATTATTATTATTAATTTTTTTTAAGAAAGTATTGTACCAGGAAGGATACATTGAGATTTCTCTCGTTTCCAAGTGTGTCCTGGATGGCGAGTATGTACTGTTAGGTGTCTTGCCCAAGGACACTTACTGGAGAGGTGCTCTTGCCGGGATCGAACCTGTGTCTCCGCAGTCTCTCTCCACGGTTATAGTGATGTTCCTCTACTCCATCCATCCAGTACTAAAATTTAAAAGTGAATATCTCTGATTTTCCTTTATATTGGTCAGCATTTCAACGCTGATCTATATCAAGTGAGGGCTGCTCCGTTGAAATGGCATAGATACTTTTAATATGTGAGCTTCCTCTTTATTTAGAAGTGACGGGTACAGAGGTCAATGAGGTGACATTTTTGCATCTTATTCTCTGGAGGAAATTTCTAAACACATTGATTACTTCTCTCCCGAGGAACACGTAGATGATGGGGTTCAGGCAGCAGCTGAGGTTGGCTATGCTGGACAGTAGAGGATAGAGCATGACGATTTTAGTTATCAGTATCAAGTTCATAGTTTGGTGCGAAAATAAAATGATAATTTGACCAATCACAAGTGGTGTCCGTGTGATGAAAAAAGCCGTGACTGCTGCAGTTACCATACCGTAGAGTTTGGAGGATCTAATTGTCCCAGATGTTCGTACTTTACAAGCAATGGCAACATTGGAGCAAACAATCACACACAGAGGAATAAAATAACCAATTACCAAGAGAGGGACTAGGTAACTGCGTGTTGAAGTTTGAAGAGATTTCCACTCTTGGAATTCCACTCTTCGGTAATTGTTACTACTTATAAAAAGACTTCTAGCTTTACAACTACGCCTCACATAGGAATATATAAGGTTACTGTCTGTGGTTTTAAGTATACGTGTTACCTTACTAATGTATCTGACCGCTTTATTTCTACGGAGAGCATGCTCATTAAAATCAGAATAGTATAAACTACACATTGCCTGTCCTTCATACTCGGGCACATTGCTGTACATTATGGCTGGAATGCTGGAGAGCACCATTAATGCCCAAATAGCAGCACAGGTACAATAACAAACACGCGGAGAATAGAACTTGTGATACCAGATTGGAGCCATCACTGAAAGAAAACGCTCAAAGGTCATGGCTGTAATGAGGAAAATACTGACGTGCATATTGACGATGAAAAGGAAATTGTACATTTTGCACACGTGTTGTCCGTACGGCCAGTTTGCTCCTAATACAGATACAGCATTAAGTGGTAAAATCAGAAGAAACAACAAGTCTGCGATGGCCAAGTTTAGGAACCAGATTCTTGACTTATGCGTCTTCATCACAAATCCAGTGATAATGATGACAATGGTGTTACCCACTAGACCCAGGACACAAGTGATTATGGATAACACGAAGCTGGAGTACTGGATGGCTGACGGGTTCTCTCTGCTCGATGCAAGCACTTGTATGTCCGAGCGAAGTGCAAGGTGAAATTTGAAAGTACATCTCTCCATGTATCCTAATCTGTCCCCCCTGCTATCTGAAAAACACAGATAAAATTGATTTATGAAAAAGAAAACAATATCAATTGCATGTTACTGTGTAACAGTTTACAGCAGGATTGATTAGATGTGCGTATGTATGTAGACCAATATGTCATCCGAGCATCCACAGCGCCCGACCAGTGAGCTTGAAAGACATAGAAACACAGGTTCTTATCTGCCGACATTTTCTTTTGGCCCATCTAATCTGCCCAATTACATGGATACTTTACCTGGATTTCTCTTTTGTTTAGGATAGCCTTATGCCTATCCCATGCCTGCTTAAATTCAATTACTGTTTTGGCCTCTACCACTTCAACTGGAAGACTGTTCCATGTATCCACCACCCTCTCAGTAAAATAATGCTTCCTGATGTTACTTTTAAACCTTTGCCCCTCTAATCTAAGACTATGTCCTCTTGTTTTGCTACTTTGTTTCCTTTTAAATATACTCCCTTCCTCTACCTTGTGGATTCCCTTTACGTATTTAAATGTTTCTATCATATCTCCTCTGTCTCGTCTTTTTTCCAAGCTGTACATGTTAAGATCATTAAGCCTTTCCTGGTAACTTTTCTCCTTCAAGCCGTACACCATTTTAGTAGCCCTTCTCTGAACTCTCTCTAAGATGTCTATATCCTTCTGGAGATACGGTCTCCAGTACTGCACACAGTACTCCAAGTGAGGTCTCACCAGTGCTCTGTACAGTGGCATGAGCACTTCCCTTTTCCTACTGCTAATACCTCTCCCTACACAACCAAGCATTCTGCCAGCATTTCCTGCTGCTCTATTACATTGACTACTTACCCTTAGATCCTCTGAAATAATGACCCCTAAATCCCTTTCCTCAGATGCTGAGGTTAGGACTGTATCAAATATTTTATATTCAGCCCCTGGGTTTTTACGCCCCAGGTGCATTATCTTGCACTTATCCACATTAAAACTCAATTGCCACAGCTCCGACCATTTTTTTAGTTTACCTAAATCATTTGTCATTTGGCTGGTCCCTCCAGGAACGTCAACCCTGTTGCAAATCTTTGTGTCATCAGCAAAAAGACATACTTTACCATTAATACCTTCTGCAATATCACTAATAAAAATATTAAAGAGAATGGGTCCAAGTACTGACCCCTGAGGTACCCCACATTACAGGAGCTGAGGCTCCTCTGAAAATCCCCGAAGTGTGGTCGTCTCAACCTCAGTATAGATGAGAAAGGATGGGTCCCGAAAGTAGAACCATCTCCAATCAGAGGACCAGCAAGAGACAGCCCAACCTCTGGAGGGCATGACAGTCATGAAGCAGTGAGTTTGGTTGAAACAAAAAATGCAGTAAACTTGAACCCCTTCACTACCAAGGGATTATTCAAAAATACAACGTCACGAATCGTACCAGCGATTTTTGTCAAAAAAAAATTTTCATCAATAATACAGTATTATTGGCAATATTCCCAATGTATGTTTCACTGTAGTATTTGCATTTGACAGGCAGGCATCACTATCTGCTAGCCACAGATCCCCAACATTTCCAGTAGTGTTTCCCAGTGTTTTAGCAGCTCGAGTATCATGTCTGAGTAGCTATAACCTTTGGGACACAGTCTGGATGTCACAGGGGCACCTGGCTGAAGGCAAGGTGAGCCCTTTATACTGGGTGTTGTTAAGTCCTTTTGTAAGGTTTTCTGCTGGCTGCATGGATACAGGACATAGCACACAGAATAACACAGATCCTGGACAAGGATGACAGAACTAGGATACCACACAGACACACACACGGGGAAACCCTGTTCTGGGGAAAGGTCCTTATACTGGCCTTCTAATTCTATACAGGATACAGGGCAAGGAATAAATAAAACAATAACAACAGGGGTTAACAAGAGACAACAAGACGATATGCCCAGCAGCAACACAGAACCCTGAACTAGGATGTGGTTCTTATTAGGCTTGTGCACCGATTTTTTTTTCGGTTCGATTCGATTCGAATTTTCGGATTTTTAAACTTTTCGATTCGGCTCGTTTCGACCGATTTCTGTTTCGATTCGGTTCGGCTCGACTAGTTTTTCGGAATTGTAAATGGTTTCGGAATTTCGACCATTTTTCGTATTTTCGTGTCACTTAGCTCGGTTTTTGTATCGACTTTTCGTATTTTCGGAAATTTTCGTTTTTTCGGAACGTCTGTTCTTCTCGTTTCAAAGCAATAAATTCCGATTTGACACATTTCAAGTACATTCGAAAATTCCGAAAATATTTTGTTTCGGCTCGGAAAACTTTTCGGATCTGCCATTTTCGGATCTAAAAATTTTCGGAAAATCTGCCGCATCCGAAAACACGAATCGGGAAATTTCGTGAAAATTCCGAAATTCCGAAACCCGAAACGCACATCCCTAGTTCTTATGCTAGCCTCTAACACTGACTGATAATATGCTGCTGGGTAAATACATAGAGATGAGAGAACAGGACACAAGGAAATCAATGACACAGAATATAAACAGGGATAAACAAAAGAGTAGTCGGGGCATGCAAGAGGGTCTAAATACCAGAGTAGAGTATCAACCATATGCCAGGGATCAAGAGCCAGGAGAGCAGATCAGACAAGCAGAGGTCGGTACACAGGATTTCAATATACAGGATACAGGGAGCAGACTAGAGAATAGTCAAACAAAGCTAATAGTCATACACAGAATAACAATGAATAGCAGACAGGGATAATCCAAATAGCGTTGTCAAAAACCAAACCAAGATCATTCACAGAGTACCACAGAACATATAAATTCAAAACCAGACACTCAGGAAACAATGACCCATGCTGGAGCAGAGTGCTAATGCACAGCTAGCCATATTTATGGGAACCAGGGAAGGCTAAATCAGGCACAGGGAAGTCCAGGGGCGTAGAGCCTGGACTGGCTAGTCCAGAACACCACAAGAGCTGGCCCGGATCGCTTATACCCCTAGGGGGCCTGGCTGATATGTGGAAACATGACACTGGGGCCCAAATTCAAATGAAATCTGTTTGCAGCAGAGAGAGAAGAGAACTAACAGATAACTCTCTAATGCATTTGATGTTTAGACAAAAGCCTTTAAAAGCAGAAAATGTTTGTCACAGCATGAAAAATAAGACATAACACAATAGTAAAGATAGAAATTAGATTTTCTGCCTAGAGTTTTAGCAAACCTGAGAATAGTTAAAATACTTCCATATTTCTTTTACATTTCCTGCTCATAATTAGAAACTAGGCTTGTGCACCGATTTTTTTTCGGTTTGATTCGGTTTGATTTTTCGGATTTTTAAACTTTTCGATTCGGCTCGTTTCGACCGATTTCGGTTTCGATTCGATTCGTTTCGGCTCGTTTTTCGGGTACATTTTTTTTTCGGAATATCGACCATTTTTCGTATTTTCGTGTCACTTTGCTCGTTTTTTGTATCGACTTTTCGTGATTTCGGAAATTTTTGTTTTTCGGAATTGTACATTTTTCGGAATATCGACCATTTTTCGCATTTTTCGTGTCACTTTGCTCGTTTTTTGTATCGACTTTTCGTTTTTTTTTCGACTTTTCGTTTTTCAGAAAATTTTCGTTTTTCGGAAAATTTTCGTTTTTTGGAACGTCTGTTCTCCTCGTTTGACACATTTCAAGTCCATTCAAAAAATCCGAAAATATTTTGTTTCGGCTCGGAAAACGTTTCGGGTCTGACATTTTCGGATCTAAAAATTTTTGGAAATTCGGCCGCATCCGAAAACACGAATCGGGAAATTTCGTGAAAATTCCGAAATTCCGAAACCCGAAACGCACATCCCTATCAGAAACTGCTTTTCAATCGAGGCTATTATTTCCAGGTTAGTTTTATCATTATGTTACTAGTATATTAGAAAATGCTTACCCATGATTGAACAGCAGCTACACAATCCAGTTAGTCATCAACTGTATCGGACCTCTCAAATGTGTCGGCTCTTCTGTATGTTTATATAAGTATATATGTGGGTGTGCGCCTGTGTGCCGATAGGTGTCTGTACGCATTAGTAAAAAAACCCATGGGCTTTAAATGAGTTAATGGAATTGTATTAATTATTCAGATCATTCGAGGAAAGTTTATCATTTAAAATAAAGAATCTCCTGTAATGTTTTTCAAGCTCACTTTCCTTCTAGCCGTACAAAATGCAAGTGACAACAAATTACACGTAAAGTGGAAATGTTTAGTTAACGCTTATAAATCATGTATGCCTCGATTTGTTTCTCAAAGTCAAAGTGCTTTCAGATTTAAATATTTAAATAATAATACAGGAAATACAAAGGTGTAGATTGCAATAATAAGTGTTTTAATGCAAAATGTTGTTTTTCACATTAAAAGAATACATTAATTGTAGTGTAAGAGCTTGCACTTTGTACTGTATTGCTTTGTTTTATCTGAATTGCATAAAAAAGCAAAATAAAGATCTTCAAAAATTATAGATTAGTGCATACCGGTACAATATACAGGGTGTCCATAAAGTCTCTTCAAAATTTCAAAAATGTATTACAAAGGCAAATGAAAAGACAGATAAGTGAAAATTATTACACAATGAGACGTATATATTTAAGTTTTTTTTATCTCATTTAATACACTTCTATATGGGCACCATTAGTTGCATGAAGCACATCAAGACTGTACTCGATTTCTTGCCATGTTGGCTGTAGCATCTCCTCATCAATGGTGGCAATGGCATCAGTGATCCTCTACTTTAAATTAGTGAAGTCCCGTACCTTTGTTCCACACACCATATCTTTAACCACTTCAATGCGGAGGACGCGCTGAGCGCGTCTTCCGCATTACTGCTGGTATGCGGAGGACGCGCTGAGCGCGTCCTCCTTTTGGGGTCAGCGTTCGGCCGGGTTCCGGCCGATCGCTGGCCCCCCCGGTGCGGGCTGACATCCTCGATGTCAGCCCGACATCCGGAACCGCAGCCACTGAAATTAGGTGTCATCGCGGCAGCGCGATGACACCTAATTCAGGCGCCCCCCCCCCGCATGTGCGGAGGAGGCGCCTGAAAGGGAGGGGGGAGGTCCTTCGGACCTCTCTCCCTCCCGATCGGCGGCGTTGCGGGGGTTAACCCAGGCACCATTTGGAAGGGCACAGCCTGCCCTTCCAAATGGTGCCTGGCATTAACCCCTGGGGAGCTGGATCGCGAATCGGCGCTGAAAAGCGCCGGTTCGCGATCCTTTCCCGGAGCTGGCCGACATCTTGGATGTCGGCCAAGCCTCCGGGAACTCCCCCTGAGGACTGGCGTCATCGTGCGTAGCACGATGACGCCAGTCCTAGAGTTAACCCCTAACTGCCACCAACGGTGGAGATAGGGAGTTCCAATGAACTCCCTATCTCCCGATCCGTGGCAGCTAGGGGTTAATGTTTGGTATGGTTGGATCGGCCAGAACATGGCCGTTCCAACGATACCAAACACGAATGTGAAAAAAGTTTTTAAAAAAAAATTAAAATGAAAATTAAAAATAAAAATATATTTAAAAAAAAAATTATAAAAAAAAAATAAACATTTTTTTTTCTTTTTTTTGGTTCGTTAATGCAGCAATATTGTTCCCATTTCAATTATAATGTGAACAATGATGCTGCACTAGCGATATTTGTATGCGGTGCGTTTGTTAAAAATCGCGTAATTTTCCCCCAAAAAAAATGTAACGAGACCCCATCTCTAATTTTTTTAACAAGCGCACCCCATACAAAATATAACCGCAATTGCTCGCATGTTAAAATGTGAAAAAAAACACTTTACACGTTGTAAATTATTGAAAATACATATTTTATTGCATTTTTTGTTATAATATACAGACATGACATAACGTATACATATAATAATGACATATTATGAATCTACCGAGTCTGACGGAAAGAACGATATGTAATATGTCTGGGTCATATACTAAAATAAGCCTTCAAAACACGTTTAAACATGATGAGCAAAACCGGTAAAAATGACCTCAGCACAGAGGTGTGAAAAGCCTTAGCAGCGAAAGGGTTAACATAACCCCATGGAAAGAAGTCAATGTTCTTCAGCGAGCCCTCAATTACTGTAAATGTTTATCACGACCTTTTGACTGAATAAGTGGCACCACAACTACATGACATTCAACCAACCATCATTTTCCAGCAAGATGGCGCACCACCACATTAGGGACTGCATGTTCATAGGTAGGGATGAGCTGTTCGGTTCGATCTGTTCGGAGTTCGCATCGAACATCGGCCGTTCGACAGTTCGCGAACTTCGAACTTTTTGGGACATGCGCCAAAAGTTTGAAAAAAAATATTTTTTGAAAAAAGTATAAAAATGCTTAAAGAATACAAAAAAATCTAGAAATATAAAGACTCTTTACTGCAGAATATTATAAGCAATGATAGATATTGAATTAAAACGGGAATATTTTTAACATTGAAGCCTATGGGATAAAACATTCTTGTTACTAAAACATCAGGCAGACACGGCCTTCTAATCAGGCACCGTAGAGGGCAGCCTGCAGGCGCCTCCCAAGGAGCATTGAGGAGCATGCGGCTGCCAGATGACAGAGCTGCGACTGTGCGGGCTAGCCGCACAGGTGCATGTGGCAGAGACAGTCGGCGCAGGGAGGGAGCCACTGCACCTGCAGCCACAGCAGACCCCCCCCCCACAACCAGGATCCAGGGAGTCCCCATTGACCACCAGGCAAAGGTAAGGCGACACATTTCTAAAAAAAAAAAAATCCGAGGACATTTTTAAATGTCCCTGGGAACATAAAATAAAACTTTTTTTTTCTTTCTCTACCTGGCTGAATGTATTTAATTATATATATTAGATACATTCAGCCAGGTACAGGGGGGTGGCATGTGCGCTGCGCGGGGTCTCAGGCAGTGGTTTGGTTTTTTTATGTGTATATTTTTAGCAAATTTATAGGAGAAGGTAAGGGCAGGGGTAAGGGCAGGTATGATATATATATATATATATATATATATATATATAGATAAGATATATATCTATATTCTTATAAATATATATATCCAGACTTGTATTACACACACATATTTTGGCAACTAATTGCCCCCCCCCATTTGGCTGTTCCCTCCAGAAGAAATGTTGAACCCGATAGAGCAGAGAATAATATATATATTCTTTGCTCTGTCAGGTTCAACATTTCTTCTGGAGGGATCAGCCAAATGGGGGGGCGCATTTAGTTGAGATTGTCCACATGCCACCGCCCATGTGCATATGTGTATATATGGTCTGAGGTCTGTGGGTGGGTGTATATATATATCTGCGTGTTGATATATACGTATATATAGGTCTGTGTATATGTCTGTGTGTGGTATCAATGCATCCCTACTCTATACACAGCGCTCCCTGTCCCTATAATATATATGATATGTGGTTACCTTTTTTTATATTTTTATACTATTCCTATTAAATTAACAGTAATTTTTGATGTATTTTATTCAGTAGAAATGTTTTTTGCCTATATAACATGTGCTTTGTGAAAATAAAACGGTTTTGTGTGTACATTTTAATTTAGTTAGTGGATTCCTGTCCAGTGCAGTGAGAAGCAAACGTAATGCAGTGTAGACACGCTGCGAGGTGGAGCGGAGTGAAGTCAAGCCTGCAAAATGTTTGCTTCTCTTCGCTTCGCCACGCTGTGCGTCGCTACACGCTCAGTGTGTCTCAGCCTTTATTCCCGCATCACTAGCTTACCGAATCAGTTTGTATACTTGTTACTGACCCTGCTTGTTCTGAGGATCCGATCTGTTGCTGACTTTGCCTGACATTTGACTATTCTCTCTGTGTATTCCCTGCCTGTTCTGTTTGCTTCCTGTTGCTACTGGTGTGAGCCGATTCTCACCATATACAGTAGCGCAGTACAAGTGCCTAAACATTGCTGACCCGGTTTTGTTATAGCTGATGATGTAACTGAATAGAACGGGGATCTCTTCTGCATTACAAAAACCTCCACCACTGCACTCTTCCACAATACCTCAGAGGGTTATGAAGGCACTTGCTGCCACCAAAGGCACAATATTTGGGTGCACTGCCACTGATGTCTATACCAGATTCATATCATTTTAATATTGAACCGCAGGGTCCAACCCTGCACTCTTCCACAATACCACAGAGGGGTTACGGTGTGACAGCACTGTTGCCAACACTAAAGGCCCAATTTTAAAGCACCTATTGTTACTTTCATCCAAAGCCTGCATAAGTTTCACCATAATTTAGCCAAAAAATCACTAAACTTGTTCTGCGTGTCCTAAAATGTCTTTTCATACAGGCCGCCGCACAAAGCAGTTGTTTATGAATAGATTAAAGGGAAACCAATTACCGTCATTTGAAATGCCATTTTTTTGTTTTTAAATGTTTCTATTCATCCTACAAATCCGCCACTTCACGGGCAGGTTATGGGGACCTCCTAACACGATATTTGAAGGAATTTTTCGTTTTTATTCTTAACCTTTATTTCATGGAAAACTCACTGTTCCTTTAAAAAAATTTTTTAAAACTTTTTGTCCTTGTTTCCTGTCCACCAGGGCACTACCCGGACCCCCATACACCTTTTAGGGCAAATATTTTGCATATATGCCCTCTTGCAGGGCACTCTAAAATTCGAACTTTCGAGTCCCATTGACTTGCATTGAGTTCGGTTCGTGTTCGCATTTGAACTCGAACTTTTGAAATTGTTCGAGTTCGAATGCGAACCAAACACGGGGGTGTTCGGCCCATCACTATTCATGGGTTCCTAAATGAAACATTTCTAGACCGGTGGATTGGAAGGGGTGGCCCAATTCCCTGGCCACCTCGTTCACCAGATATCACTCCCCTCCACTTCTTTCTGTGGAGGAACACATAGATAATGGGGTTCAGGCAACAATCAAGTTGGCTATGCTGGTCAGGAGAGGTAATACCAGGCCTATCTTGGTTATCAGCGTATACTCAACATTTTCAAGACAAATTAAGTAAATGATTTGGGATATCACCAGGGGTGTCCGTGTAATGACAAAAGCCAAGATTGCCGCAGTTACCATACTGTAGAGTTTGGAAGATCTAGTCATCTCAGATGTTCGTACTTTACATGCAATAGCAACATTAGCACATATAATCACACACATAGGGGTAAAATAGCCAATAACAAGATAAGGGATAAGGAAAGAACTTGTCGATGGAAGCAAAGCAAATTTTTCTACAGACTCATCATCAAAAAAATAGTGACGTTTTCAAGGCATATTCCTTGGATTAGTTCTATATCTAGGAGTTTAAGATCTCGTTCTGTGTTTGGGTCTGTGTCTCCATTAGTTACATTGATTGGGGAATATTTTTCAACACTTGTATCATTACTGTCACCATAATACAAAGTATATGCCTCCCTTCCTTCATATTTAAATACGTGGCTGTACACTAACGCCGGAGCACTAGAGAGCACCGTTACAGCCCAAATTGTGGCCCAGGTACAGTAAGAAATACACGGAGAATAGAACTTGATATGCCAGATCGCTGCCATCACTGAAAGAAAACGGTCTATCGTCAGAGCCGTAATGAATAAAATACTGGCGTATAAATTAGAAATGGAAACGAAATTTGTCATTTGGCACATGTGTTGTCCATAGGGCCAGTTTGCATTCAATACAGAGACGGCAATAAGCAGTAAAACGGGGACCAGCATCAAATCTGAAATCGCTAAGTTCAGGAACCAGAGTCTAGCTTTATGCTTACCTTATTCATCACAAATCCAGCGATAATGATGACGATGGCGTTGCCCACTTGTCCCAGGACGCACGTAATTATGGTTAATATGAAGCTGGAGTACTGGATGGCTGTCGGGTTGTCATGGCTCGGTTTAAGAGCTTGTATGTCTGAGTCAAAGAAAAGATCGATCGCGTGAAGACACAACTTTTGCTTTATATTCAATTCCACCGTGAAACCTGAAATACAGAAATGTGTGACAGCTCTTAAAATAAATGTGAAATTTGAATTATGTCTTATGGTGAGGGCAGTTAAGATGCTGACCTCGTTACTTTTGAACAAAGTGGAAACTTTGCTGGTAGGAAATCATTTTATAATTCAGAATAAATATATTAGCTCTCATGGCAGAGTTATTTTACAGTTTCCATGGCTTAGCTTGTCAACTTTTGAATTTTTTTTTAGTTCAAAGCTATCTACTCTTTTGTTAAAGAGCCACTACCACCAAAAAATGTAATGTCCTTATCGTGTTTATTTTCTGTTGCTTACATGTGCTTTGATTTTCTCTTGTATGTTTCGTTAAGAAAATATTTTCCTCTATATGTGTCACTGGGTGCATCCATTGTGTGATATTTTCCTCTATATGTGTCACTGGGTGCATCCATTGTGTGCTATTTTGTGTTGTAAACTGCCCCCCCCAGTATCTTTACATCCCTTGTTCCTACCTGTGTGGTTTGGCCATAGAATGGAGTCTATTGGTCGATCACTGGTCAACTCATTATGGTGTGGGATGTATTCAAAGGACATATCCAGGGGGTAGATTAGAAGAGCCCTATCACCTGGTGTGAGCTAAAACGCCATTGCTAAAGAAAAAAGTTAGCACAAGTCGCTAAAACTTAGCGCCTGACGACCTACTAACAGATCACCTTGTTCACAGGAGTCTGTATACAAGGGGCTCTATTACACTCTTAACGCTAACGGTAGCGCTCGCCTGCGTGAGCACAACCGTTAGCTGCGGTATTCACCGCATATTACAATCCAAACGCAAACGGGTTAAAAAACCCGTTTGCGTTTGGTACCTTGCGCTCCTCTGCGCGAGGTTACTGTACTTTGCGCTCCCTATACTTAACATGGGGAGCACAAATTGTTAATTAGCGCTGGATTACAAAGTCCCAATGCTGATTAACGCCTTGCTCTGGTTAGCGAAAAGTTAACCAGAGCCAGGACTTGGTGTTAACGGATTCCGCTTCTGCAGAATCCGTTAACACCAGCTTTAAAAATAAAAAACAGACTCAGATACTCACACTCTGTCGCGTGGCAAGGACCGCGGCTCCAACCGACTCCTCCGACCGGCGGGAGCAGGGAAAGACTGGGGGAAAAGTCCCCCCAGTCTCTCCCTGCAGATCCCTACACCAACCGGCTGGATCTCGTGAGGCGAGATCCAGCTGGTCATGTGACAGGCCAGGAGAAACTCAATGGAGTCCTATGGACTCATAGATACAAACACAATCATAGGGGGGAACAAAAGGGGTAGGCCCTCCCTCTCCCCCCGACAACGAACATCCATCAGCCCTCACCAGCCAAGTCTCACCGTCCAGCACTCGAGAAAAGAATCCCAGAAAGATCTCTGCCATCCATTCCCCAGTGTGGGCATCATCTATCCAACTAACCGTCGGCCGCCGCCAGCCGCAACGAGGCGGTGTATCTCCCAGTAGAACCACTTTGTTGCGAACTCAGGTAGCAATCCACGGGTTTCCGCATCCAGACGGTCCACAGACCGAAGGGTCTCCACTCTCAGAACCCATTCCCGTAGGTAAGGTCCCCTAGTGGATCTCCAGAGAGCGGGGATCAGGGCTCGGGCAGACAAAAGCATCAAAAGCAAAACCGACAGTTTAAGAGATTTGAGAGGCAAGGGGATGTGCAGAAGCAAAAAACATTCCGGAGTAAGGGGCAGATCCACATCAGTCACTTGTTGAATGGCGTCCCGAATTTGACTCCAGAACTGTTGCAGGTCAGGACAGGACCACCAGATGTGTAAGTAGGATCCAATGTGCGCCTCACATCTCCAGCAGTCCGGTGAGGTCGTGGGTATAGTGAGTGTAAAAAATGGGGCGATCTATACCAAAACGTTACAATCTTATAAGAGGTTTCTTGAACAGGAACCGCACTGCAACCTTTATGTATAAGCGCGTAAGTCGAGTTCCATTGCTCATCTGAGATATTGAGATCTAGTTCCCGATCCCAACGTAAGACATAAGGAGGAATGGTAGTGTCAGCCGTCTGTAAATGGTGATAGAGTGTCGAGATACCATGTGCCAGTGGGCGCTTCATAATACAGAAACTTTCAAATTGCAGAAGCGGTCGACTGAGACTATATCCACTATCCAGGCTGCTCAGGTATGTCTTCACCTGGTGGAAGTTAAAACGGTCTGGAAAGGTGTGTGCTGCGATTAGTTCATTAAGGTAACGCCAACATCTTAATAGGGCCCATGGTCGTTTAACGCATGTTAGGGAAACACTAAGACACGGGCTGAGACCCAGCGCTAATGCGGTTGTGTACAAGATAGAACCTTGTATAAGTATGAACACATCCAGCAAAGAACCCTCACACCCCTGCACTATTAAAATACTCCACGGTGGCCGTATCATCCATGTTTATATGCACACAAACATTAAGTTTGATGGGCATTGCATGATAAATGCCACCCAACAGTGTGCAGAAGCATTACAATGCATTTAATAGATTCAAAAGGAAGTCCAGGTGAGCGACAATAATTTCCCTGCTGTAGCATATAAATAATATATGTTTCAGGGCAAGACTTATCCATGTGTCCCTTTACACATGGCCCTAACCCTAATAATCAACTGCTTCCATACTATGAATAACCCCCAGCATAAAATGTTTAAAATTAGGCAAAATAGGTAGATAATAAAAAATACGCTACTATTATATTCCAGTGCTATGTTGGACCTGCTTCTCGCAAAGTTGACAAGCAAGGACACTTCCTGGAGAGGTGTGAGCTTACTGAATTAGGATGTATGTGGAAAAAGGATACATATATATCATAACAGAGCCTCCTGCAACAGCAGCGACATTGCTGACCAGATCCATTACTATGGTGTATGGGGCCAAGAGAACACCTGTGCTGCATTCCTTTAAATCGCCTTTTAATTGCCTGTTAATTGCCTGATAAATTTGGGCGAGGACCTGTTTTTTGTGGGTGGGGAAGGTTTTGGAGTTAGCACCAGGGTTGAGCAGTAGTTAAAATTTTGTGATTGGCGACTGACTAAAAATTTGCGCAGGCACCATGTCATCTCTAGCGCTCCCCATGTTAAGTATAAGTAAGTTCGCACCTCTCCAGTAAGTGTCCTTGGGCAAGATATCTAACGGTACGTATCTGCTCTTTGACCATGGAGAAGCAAGTCTAGACTTTACGAGAAGCGGGTTCAACCTAGCCACCGGAATATAATAGTAGTGTATTTTTATTTATCTGCCTCATATTTTGCATTTTGAAGTACATTTCACATATATTCCAGAATATATTCACAGCATATATCACTAAGCATTCCAAAATACACTTTGAAATACTGTATAATCCAGCATGCATTATGAACATATACTCAATAATATATTCACAAACATATTGAAATAAATTGAATAATATGACAAAAATTTTAGTATTTTAAATATATATCAATATATTTGGGAAGAATATATTTTATAAATATATATATACAGAAATATATTTCTTTTCCATGTGGGAAGTGTACTTATACATATTCTATAGCCCTTTTTAGCAGGCTAAAAGGACTTTTTTGTGACACCATACATTTACACACAACACAAGCATACCCACCAACCAAGAATAGCAATACACCTTTTTATACCTTTTTCAAGTTTGTGTTACATCATAGTGTATGTTCTAGATTAGTCCTAAATTTCCACAAGGTAATGGCCCCTTCCAGAAGCACGACGTAGAAAATATACAAAACCCAGAACACTCCACTAAAATGTAGTGTTAAAGATTTTAAAAACACCTGACTTGGAAAAAATCATGGAGATTTGGTGACAGGATATGATCATATATTGCATACGCCTGCCACAACATCAATGTCATCAACATGTCAACATCACTGCTCTATAACCTTGGAGAGAGACTGTGGAGACACAGGTTCGATCCCCGGCAAGAACACCTCTCCAGTAAGTGTCCTTGGGCAAGACACCTAACGGTACATACTCGCCACCCAGGACATACTTGAAAAGGAGAGAAATCTCAATGTATCCTTCCTGGTAAAATACTTTCTTAAAAAAAAAAAAAAAGTACCATCATGGCAGATTCTTCGCAATGCCAACTTAATGACTGCTCTTTTGCTGTATATCACTTACAAGGTATAAATGCATCCTTCCACAGGGATTTTCATTAATTATAACCCTCTGAATCTTATCTGTGCACACTATTGAGTAACCCCAACCCCAGAGCTCACCCTCAGTTCTGTCCCTTGAGAACGTATTAAATAAAAGATTTCCTACACAAAAGCAGTCTACAAAATTGTGT
This sequence comes from Leptobrachium leishanense, assembly GCA_009667805.1. Taxonomy (NCBI): domain Eukaryota; kingdom Metazoa; phylum Chordata; class Amphibia; order Anura; family Megophryidae; genus Leptobrachium; species Leptobrachium leishanense. The sequence continues at coordinate 138,726,802 of CM019069.1, read as the reverse complement.
TTGCAAAAGAAGAAATGGATGAATGATTGATATCAATTAAGGTGTGCTTTCAAAACAAAAAATCGGGTGGGGGAATCCCCAAAATACTTGAAATCCTGTAATGTGAAAGCTCATATTAGCACGTTATCAAATAAAAGAGAAAATAAAGACACATGCGTTAGTATTGTCATTTAGTACGAAAAATAAATTGTTTATGTTCGTTCTAATCACTTACTTTTCATTGAATCCATATTTTCCAAACAGGATCTTCACTTGCATAAACTTCTCACTGGAAATAAATTCCAAGAAACCAAACGGTCGTATAGCTCTCTACCACCAAGATGGAAGACGACTGTTAACTTATGGAACACTGAAGACTATTTTGCCCTTCTTAGTTGTTCTGGAACTGGAGGAAAAAGTCCGTCTGTAAATCGAAGCCTTTCAAAAAGTAAGAGAAGCATGTGGGTTAGTCAACAAGAGCATACAATATGCAGATAACTTCCAGACCGATGGATATTTTTGCTGATATAGTAAATTTTGTTAGTCTCCTTTGGCTGTCTGCAATTTATATGACATTGTAAAGTATCCCTATCATCATTTTACATCTTCATGACTCCACCTAAAACGTAAACAAAACATTCGGCAGTTCAGATATTATCTTGATGCTTGTTGACTATTTCAACCATCTCGGTCAATTTTTTTCAAATATGACTAATAAAATATGCTCGTCGCCTATCGCTGATGTCAGAGCTTCTGAAAAGGGAAGTATTAGTGTTATTTCATGGATATTTTTAATAAGGATGTCACGTTATCCAATCGATGTTTATCACTCAAGATTTCTGCTGATGGAATGCAATTCTTAAGGAGAACTACATTTAGCCCGGAACAAACTGAGAGGTTGGGCATTTTGGTCGAAGACTAGGTATACTTTTGACTTTTCTATGGCCAGTCATCTATTTATAGAAGTTACCTGACTGATGTCAGAGATTTCATAAAATTGAAAAGCAGAAACATATTGAGTGTTGGACAAGTCATGCCATCACTAATTTATCAGGTCTGAATAGTCTAGGTGTAGCGAAACCACATTAGAAGCATTTTGACTTTTGGAGACTGGATGCTTTTCTTGAATTTTGACAGACTTAGAGGTCTATTAAAAGTCGAGTTGAAGTGTTTCAGTGAGACTTGTTAATTCCCACCAAGGCCCAAGGCCTCACACAATCTTTGCCACCCTTCTTGTGTTAGAAATACAATACAAATGGAGCAGTAATTTATGAACCATATGAGAAGCATTTCTTTTTTGGAGACTGGATGGTTTTCTGGAATTCTAACGGAGTTTGAGCTCTATTATAAATTGAAGTGTTTCAGTGAGGCCTGGTAATGCCCACCAAGGTCCAAGGCCTCACAATCCTTACCACTCATCTTGTATTATAAACATAATTGAATGCAACAGTAATCTGTGAACCCTACCACACTGAATTGCAACTCCTGATAACTCGGTACTGTTGGTATTCCAGCTGGACAGCAGGGTATAGTATAAGTGGCTTAAATTCTGGAGTCTAAAGGATTGTATTGAGTGTCATCACTCGAATATCGTGAGATCTTGTAGATGAGAACCAGCAACAACTCAACATTCCAGCAGAAGGCCACTGAGCAACTACTTTAAATTGTTGAACTTCCAATAGCATTGGGAAGCAAAAATGTTGGATATACTCGACGATTGCAGAGAGAACCAAAAAAAGCAAATATATATATATATATGGATTGTATAATTTTTTTGCCTGTCGATAAACAAATCACTTTACAAACTGGTTTGGGTTTTTCAAACTTTTTGCAAAAGCAGCATTAATAACAAGAAACTTGGAATCTCTCCTTATTTTGAAGCTAGTAACAATTTATAGACCACAAAGGGCACTGTTCCAGGATGGGGTGCGGGTACCAAAAAAAAAGCAACCAAGTAAACTAAAAAATAAATGATAAAATAGTGGACACATATAACAATAAAGTAATAACCGGAAAGGTTGCGAGATACACAAATATGTTTTAATAGGAGCTCACGGTATATTGGATTCCAAACAATGACTACCCAATCACATGTAAAAGATGAAATAAAAACGAAAAGTTAGCATAATACAACTGAGGAAATTAAGAATATAATTCGGGTAAAAACTTCTCTAAAAACCTCTTAAAAAATCATTGAAAGTCCCAAATACAATAAATGTTTGTGCAAGCAGAGCAGTTGTATACCAGTACCATAATAGCTGGCAGATGTTAAATGTTCCCCCAATAAACATACCAGAGATGACAATGGTTCAGGATATTCTACCACTGATGGGACTGGAGAGCATAGTGGCTGAATCACAACATAGTTTCAGTGAATGACCACATTTAAATTATCCAGTGTGGAAACAACACAAGTTCCAGTTGGCCAGAAAAGATAAATCAATGAAACTGTTTAAGCTTGACGCGTTTCGCACTTGTGTGGACTTTGTTAATAGGAGTACAGCAAAAATAGCTAGTAACAATACTCTTTGTATAGGACAACCAAAAGTGCAGTTTCCCCATGATAAAGCTGAGCAGTAACACAAATTACAACTTGACTTGGAACACCAAGTAAAGCAGTAACACTTGTATGAGACCCTACAATAATTACTAAGCATCATGCATGAGTTACCACTCTACTTGGAATACTGACTTTAATAATAAACAGTATTTGAGTTGCAATAAAAATCAGGTGTAATTTTAACCTACAGTATGCACTGGTGACCTTGCTGATAAATTAGACTGTAATGGAGTTGGCAAATTCAATAAAGCATTGATACAATTTATTTGTAATTCAACCCAATATCTGAAAAGGATTTTTATGCAGAAGCCTTCCACTTTCTTTGGCTCCAATGCAGTGGGAAATCATTAGTGGTACCAGTGGCTATTTTAAGATATCAGACATCTCGTAGTAATAATACTGAAAGCATGACTCAATATGGCAGCTCATTGAAATACACTAGGATTAGAGCAAAACTAGTACTTAAGCAATAACTACAAGTATCTACTAGAAGGATGGAAGGAACCACATAAACACGATAAACAAACTGCAGAGCCATGATTGGAAGTGGGAGATGCACTTCAAATTTTAGAGGTGGATAAGATAGTCCATTTGATACTATTTTGTTTTTTTTATATGTTCTCTGTTTTTCTGTATTTTTCCAGTACTGCTAGCACTTCACACTAGGTTCTCGAAACCATACAATTTTGCCATTTGTACATACACAGTAATCGACTTGGAACCATTGGCGCTCCTACAAGTGTTGCAATGCCAGGAAAATAAATGTACACTTCAGTTAATTGTTATATGTGTTTCAAAACCACCAGGTCAGATGCAAAAGACAGAAAAATACATACTGTACATACATGTACATCAAGTTGTTTGTAAATTAACAACTTGATACTCTTGATTTTGTGACTGGTACAGAGGATGAGGAATTAGTAGATCTGTATCGTATTCTCCGAATGAAATCCATAAACACACTGATTACTTCTCTCCCAAAAAATACATAGATGATGGGGTTCAGGCAGCAGTTGAGGTTGGCTATGCTGGACAGGAGGGGTGACACCAAAACTACCCTAGTTATCAAAGTGAATTCCATATTTTGAAGACAAACTAAAAGAATAAATTGGCTTATTACAAGCGGCGTCCGTGTGATGAAAAAAACCAAGATGGCTGCACTTATGATACAGAAGAGTTTTGATGACCTAATTGTCTCGAATGTTCTTACTTTACAAGCAATAGAAACATTACAGCAGACAATCACACACAGAGGAATAAAATAGCCGATTATTAAGAGAGGGATTAGAAAGTTCTTTGTCGAATTCAGAAGTGAGTTCACTAATTCTTGAAATATGTCATAAATGTCATCAATGTCTTCAAAGTTGTCAATAAAGCACGCTTGCTCGATTTCTTCCGTACCCATGAATTCATGAATATCTTCTAATTCTTTAAGTCCACCGGTTAAATTGTTTGTTAAACCTCCAAAAAGAGCAAACTTGTTAATGTCAAAATCATACAAACTACAGATGCTCTGTCCTTCTGCCTCAGTTACTTGGCTGTAGACTATGGCTGGAATACTGGAGAGAACTGTCACTGCCCAAATAGAAGCACAGGCACAGAAACAAACACGCGGAGAATAGAATTTGTGATGCCAGATTGGTGCCATCACTGAAAGAAAACGGTCTACCGTTAGGGCAGTAATGAGGAAAATACTGGCGTGCATATTGGCGATGGAAAGGAAATTGTACATTTTGCACACGTGTTGTCCATAAGGCCAATTTGCTTTTAATATAGAAACAGCATTAAGTGGTAAAATCAGGAGAAACATCAAGTCTGCGATGGCCAGGTTTAGGAACCAGATTCTGGATTTATTTGTCTTCATCAGAAATCCAGTGATAATGATGACAATGGTGTTTCCCACTAGACCGAGGACACAAGTGAATATGGATAACACGAAGCAGGAGTACTGGATAGACGTTGGGTTGTTGCTGCTTGGTGACAGAGCTTTAATGTCTGGATGAAACAAAAGTTCAATCATGAAAAGGCACATCTTACGAATAAGTTCCTGCATCATTGTTGGATCTGAAAAACAGAAATGCGTAACAGTATATGATCAAGTTAAAATAAACATATAAACATATCCTGTAGGTCAGTGGTTCCCAACCGCGGTCCTCAAGTACCCCAAAAGGTCAGGTTTTCCAGAAATCTGAAGCACAGCACAGTTGATATGATTTGCTGCTCAGTGATTGCAGGATTCAGTCTGCATTTCTCCAAGGTGATCCTCAAAACCTGGTCTGTTGGGGGTACTTGAGGACCGCGGTTGGGAACCATTGCTGTAGGTCAATAAAGGGCTAAAGATGTCTTGAAATCAATAGCTGATAATTAATGACTTAATATTGTGAGTCCTAGCATTGATGTGCAATATCCTCGTTCCATTCAATTCTACATGGACAGCAAGGTTGGACGTCATAGTGGAATTCACGCACCTGTGTTGTGGTATTAATATTGTTGTTATCATCATTTTTGTAGGGTCAACAATTTCCATAGTGCATCACAAAAATGAATGGCAAGAGAAAAGTGGAGAAGCAGGGTCAAAATCTCAAGTAAGGGTGAGTTTATATTTGAGGCAGCCACGGACCCATTGCAGTTCAAAACTAAATGTAGAAATTGAAAATTCCGTCCAAACAGAAAGGAATTTTCAGAATTGAAAGAAGACACTTATAAAAAATTGTTAAAGCAATGACATAGTACAAAACCAGATATTCAATCATTTTGAATAAATAAAAGCTGAGATCACACAAACTACGAATTGTTGGAGATCAATTGGCGGCCAAGACTACAGGGAATCGTTTTGACTATTGAGAATCCAGAATGCCAAGGTTTAGGCCAATGCAAGTCCTGTAATGACTTATGGGGAAAATGTAATTGAAAAATGAAGGCCAGTAAGGGAATTATTTATAACTTTAAACAAGACATTTCATATTTTTATTGTGAGAATAATTTCCTATTTATTAATAAAATAATTTATTTAATAAGTTATTAATTTATCCCAATAGCAATCTCACCACACTTAGGGCTCTATTCCATAGTTGGTGCTAATGTAGCGTTTCAACATGTAATCGTTAGCGCTAGCATTATTAAGTTTAATGTCTGGCATCGATATTACAATCATGACGCTAACCTATGGTGGAAACGTTTTGCACCTCGCAGCTTGCGCGAGCATACTGTACTTAAGCGCCTCCTATACGTAACATGGAGAGCGCAATCTATTTTTAGCGTCTCAAGAAGTGAGGTATTACAATGTGCTGGTGGAATTTACTGATGGGATGCACAAGCCAAAATTTTACGACCTCCTAAAAGCTGGTGCTAAATAATTCTGCAAATACAAAATTATTTAACACGCTGCAAAAACTCCCATTAAATCCCATACTCGCCTCTCATCCCGTGGTGAAAAGGGTGACCCGATCTAACGCTTTTTCTCCCCGGGAGCAGAGTGAGACTGGGTACAAATAGGTCCTAGTCTTCCTCCACGATCCCTCCCTGGTGCTGTTTGATCTTCCGAAAGCGAGGTTACGCAGAGCTCGCAGCCCGGAAGCAGAAACCTCAATGGAGTCCTGTGGACTCCAGGAGCTGATAGTCACGGCGGCACGGAAGCGCTACTTCGGGTATCATGGAGGTTAGCGCTGCGTTCCGGGGCGAGGTGCTGAGATGTTACCTTCCCCAGAATACGACGTTAACATGGAGATGGAGAAGGGGAAATCTGCAAGCGTACATTATCCTGCTTACCGTCTCCTTGTGAGCGTCAACAATGGAATATAGCCCTTAAATTTTCATGCAATATGGGAATAAAGCAAAATAAGCGGATTGTCAAACAGTCAATGTACAGTTCCGGGCAAGCTTCAAATGACCGGCTATTGAACTCATATTAAAACCCACAACTGCTATGCGATTTATGTGCATTAATTTAAAAAGAAAAACAATCTACATAGACAAAAGTTATTTCCAAGGCAAAAGAATAAATTAAATGAATATAGTTAAGGTTTTCTAATCAGAAAATAACTGGTTTTCACTGAACAATAAGTGTAAAAAAATAAAAATTATAGTAACAATTAATTTCAAATTTGCGCATGGGTCTGTACAAGGCTAACCCGAGAACAGACATTTTTGGAGGATGCCTTATCCAGACACAGCAAAATTGACTGTAACGGACATTCAGTCCTGAATTCTTTTTTTCTTAGAGGGGATCTGATCAATTTATATAAATATATACGGGGCCATTATAAACCATTGTCTGATAACCTATTCATTAACAGGTCTATACATAGGACAAGGGGTCATCCATTTATACTGGAAGAAAGAAAATTTAGCTTAAAGCATAGGGAGGGTTATTTTACAGTGAGAACAATAAAGCTGTGCAATTCTCTGCCTGTTGAGGTGGTTGGGTCAGAGACTGTACAGACTTTTAAAAAACGACTGGATGACTTCCTGCAGACACAGAATATTAAGGGTTATAATATTTAATATGTGGGTAAAAGCTTCTTGATCCAAAGAGAAATCTGACGCCATTCTGGGGTCAAGAGGGAATTTTTTCCCAGTATGTTGCATATTGGCGAGCATTTCAGACTAGGGTTTTGCCTTCTTTTGGATCAACAGCAGTAGCGAATGTGTGTGAGGCTGAACCCGATGGACGCATGTCTTTTTTCAGCCTATGAAACTATGTAACTATGTAACTATGTAATTCCTGAATAATTCTTAACAGATTTGTCAAAAACTACAAATAAATTCTGTGTCAAAAGTGGAAAAAAAACACTACAAAAATTCACAAAGGAAAACACACTGACGTAAAATGTTTGAAATAAAACCACTTATCTTACCCATTTTAATGGAAAACATTGGTAAATTTTATTCAAACGAACACTCTACTGAAAAGTTGAGTGGCCAGTTTTATTACCTTGAATAATTGGGCAGAGGCTGCTGACAGCCTCTGCCCAATTATTATTTATTTATTTTTCAAATTTTTGGGTGATTTTACTCACCTTTTCTCCCTCGCCGCGGACAGCTCTCCCTCTTCGACTCTGGGGCTCCCGAACCCGGAAGTCCCTGAGGGCTTTCTGCTCAAGTTGCGCTCCCTGTGCTACTTGCATAACTTTGGAAAGGCAAATTGCACACCGCAATGGGATTTGCGGAATTTAGGTACGCAAGTTTTGTAGCCCCTGTGCAGAACGATGGATCGGAGCTGCGTGCATACTAACGCAATTGGTCTCAGAGATAGTAATATGTCAGCACGCTCTGTGTGTGCCAATGTCACTAGTGACAGACAGTGGGGAAAATCGAATTCTCTGGCTGTTGGTGACACTGGGTGGGGTGAAGGAAACTCCTCCACTTCACCCTGCTTTTCTACCAGTTTGGCTGAGCAGGGAGGGGGGAGACGGGGGCACTCCTCACATCCTGGCCACTTTAAATAGAAAAAGTGTTCAGAAGGGGTAGAGTGTTCCTTTAAGAAAATAAGGATTGGTATTGAAATTTATTTTGGATGCAAATATATGTTCTTGTTTAAATCACTTTCTTTCTATAGAATCCATGTTTTTTGAAACTGGAATTCTAGTCAGGGCAGCCATCAGGGGGTGACAGCCGATGATATGTTCAGGAGCCCATTGGCTCGAGGGGACCCTCGCCAAACCCTGTGCAGTTTAAGTGCCAGAGACGTAAGGTTGACCCCTGCCACCTTGGCTGACCAACCAAGATAACAAATTTCCCGATGGGCTGTGGCCTCTGGGACCCGGAAGAGCACTCCAACTCATCACTTAGGGACCGATTAGTGTGGTCTGCACCAGGTTAAGGTGCAGAGAGAACGCTCTTCCTGTAGGGAACACCTTTTTTCCCCTTGCTGGAGGAGAAGAGAAGCCAAAATGATTTTTAATTGGTTTACTGATGGAAGGGTGTCCCAACCAATGGTTTAGTATGGGGCCCCAGGAATCCTGATGGCAGCCTCGATTCCAGTGCTTCAACCAATCACTTAATCAACCAGTACGTACACATGTGCATCTTCAATCTTAGAATATCAACACGTATTTACTCTTTCCCGATCGTGCTGGTACTTTTTCAGGCGGAAACATGCTCACCTGTCTGTAAAACAGCCATCTTGCAAATGCCTTCGCAAACGTAACTTCGCCAACGGTGAATCGCGGGCGGGTCTCCTGAATGTTGATGTTTCTAAAGTTAATGGAAACGTTTGTCTCGTTTCTGATTCATAGATTAGAAGGATTGCATCTAAGTAAACACTGCGTAGTCTCCGAGTCCAGTTTGCTAAAATTCCCCAATTTGTCTTTGGTGAATGCCAAAACTGGCCACATTCAAAGATCTTCTCATAATTTCACGGCAGAGTGAAAACAGCACAGCTCATGGAATAAAGCCAAGAAGGTTTTAAGGGCGGAATCTCATTGTCTTCCTACTTTATGTCAATTTCTAGATTATAGTTTAGATATCCTTAAAGCACTATCTATCTTTATTATAAACACCCTTGTGACAGCGACAAAAGATAAGCCACAGTCACCAGTTTTGATATGATCAGGCAGCTCTTTATTTATTTTTCAGTCCCATGGTTTTTTTATCTGTAAAATGTATTTCTCTACAGATAGGCTTCTATATGTAAAAGATATGGCAGTATATTCAAATTATTTTATATGTAATTTTCCTTATTCATTGTTAAAAGACCCAGCGTTTTTTTTGGAAGCTGCATTTCCGATAATCTCATTCCGATCACTACAAATCCCCATAAACCGAAGATCTGACCATTTTTTTATTATTGATCTTTATCACATTTACTGTTATTGGCGCAATGGCCATTTCTGCCTCGATGCTAATAATCAGACCCATTTAAAGTTGCGCAAGACAAGGGACTCCATCTAGAATCTAGAACATAGCTTTCCAAAGTGTGTGTGTCGCGACACATCAGTGTGTCGGCGACAGTAGGCATGTGTGTCGAGTGTTGGGTGACCACATGTCCTGTGTCCTGCATATGCCCTCTCCTTATGGCTGCCTGCTCAACCTTTATAAGCATTTGTGTGTGCGCCGGCACTTGGTCTCTACGAGCGCCTGGCATTTACTATTAGCCAGGCGTCCGTTGCAGTACGTGTGTGCGGCTGTTCCCTTTGAAATTTAGGTACACGCCGACAAAGAGTCCTTACGGAAGCATGGCAGATGATTTGCCAGGGTTTCATGTAGAGAGCGTTCAAGTCCTAAAATAGAAGTGTGGGAACTCATCAAGGTTTCTGTCCCACAAATAGGAAAGATCATATTGCGCTTAATACAAACGCAAACTCAAACCTGATATATTTATGTATATATGTGGATTGTAGCAAAAATATATGGTAAATATTATAATTATTGTGACTTAACGCGGAAAGAAATGCTTGAACACTTGAATACAAGCTTTATAATGTATGGGACCAATGGGAACGTAGTTCCCTCTGCAAAAATAGTGTAGGATATGAATTCCCACGCGTTCCTCCTCAACTTGACCCCTAAAGTCCTATTACTTTTTGAATGGTAAAGAAATTAACTAGTATACTTTTTTGTATCAGAAGTAGAAACAATGAGTGAAACCCAAATGCAGTGATCAATAATCCATATTAATGAGGTTGTACAAGTACGAGAAAGTAGTTCCGATCTATTTTCATAAACAAAAACGATTCAGAAAACCTTCTCTGCAAAAGAAAATAATATTTTGAAGAAAGATAGGGCCTTCTTGACCCCTTCACTACCGTTATCGAGATATCTCGGGTTTCAAAGGCACCATCTGGTGCCCCGATATCGAGATATCTCGATATGCGGTTCTGCAGCCCAAAAGCAAATGAAATTCATTTGCTGCAAACAAATTTCATTTTCTTTTGGGCTGCAGAAGTTGCCCCCAAAGTTTCAGCTCTGTGGGCATAATGCCCAAAGAGTTAAAATTGCGGCATTCAGCAAGCCGATACAGTGTTGCAGTAAAAAAAACAGAATGGCAACTGTACTTTTTTCTGGAAGAAGTGTAGTCATCTATCCATCACAGCTTTTCAAATGTTACATTGCCAACATTTAACCTTGGGATGGTCAAGAAATAAATGTATTTGCTTCCTGTCCTGGTCAGAAGATCCTGGGCTTAAAAGATAAACATTGTAGAACCTTCACAATGTCTATAGATCGAATCTATGGTCTCCGCATCCAACCTGTTAAGATTTATGATATCGGTAACCACTATTTATATGTAGAGATTTTCTTTGTACCTCACAATAAAGAATAAATGTATTTATTATCTCCTAGTATAAACCAAGACAGCTTTAAGTTCAGGATTCCTACTTTATCTCAACATCAAGATCTTTTCTGACAGTTTATACATTCTTAAAAATGCTCTTCATCATTACCATCCTCGTGACTCCACCAAAAAAGATAAAACTTTCAGCAGTCCAGATAAGATCATCCAGCTTTTTAACTATTCATTAGTCTTTCTTGAATCTGTTCAATACATTAATCTCAGGGACGGGGTGACAACACATTTGGTCCCCGCACAATGAGATATCATGGGACCCCCATTGTGCCTTATCCCACATGCAAGTGGTGTAGGGGCCCAGATGAAAGAGTAAGTCTGACCAAGGTTTAGGAGGGCCACCTCATTGGCCAGGGCCATCTGAGTGGTCAGTCCACCCTTAGGCTCCATAAAACCCTGAATTGCATAGAATAAAAACAGTCTTGAAAATATTTCTTGCACAAGAAGAGATCAGCTGACGCTTTGCCAAAAATCAAATATAGACTTGATGGTGTTAAATTAAGTTTATGTTTTTTAATGAAATATAGAAAATGGTACAAAATTAAATAAACCTTTAAGAAATACAAAATTAGACATTATCCATTGGAGTTTGGGTCGAAATCCCTACAACCAGGTTCCCTAATGCCAAAATCCTGACGGTCAACTTCCCTATACAGACAACTCCCTGGCGGCCAACTTCCCTACACAGACAACTCCCTGACGGCCAACTTCCCTACACAGACAACTCCCTGACGGCGGACTTTCAGACATCCAATATCCCAGCGGCTAACACTAACCCTACTCCCTAACCCCCTAAACCTAAACCTAGCCCTAACCCTAACCCCCCTAAATCTAGCCCTAACCCCATAAACCTAGCCCTAACCCCCTAATCCTAGCCCTAACCCCCAAACCTAGCCCTAACCCTAACCCCCAAATCTAGCCCTAACTCTAACCCCCCTAAATCTAGCCCTAACTTTAACCCCCCTAAACCTAGCCCTAACCCCCTAAACCTAGCCCTAACCCTAAGCCCCCTAAACCTAGCCATAACCCTTACCCCCTAAACCTAGCCCTAACCCCAACCCCCTAAACCTAGCCCTAACCCCCCCCCCTAATCCTAGCCCTAACCCCCTTAAACCTAGGGTTAGGGTGTTAGTATTAGGGTTAGCCACTGGGATTATGGATGTCTGGAAGTTGGCCATGTAGGGAAGTTGGGATGTCCTCCACTTGTTCTGTCTGGAAGTTGGCCGTCGGGATGCTGGCATTAGGGAACCTGGCTGTAGGGATTTTGTTCGGCACCCATCCATTGAAATAAAAATCTACATAAAGAGGAAGTGAAAACAAACATGTATATGTACAGTATTTTTGTGAATTTCATTGGAAGACAGTGACTGTTTCACAACAACTTCAGTTTCTCTTCAGTTAACCCTTTCCCTACCAAGCAATTTTTCTTGGAAAAAAATATTGTTCACATTTATTTAAGATTTCAAGTCACACATAAACAATTCAATATAGGGTAAAATAGAAATTATACATAAAAATTGTTGTTCTGAGTTAGATAAAAGCTTAAAATAATGTAAATTTGCTTGTTTTTGACTTTTCATGTATTCATTTTTCCTCTACAGAAATAGTGTTCGAATGAAAGATTCTGAGCTCTAGTTGGTGTCCCTTATCTTACACAGTTGTTTCAGACGGGGCCCAAAAATGTCACGATTCAGGCAGACATGGCCTTGGTATCCAATACAGCACCTGTGATAAAGACAGATAATAAAAGTGGTCAGTTCTCCTGCTTATGGGGATTTGTAGGGATCATGATGAGATTATTAGCAATGCAGCTTCCAAGAAATACCAAAAGAATATAAAAATAATATGTGTAATAATATACCATTTTTATCTATCTTTATCGCATTTATTACGTTTGACACAAAGGCCATTTCTGACTGTATGTTAACCACTTGAATGCTAAGGACGCGCTCAGCGCGTCCTCAGCATTCCCGCTGGTGTGCTGAGGACGCGCTGAGCGCGTCCTCACATTGGGGTCAGCGTTCGGCCGGGTTCCGGCCGATCGCTGGCCCCTCCGGTGCGGGCTGACATCCTGGATGTCAGCCGCGCATCCGGACCAGCAGCCGCCATTATTAGGTGTCATCGCGGGGGCGCGATGACACCTAATTCAGGCGCCCCCCCCGCATGTGCGGAGGAGGCGCCTGAAAGGGAGGGGGGGAGGTCCTTCGGACCTCTCTCCCTCCCGATCGGCGGCAGTGCGGGGCTTAACCCAGGCATCATTTGGAAGGGCACAGCCTGCCCTTCCAAATGATGCCTGGCATTAACCCCTGGGGAGCTGGATCGCGAATCGGCGCTGAAAAGCGCCGATTCGCGATCCTTTCCCGGAGCTGGCCGACATCTTGGATGTCGGCCAAGCATCCGGGAACTCCCCCAGAGGACTGGCGTCATCGTGCGTAGCACGATGACGCCAGTCCTACAGTTAACCCCTAACTGCCACCAACTGTGGAGATAGGGAGTTCCAATGAACTCCCTATCTCCCGATCCGTGGCAGCTAGGGGTTAAATTTTGATATCGTTGGATCGGCCAGAGCATGGCCGTTCCAACGATACCAAACATGAAAGTTAAAAATTTTGTAATAAAAAAAAAAAAAAAGAAAAATAAAAATAAAAACAAAATAAAAAAAAATTAAAAAAAAAAATAAACACTTTTTTTTTATTTTTTTTGGTTTGTTAATGCAGCAATATTGTTCCCATTTCAATTATAATGTGAACAATGATGCTGCACTAACAATTTTTGTATGCGGTGCGTTTGTTAAAAATAGTGTCATTTTCCCCAAAAAAAATGTAACGAGACCCCATCTCTAATTTTTTTAACAAGCGCACCCCATACAAAATATAACCGCAATTGCTCGCATGTTAAAATGTGGAAAAAAACACTTTACACATTGTAAATTATTGAAAATACATATTTTATTGCATTTTTTGTTATAATATACAAACAGGACATAACGTATACATATAATAATGACATATTATGAATCTACCGAGTCTGACGGAAAGAACGATATATAATATGTCGGTGTCATATACTAAAATAAGCCTTCAAAACACGTTTAAACATGATGCACAAAACAGGTAAAAAATGACCTCAGCACAGGGGCGGGAAAAGCCTCAGCAGCGAAAGGGTTAATAATGCAGACCCCATGAGGCATTGTACTAGATAAGTGAAGCCTTCTAGAGCCTTTCATCCCAGCAATATGTGTGGAAAGGATAAACAAATAAATGAAAAATTATCAAATTCGCATTATTTTAAACTGAACGATCTCAGTATAACAATCTGTGAGCATAAAAAAGATGATTTAGCCTACATTCAAGGGTTGTTGACTACACATTCCATGTTTAAATAAATGACTTGATAATATTTTTTTCAACAAATACAGGGTTATTCAAAGAGAATCGAAAATACACCGCACGTTCGGTGACTTTTCATTCTCTTCAATTCGGTACGATTTGGCGATCCCATTTCGGCAACCATGCGATGTATTCAGCAAGCACCACAGGGCCGTCGTAGCGCAGGGAAAAGCTGCCGAATACTCACCGCAAAACCCAGGCGAACGCACACCGAAACCCGCAAAAACATCTGGATTAACCCCGCCGAACACACCGGAGAAACCCGAGCAGGAGCTGATCACAGCGCAGAGCAACTGCCGGAAAAAAGACGACACCGCAGACGAATGGAGTGAAAATAAAACCAGTACGCTTGAATGTTTGAAAAGTGAAACGCTGTTTGCAAACAAACTACTGAATGAAAATGTCCGGAATTTACATATAAGATCCAATGAATGATAATAAAAGGGGCTGTTACAGAAAAAAGAAGAAACGATTTAAAAAAAAACCCAGAAAAAAAATGTTTGCAATAAAATCCCAAAAAATGCCTAAAAGATCCTAAAAAATCTATAAATAAAGAGACTTTTTACTGCAGAATATTATAATAAACGGTTTATTAGATATTAAATTAAAATTGGAATATTTTTAACATTGAAGCCTTTGGGGTTCACTTAAATAAACCTGTTGAATGAAACCACCGAATGGCAGGGCAATTCGGCAACTTTTCACTGCTGGGTTTTGTTCTCTGAATAGACGAAGCTATGGGGATTCACTGTCCTCGAACAGGCACCGAACAGGCACCGTATGTGCAGGCAATTCGTCAGGATTTGGCGAACTGCCTGCTCTCTCTGGATAGCGGCATGGCTAGGAAAGGTTACCGAACGCTGAATTTCAGCGTTTGGTTCCCTTTCGCCAGCAATTTGGATCTCTTTGAATAATCCTGATAGTGTTTGGCTGTGAAAGAGTTAAAGAAACAAAAGCAGTGGTCAAGTCGAGGGTGAATGTGTGCGAACGCAGTTCCAGTATATTTTTGCAGAGGAAACTGAGTTCCCTTTTAACAAAAATGAATTTGTTTGTTGAAGTCTAAGGCTGGGGTCAAACGAGCGCAGTATTAACTTGCGTTTAGCCGCACTTAATCACGGCCGTGCTAGCAGCAAATGACGTCCAATGCCAGGCAGCATACGAAGAACGGTCGCACGAAAGTGCGGCCGCGCAACGCAAGTGGCAAACGAACGCATTTTTTCGAGAACGTCAAACCGCTAGTACTGACATACAGAGTGCGCTGCGTCCGCTAGCGGCGTGTGTGTGTGATTAGGAGACGTCAGACGCTGCTAATGTCCGGCTAACATCACGTCCAGACGCAAAAAGTGTTTTATTAATGATCCGTATAAAATCACGGACGAAAATGCGCATCGTATGACCGCTATCGCGTATTCCGTGAAAAAATACGTCCATTCGTTCGAACGCACTTTTTCACGGACAATGCGAAAAATGCGTTAGTCTGACCCTAGCCCAGGGGCTGACTGGCAACTTTTGGCCCGAGGGGCAAGTACCACCCAGAGGCCCAGAGTTCAGCAACTCGGGCCCTTGTTTAAGTAAAAACAAACACGGGAAGCAAATTAAGTAATAAATAACAGTTTATTACCGTTTAAAATAATTATAGAACTCATATATATATATATATATATTTATATTATCGGGTTTGGTCGTTATCATTTATATAGCTCCAACAGATTCCACAGCGCGTTACAATGAGGAAGCACAAAGTTGAGCAACCAAAATGTGGTCCCGAAACTGGGGGATTTTTTTTTCCGAAGAACAGCAGGGGAAGCTTTAATCACTGAAATATCCCCTGCCATTTTTTATTTTCCATCTGGATCACCGAAATGCATCATGGTTTCAAAAATGCTAAACCACAGCATTTAGTGAATAACCCTCTAAGATATTATTACTCTCAATGAGCGAAAACCTTTCAGTTACTACTAAAATTAATATTTTTTATTTGTATTTTTTTAGAATTGTATTCCTAAAAAGTAAGGTGTTTAGTGAATAACCTTAGTGCAGGGAACCTTAAACGGGGGTCTATTCGCCCCCTTAATGCTTTCCTGTGGTGGTTACTCTAAAATTACCAGTTTATAGAAAAGAAAAAAATTATTATTTTTGCAGAACTGCAAAGCCTGTTATATTTTAAGATTAGTCTCATATTGTGAGAAATCCTATAAAGCAAAGAGAGATCTACTTTTTTTTAAGAAAAAAACTATATGAAAAAAAAGGAATTATACTCTGAACCACCAGCAATTTTTAAATATTTTTTAATACTATATTTAATATTAATAAATATTAAATATAAATATTTAATATTTATACCCCCGCATAGGTTTTCCATTAATTTCCACCCATGTATTTCTATTTTTATCATTCAATAATGGTGGAGTCAATTCTTGGCTTTATTTGACATCCTTTAAATAAATATCATGCTATCCCCCCCCCCCCACAACCACCACCACCTCCACTATGACGCATGGATGGTTTCGAAACCTCATAACAACACAGACCCCCGAAATGGTAACCGGATTTGAACCGGGAGCTTTGAATAACCCCCTGTATTATCTAAAACAGGGCCGACCAGCACCAGTAGCGACATAGATTTATTACGGTTAATATAGGCATTAGACAACACATATTTCTGGCTGCCCACCCCCTTGAAACTGCACGTATTCTTCCTCCAAATTGGTCTAATGCCAGGCTCATTAATTCAAACAATATGTTTTCCTTTGGCCTGTTTTGCAACTACTTCTAAGAAAGTAACAGAAAAAGAAAATATCTGTATTAAAACCAGATGGGGTATTTTAACAGCCTCTTATGTTATCATTCGGTATTCTACACCCTAAAGCGCTTTCAATCTCACCTGGAAGCCCTTAAAACCCAGATGGATGACGTGAGTCACTTTGTCCTGGGCAGCGGCTGTGCTGGGCTGGCTTCCGCTGTGCTCCCTCCTCGGCCACACAGCCCTCCTACACGCAGTTCGGTGGATGCTGGGCACTAGCGCAGCACGCAGGCAGGCGTCCGCAGGCTGAGGCTCCCCCGACGACGTCACTATCTGTCGACCATCACGTGGATGAAGATGCGCGGCGGCATCACGTGGGGGCCGCGGCCTGCGAGACGCGAGTAGTCGAATGTGAAATAGTTACACATCATTCATTTCATTCAATTACCGAAGCGATCATGCGGCGGCCCGGGGGACGGTTTCCACCCTGCCCCCCGGCCCAGTCCGCCTCTGCCCTAGCCTAAGCTAAGCATAGTACATATTGCATGTCCTCCATACATACTCTAATCTCTTGCTGTATGGTATCACAGGACCACTATAAAACCCAAAATATAAATGAAAATAGTTTTTTTCATTTTAGGTTAAAATTGCATATCTTGGAAAAACACAGTAACAGGTTCCTATTTCAGATTTTTTTTTTTGTAACATGAGTAACTTATAGAATGTATAACCATAAAGGTTTGGATGATAAATCGTGGAAAGATAAATTTACACACTGCAAATGATTGAAATCAAAATGGATTTTTTTTATTTTTTTTTACATTTTTTTGACAAAGCATTCTGATGTGACATGCTATACACATACAGGGTAATTCAAAGAGATTCGAAAAGTCACCGCACGTTCAGTGACTTTTCGTTCTCTTCAATTCGGTTCCTTTTGCCGATCCCATTTCGGTGACCCTGCGGTGTATTCAGCAAACACCACAGGGTCCCCGAATTGCAGGGAAAAGCTGCCGCAAACCTGACGAAAACTAACCGCAAAACCTGGCGAATGCACGCCAAAAAAACGCAAAAACATCTGGATTAACCTGCCGAAAACCACGGAAAAACCCGAGCAGGAGCCGATCGCAGCCGGCGGAAAAAGCCAAGACCGCAGACGCCTCGTCAGTGAGGCCACTGCCTCAGTGAATAAATTAGCAAAACAGTTTGCTTGAATGTTTGAAAAGTGAAACACTGTTTGCAAAGAAACTACTGAGCGGAAATGTCTGAAATTTACATATGAGGTCCAGGGAATGATAATAAAGAGGGCTGTTACAGAAAAAATAAGTAAACTTAAATTTTTTTTAAAAAAATCAGACTTTTAAAAAAAACAAAATTCAGAAAAATAAAGAGCCTCTTTACTGCAGAATTTTATAATGAACGGTTTATTAGATATTGAATTAAAACTGGAATATTTTTAACATTGAAGCCTATCGGATTCTCCTGAATAAACCTGCTGAATGAAACCACCGAATGGCAGAGCATTTTGGGAACCTTTCACTGCTGGTTTGTGTTCTCTGAATAGCCGAAGCAGTGCTTTTTCATGGGGATTTCACTGCCCTCGAACAGGCACCGAACAGCAGTGGCGACTCTAGGAACAATATTTAGGGGGGCACAGAAGATACCGCAGTCAAAACTGGAGGGGCACTAATAATTTTCACCACTAAATCATACCACTGAATAAAACTAAGAGCCCTATCACCTGGTGTGAACTAAAGCACCATCACTAAAGGAAAAATTACCGCGAGTCGCTAAAACTTAGTGCCTGACGACCTACTAACAGATCACCTTGTCCGCGGTAGTCCATGAACAAGGTCGTTTGGCGCACGTTAGGAAAACTCTAAGACCCGAGCTGAGACCCAGCGCTAATGCGGTTGTGTACAGGATAGAACTGTTTTTTTTCCCAGAGCAGAGTGCCGGGCCATACCTATCCCCCGCCCTCACAAGCTTGAATATGAACACATACAGTGAATAACCTCACACCCTGCATTAGTAAAAGCCTCCAAGGTGGCCGTATCATCCATATTTTTATGCACACATATATTAAGGCTGATGGGCATTGCGTGATAAATGCCACCCAGCAGCATGTAGAATCATTACACTGCATTTAATAGATCCAAAAGGAAGGCCAGGTGAGTGACAAAAATTTCCTTGCTGCAGCATATAAAGTGCCAGCATATTCCAGCGCTGCGGAATATGCTGGCGCTTTATAAATAAAGAATAATAATAATAATAATATAAATAATACATGTTTCAGGGCAAGACTTATCCATGTGTCACTTTAAACATGGTCCACACGGTCCCCCTAATAATCAACCACTTCCCTACTATGAATAACCCCCAGCATAAAATGTTTAAAATTAGACAATATATTAGGATATATGTGGATAAAGGATACATTTATAATAGAGCCTACTGCAACAGCAACGACAATGCGGACCAGATCCATTGCTATGGTGTATGGGGCCAAGAGAACACCTGTGCTGCATTCCTTTCAATTGCCTGTTAATTTTAGGCGAGGATCGTTTTTTTCTTTTTTTTTTGGAGTTAGCGCCAGGGTTGAGCAGTAGGTAAAATGTTGCAATTAGCGCTGGCACCAAGTGATCTGTTAGCTGCAAAAGCGCTAGAGATCTCTAGCACTCCCCGTGTTAAGTATAGGACGCGGAAAGTACAGTAAGCTCGCGGTACAAATCGCTAATAGCAACGCACTAAGTGATTTTTCCCGTTGGTAGCGGAAGGCAAACAATCTTTTGGTCAGGCGCTAGACTCAATTAACCTGGCGCTAACGCAAAACCATGCCGACGCAAGGGTTAACTCACACCAGGTAATAGTACCCTAAATAAGTATATATAAATAAGATTCCAAAACCCCAGAGTAATGTGATGCAATGAGTAATGTGATGCAATGAGTAACGTGATGCAATGATGCCTTTTTATTGTACTAACCTGATATTTTATTTGCTGCAATTCGGCAGTTTTCGCTGAATGTCTGATAGCTGCTTCAGCGACTCCACTTTTAGCAAATTACAGTGACCATTCACTAAATAGGAATTCACTATATTTTCGGCTAAATTAATTCCCCGAAATGTGACGAAAAGCAAAGGATCTAAAGATGATTAGACGCTTTAGATTCTAACTTCCATAATAACCCCTAAAATGCCATAAACCCAGGGAAATACAATAAAAATAATAAACAATGTGGCATTTAGCTACCCATTAACCCCTAAAATGCCATTAATCAAGGAAAAAATAAAATGTATACTGTGAGGGATGAAATTTACCCCTTAACCCCTAATATGCCATTAATCAAGGTAAAACATGAAATGAATACACTGTGAGGCATGTAGCCTACCTATTAACCCCTACAATGCAATTAATCAATGAAAAAATAAAATGTATACTGTGAGGGATGAAGCCTACCCATTAACCCTTATTATACAACTAAACCAAGGCAAAAAACTAATGTAACACACAATGTAATGTATAGTCTGAATATTAACCACTTCACTGCTGAGACGTTTCATACCTGTGAAAATGCTTAAGATTAAGTGCCCGTTATTATTTAATGTTTTATGACTTTTATTTCAAACTGAATATGGTCATGTTGGGTATCATTTCATTGGAAAGGCCAGAATCTGCCCTTTCCAATGACACATAGATCGTCCATATACGATGCACAGAGACGGAGATACAGTGGTCCGAAGAAGTGTGGTAAGATGGATTCTGAATTTTGGTGGGGGGGCACATGGAGGGCAAGGAATAACCTAGGGGCCTTGCCCCCTGTAGAGTCGCCTATGCTGAACAGGCACCGTATGTTCAGGCAATTCGCCAGGATTTGACGTATTGCCTGCTCTCTGGATAGCCGAATGGCCAAGAAAGGTAACCGAACGCTGATTTTCAGCGTTCGGTTACCTTTCTCAAGCAATTCGGATCTCTTTGAATTACCCTGATAGTAATGATATATTTTGAATTTAACAAGAAGAAAAATGGAATCTGCGCTTATTCCTATTACACCGTGTGAAACAAAACACAATTAGAGGCTTTGGTTTCTTTTAATGTAATAGGAATAAGCGCAGATTACATTTTTCTTCTTGTTATGCTTTATACATGTTGCTGGGCTGGATACAATTTGGTGGTTGCAGCTGCCCCATCGGGGAATAGGCGCGACCCTGCTCCTCCTGTACTATATATTTTGAATTGCCTAGTCCGATGAAAAGGATACATAACTTAACTGGGTCCTGTAATAAACCATGACTTCAAATTGTGTTTAAATGTAATTATTTATTATTATTATTGTCATCATTTATATAGCGCCAACAGTTTCCGCAGCACTTTACAATAACCAAAGGGAACGAGATACAGATAAACGGACATAGGATGGAAACAAGAGGTGTAGAGACCGGCCCTGCTCATAGGAGCTTACTTGTGCAGAACAAGGGCAAAATGAGCTCAGCACACGGATGTGAAAAGGCTCAGCAGCGAAAGGGTTATTAAAGGGACACTATCACTTACATAAACTGTAACTAGATTACTTGTGCAATAGAAGCAAAACCCCCTTATAAAACATGTGCTGCTGTTTTTATTTGTTTGAAGTAATTGCATTTAAAAAGGAAAAATGAATTGGGTTTATTTAAAGGAAGCATTATTGAAGGCCACAGGAAATTGCATTCGGCTTGTTAGCAAAAACAAAAATGGGAAGAAACCACTGTGGTACTCTGCAGAAGTGGCCAAAATAGTGAAGAACAAAAAGATAGCATTCAACAATTATAAAAAAACTCAGAGTGAAGAAGATAGGCAAACCTATAAGATTAGGCAGAAAGAGGCAAAGCAATTTATAAGAACTTCCAAAGCACACGCAGAAGAGAAAATAGCTCAGTCAGTAAAAAAGGGGGACAGAACATTTTTTAGATACATAAACGAGAAAAGAAAAGTAAAACAAGGATTAGTTAGATTAAAAACAAAGGAAGGAAGGTATGTAGAAGAGGATAAAAGTCTCGCTGACTGCCTCAATGAATATTTTTGTTCAGTCTTTGCAGAAGAAAAGGAAGGAAAGGGACCTCAGTTAGGAGAGAACACTAAAGAGATATTTACATATGAGTTTACAGAGGAGGAGGTTCTACAGCAGCTGTCTAAAGTAAAGACAAATAAGTCAATGGGGCCTGATGGGATCCACCCTAAATTATTAAAAGAGCTCAGTGATGTAATAGCAAAACCGTTAACAGATTTATTTAACCAATCCTTGTTAACGGGAGTCGTCCCAGAAGACTGGAAATTAGCAAATGTTGTGCCCATTTACAAGAAGGGTAGTAGGGAGGAATCGGGGAACTATAGGCCAGTTAGTCTTACGTCAGTAGTGGGGAAATTAATGGAAACCATGTTAAAGGAAAGGATTGTTGAACATCTAAAAACACATAGATTACAGGATCAGAAACAACATGGGTTTACCTCAGGGAGATCATGTCAAACTAATCTTATTGATTTTTTTGATTGGGTAACAAAAATAATAGACACAGGTGGTGCAGTAGACATTGCTTATTTAGATTTCAGTAAGGCTTTTGATACTGTTCCGCATAGAAGGCTTATCAATAAATTGCAATCTTTGAGCTTGGATTCCAATATTGTTGAATGGATTAGGCAGTGGCTGAGTGACAGGCAACAGAGGGTTGTGGTAAATGGAGTTTATTCGGCGCAAGGTCTTGTTACCAGTGAGGTACCTCAGGGGTCAGTACTTGGAGCCATTCTCTTTAATATTTTTATTAGTGATATTGCAGAAGGTATTAATGGAAAAGTATGTCTTTTTGCTGATGACACAAAGATTTGCAACAGGGTTGACGTTCCTGGAGGGATCAGCCAAATGACAAATGATTTAGGTAAACTAAAAAAATGGTCGGAGTTGTGGCAATTGAGTTTTAATGTGGATAAGTGCAAGATAATGCACCTGGGACGTAAAAACCCAAGGGCTGAATATAGAATATTTGATACAGTCCTAACCTCAACATCTGAGGAAAGGGATTTAGGGGTCATTATTTCAGAGGATCTAAGGGTAAGTAGTCAATGTAATAGAGCAGCAGGAAATGCTAGCAGAATGCTTGGTTGTGTAGGGAGAGGTATTAGCAGTAGGAAAAGGGAAGTGCTCATGCCACTGTACAGAGCACTGGTGAGACCTCACTTGGAGTACTGTGTGCAGTACTGGAGACCGTATCTCCAGAAGGATATAGACATCTTAGAGAGAGTTCAGAGAAGGGCTACTAAAATGGTGTACGGCTTGAAGGAGAAAAGTTACCAGGAAAGGCTTAATGATCTTAACATGTACAGCTTGGAAAAAAGACGAGACAGAGGAGATATGATAGAAACATTTAAATACGTAAAGGGAATCCACAAGGTAGAGGAAGGGAGTATATTTAAAAGGAAACAAAATAGCAAAACAAGAGGACATAGTCTTAGATTAGAGGGGCAAAGGTTTAAAAGTAACATCAGGAAGCATTATTTTACTGAGAGGGTGGTGGATACATGGAACAGTCTTCCAGTAGAAGTGGTAGAGGCCAAAACAGTAATTGAATTTAAGCAAGCATGGGATAGGCATAAGGCTATCCTAAACAAAAGATAAATCCAGGTAAAGTATCCATGTAATTGGGCAGACTAGATGGGCCGAAAGGTTCTTATCTGCCGACATTTTTCTATGTTTCTAATTAAAGTTTTTATATCTTCTTTCCATCCTGTGTATTTTACCCAGGATGCAACATTTACCAAAAGTTTTGCTTTGTGGCTCTCTAATCTACATTATTTAACAGTTAATCAGATGAAGTAGGGAATGTCTAGATAAGGCAGCAGAAGGATATTTTTCTCCAGGCTAACTGAGATAAGACATGGCAGCTGAATTAGATAAAACAGGGATCTTAAAAGATTTCTAATCTACCCCTGGTGATGTCCTTTGAATACCTCCCACACAATACAATGACTTGAGTCAGGGATCTACCCATACAGGGTTATTCAGAGAGAGGTGAAAACCAGGAGAATGACTGGAGAAGTGACTATTCTAGGTCAAAATAGCCGATTTGCTAAGTGAGATATATGAGAGAATTTTTCTGGTTTGGCTATTTTGACATAGAATTTTCACTTCTCCAGTCATGGTTTCCCCCTCTCTCTGAATAACCCTGATAGTCTCCATTCTATGGCTAAAGCCGCACAGTGAGGAGCAAGTGATGGAAAGATACTGGGGGGGGGGGGCAGTTTACAACACAAAATATCACACAATGGATGCACCCAGTGACAGATATAGAGGAAAATATTTTCTTAACTAAACAAACAAGAGAAAAACAAAACACATGAAAGATATCAGCAACATAAAATAAACACAATAAGGACATTTCATATTTTTGGTGGTAGTGGTCCTTTAAAATCACTTGCCATTTGCAGGCAGGCAATAGACGTGTTATATTTTAAAAATATGGCAGGTATTTACGTAAGTATAAACGTCATTGAGAACAAGAGCAAGAATATAGTATTGTATTTACACTAAGTGATTTCCAGATATAGTTACTGTGTTAAACCCTGAAAGGTTATTAACAAACATAGGGCTCTATTACATTCTCCGCGCAAATTCATACGTGCAGCGCAATTTTTTTTGTGCGCAGCGTTAAACGTTAACGCACGTAAATTACGCTGATATTACGATCAGAGCGCATTTTCTCATCCGTCCGAAAATATTGCGCGTAAAAAATACTCGCGAAAACTAGAGCAAATTAATGCTGCGCAGAAATCGGTGGGCAGACTGTTTTTTCACGTGATTCAGCCAATCAGAATTAAGAACTACAATTGTCTCCCGTTCAGTTTTTGCGCCTGCCAAAATTAATCTGAGTATATATGCTGCAGCAATAAAAAAAAAACACGCACAACCACTCAATTTTATTGTTTGGGTATGTGTAGAATGTGTAACTATACTGTGCTGTATTTTTTTTTCGTGCTGGTGTATTTCGTTTCGGCCAGAATGTTCAGATTTGCATTTACCACCAGCAAGACGTTAAAATTATGCGCGCAAACGTTGTTTGTAAAAATTTGCGCATTGATTGTAATACCATCCGCGTACCAGCGCACGAACGCATTTGCACTCAAAATGTTAAGTATGGGATGCGCGCATGAACTTTCGCTCGTGCAGGGTAAGGCTAGGGTCAGACGAACGCATTTTTCACGTGCGTTTAGCCGCACGAAATCACTGCCGTGCTAGCAGCAAATGACGTCCAATGCCGGGGGAACATACGACGAACGGCCGCACGAAAGTTCGTCCGTGCAACGCAAGTGGCCAACGAACGCATTTTTTCGAGAACGTCAAACCGCTACTACTGACGTACAGAGTGCGCTGCGGCCGCATAGCGACGTGTGTGTGTGATTAGGAGACGTCAGACGCTGCTAATGTCTGGCTAACATAACGTCCAGACACAAAAAAGTGTTTTATTGATGATCCGTACAAAATCACGGACGAAAATGCGCATCGTATGACCACTATTGCGTATTCCGGGAAAAAATATGTACGTTCGTTCGAACGCACTTTTTCACGGACAACGTGAAAAATGCGTTCGTCTGACCCTAGCCTTACTCGCGTTAGATGTTAACACGCATTTTGTGCGCGAACGTCGTAACTTGACATTCCGCGCAAAGGGTTTTTCCCCTCGCGTTAATGCGTTTTTGTGCACGCGCACATTTTTGCGCGAAGAATGTAATAGAGCCCATAGTTTTCACTTGCTACAGTTATTTATTTATAAAGTATTTTGCCAGGAAGGATACGTTGAGATTTCGCTTTATTGCTTTACAGGCAGCCTCTGATTTACACCGGTAATGACAAACCAAATAAATGGATGTCTGAAAAAATGACATTAGGATAAATAAAGAGGGCGAGAGGACAGATGGGGTCTGAATAGGAAATGTAGGGATGGAGGAGTAAATAAACCCATCTGATGCTAGCATCAGAGTACCTTTAGCTGGTCACAATATGTAATTGAATGTATTCGATATTTTGCACTGGTTAAAGCAGGGGTCAGCAACCTTGACCCTCCAGATATTTTGGAATAACATTTCCGTTGAGACATAGGCCCTCTAATTATTACCTAATCATCATGGAATATGTAGCTTCAAAACATCTGGAGGGCCACGTTTTCTGACCCCCTGGTTTAAAATGTATTTTTAGTCATTTAGTCACTTTTTGTAAGACTTGGTTATTTATAGTTTCGCCATGGTTTGTCTATAATTGATTGTTTTTAGTTGATAAATGACAAGGGGCTTGTCAAATCGCCCCGCCCACAACGAAACACGCAACCGGAAGTCGGTTACTGTGTCCCACGGAAGTCCTCGGGACATAGAATGGTGTTGTACGAGTAGTCCGTTTGTAAATTGTTTCCGTAAGGAACGCGCGCCCTAGCACAGAGTTCCGCCACATCCTTGCGTGTTCCCGTCTCCGGTGATGTGGAGCGCGGTGTGGGCTGTTCTCCCCCGGTCCGTGGGGGAATTCCCGGCAGAGTTGGGCGGTGAGGTGGAGGACAGCGTGTCGTGGAGTGTGCGGGAAGCTGCGGCCTGCCTGTACCGGGGGGAGGTGGGTCGGTGCGGCCAGCTGGGGCGGCTGCTGATGGATTATGGCTGGGAGAAGCTGAACGGCCGGAACTGGAGGGACGTGTCCCGGGACTGGCGGGCGGTGTACTCCTATGGCTGCCTGTTTAGAGCTGTGATGCTGTGCTGGACAGGGGGCAGCAGGGAGGAGGCGCTGCGGGTGTGTGACATGGGGCTGCTCCTGGGGGCCCAAATCATGGATAACGTGCTGGGTCGGCTTATCACTGTCTTACAGCACCCGGAGGATGGACTGGTGTGTGCCAGCGAGACCCCTGAGGATGGACTGGTGCGTGCCAGCGAGACCCCTGAGGACGGACTGGTGCGTGCCAGCGAGACCCCTGAGGACGGACTGGTGCGTGCCAGCGAGACCCCCGAGGACGGACTGGTGCGTGCCAGCGAGACCCCTGAGGACGGACTGGTGCGCGCCAGCGAGACCCCTGAGGACGGACTGGTGTGCGCCAGCGAGACCCCTGAGGACGGACTGGTGTGCGCCAGCGAGACCCCTGAGGATGGACCGGTGTTTTCCAGCGAGACCCCTGAGAAAGGGCCGGTGTGTGCCAGCGATACCGCTGAGAAAGGGCCGGTGTGTGCCAGCGAGACCGCTGAGCAAGGGCCGGTGTGTGCCAGCGAGAACCCAAAGGACGGACCAGTGTGTGCCAGCTCTCACACTGAGAATGAACAGATGGGTATCTTGGATCAGCCTGGTAATGGACTGATATGTGCCAGGGAACAGAATGGTAATGGACAGGCATGTGTTTGGGGACAGCCTGGTAATGGATCGGCTTATTTTGGGGAGCAGCCTGGTAATGAACAGATTTGTGACCTGGAACAGCCTGGTAAAGGATCAGTGAGTGACCTGGGACACCTTGATAACACACTGGTATTTTCAAGGGAGCAATCCAATGTTGACTCGGTGTATGCCAAGAAATTGCCATGTACCAGGTTGGCATGTTCCAGGAATTGCCATGGTAACAATCCAGTATCTGCCAGGGAAAGTCCTAAGAACGTGCCGCTAACTGCCAGTGATAGACCAGTGAGTGAACATGTACCTCTCGGTAACTCCTGGCATCATGAAATGTTCATCATGGAAAACTGTGAAGAGGAACCAGATGCCAGGCTGAAGTGTTCTCCACTGGCAGCCAATGACCTGCATGAAACCATGGCAGCAGGTAACTGTGTGTCATGTCACACATACAACATAGTACTATGTCTCGGTTATTGGCCTTTACATCCAAATTCCATCTAGCCTGGCTTACTACCATAACTTATTCTGCTGCTTATATATATATATATAAAAAAAAATCAACATCTCCAATAGAATACCATGCGTTCGTATTGTTGATAATGTAACATACATTATATCATAGCAACCCTGGCCCTCCAGATGTGTTGGAACTACATCTCACATGATGCTTAGTCACTCTTGAGGTTGGCTGAGTCTCATAGGAGATGTAATTCCAAAACCTTTGGAGGGTCATGGTTGCTGCCACCAAGTCATACACACATGTACAGTGAAGCTGCCTTATCTTGAACCCTGATTCTTTCTTATTTTTCTGTATTAATCTGTTTTTGTGTTTTTTTCCTTTTAATAACTTAGAAAGAAATACATAGTACCTCTGTTTATTAATGCAGTCACACCTTTTTGTTTCCTAGATGTTAGAAAAGCTCAGAAAAGGCTAACGAACAATATACATGAACCAGAACCACAGAAACGCAGGACTCGAGAGGTAATGATCGAAATGTCCTACTGCTTCAAATCACTTGGCTTCCTAGTGCGACTAACAGCTTACCGGTGAACCCATCAGACAAGAAAGAAACATTGTGTGTGTGTCTGCATATATACTTACATTAAAGAACCAGATGTATATATTTTGTACCTACATAACACACACACACATGGGGTTATTCAATAAACAATGGTATTTATTGTTGGTGCAATATCACCGTTGTTGCAACAGTGACAAATTTCAGTGTTCCACAACATGGAGATTCAAACCGCAACAGGAGAAGATTCATTGATGAAGTGTCTCCTGCCCACATTTGAAATTCTTATTTTGAAATGCCAAACTTTGTTGCAGTTGCAACAAAGGCATTATTTGACATTGTTTGCAACTACAGCAAACACCCGCGTTTAACTTACACACACTGTGAGGGTATTGTGTGTGTGTGTGTGTGTGTGTATACACTGCCTGGCCAAAAAAAGTCAAAATCTGGATTTAACTAAGCCAATAGGTGTGAGCCTTCCATTGGATAATTACTGCAGCGATTAATATGTTTCTTCAGAAAATGAGGTCATGTGACTCCCTGAATATACTGAATGAGCAGGTTTTTCCATCAATGGGTTTTTTCCCCCCTGATGGCACAGCGGACATTTTCGAAGATGGCAATGTCAGAATTTATCGGGCTCAAATTGTGCAAGAGTGGTTCAGGGAGCACGAGACCTCATTTTCACACATGGATTGGCCACTGCACAGTCCAGAGCTTAACCCCATTGAGAATCTTTGGGATAATGTGCTGGAGAAGACTTTATGCAGCGCTGCGACTCCCATCATCAACACATGATCTTGGCCACAAATTAATGCGATTCTGGACGGAAATAAATGCTGTGACATTGCATGAGCTTATCCAATGCCACGGCGAATGCGTGCTGGAATCACAGCAAAAGGCAGTCGAAAGAATTAGAAGTGTGTGGCTTGTTTTTTGTTTTTGCCAGGCAGTGTATATTTTATATATATAATTTTCTGTTTAAAACAAAATGACCTAATATTCTTTTTTTTTTTTATAATAAAAATCTCTTACAAGGGTTGTGGTGGTGGACAAAAAGTGAGATAAAAAGCCTCCACGCTGGAATGCAATTCTTTGAATTGCTGTGACGTGCAAGTGGCTTCTGCAATTATATATATATATATATTTGTTATTAGGATTTTCTTGTTATATTTTTGACTGTTTTCAGGATCTTCTTCTAATTCGCCGTATCATTTCGACATGCATATTCATTTTACACAGCCATGTAAGGTCATTTTGCTTTTTTGAAATCTTTGCCCGCAGAAGGTGTGTCGCCCACTTACTCCAGTCTTGGAGTCGGCACGTGCAATACCAAAGCTTTGCTGTCCATCTCTGCAGCACTTCCAAGAAAACTACTTGTCACTGCAGAAGCCGTTGGTTCTAGAAGGTGTCATCGATCACTGGCCTTGCATGGAAAAATGGAGGTATTATGATTCTGTCATTGCTTTGTTGACCACTTGTTGTGACTTTTTTTTTTATTGGTGACGGCTGGTTGGTTCAGCGTTGTCATTATGCTACTGTTACTCCCACCTCTGGTTCTTCATAGCTAAACCACCCCTCACACTGACATGCGAGTAATCCTTTTTGGTATCAGAGCCAATGTACTGGAAAAATTGCTAAAACGTCTGTATTCAGAGTGGTCAGCTGTAAGAGCAGCAGAAATACTTGGAGCGTTCTCCTGCTCTTTCATCTCTTTATAGACTTTCAGATTCTCTGAAACCACCACTGACCGGTGTGATGGAGACCATCTCTCTCCAGTTTTACATAGGCTGAAAAAATACATTTGTCCATCGAGTTCAGCCTTTGATACATCAGCTTCTGCTACTGTAATGTATACTTAGTTCTCTGAATTCCATCAGAGAATTTACTAAAAGACTGGCCGTCCACTGGGTCCGTATTCCTGCGATGGTGCGATCATCCGATATCGTCTGAAGTCGTCTGACCGATCCCACAACATGCAGGTGGATCAGCCCTCATCCACTGCATCCGACCAACATCAGACAATGTTTTTTCATCCGCAGCAAAAAGCCCTTTTAGTTACTGATTTTGTAGAATTTTTTATTTTTCCTTTAAGCAAAACATTGGGTTCCCATTTTATTTATTTATTAAAAAAAAAGTCCTTTTTTTTTTTTTTTTTTTTTTCCTGTCACAAAACGTGGCTTTTATTTTTGTTTCTTTTTTTCAGGCCGGCTGCATTTGGCGTTGCTGTCCTTGGTGCTGAAACCTATTTCAGTTTATTCCCCCCCCCCCTGCAGCCTTCAGCGATGGTTTTTTCCTTTTTTTTCTGCTTCAGCTGTGTTCTGACATGGTTGTCCTTGGTGCTGAAACCCCATTTCAGCACCAAGGAGAGTGTTTGGTTTTTTCTCCCTGCAATGCCGTTCCCCGCCCCGCAGTTTTTTTTTTTTCCCCTAGTTTGGCAGCCTGTCCGTTGGCTGACCTGGGCTGTCCACAGACACTTCCATTGGACGAACCTGATCAGTCAGCGGCGTTGTCTGTAGGCGGAAGAATTTTCTGGCTTGTGCAGGCCAGTGTTTCCCAAACCTGGTCCTCAGGTCCCCCTAAGGCTAGGATTAGATTAACACATTTTTCACGTCTACCGTCAAAAAGTGCATCCGAACGCATGGACACACGTTTTGACGGAATACACGATAGTGTTCATACGGTGCGCAATTACGTCCGTATTTTTTGACGGAGCTATAAAAAATGAATGGACGTGATGTTGGCCGGACATGTGCAGCGTCTGACGTCTCCTAATCACGCACACACGCCGCTATGCCGACGCAGCGCACTCTGTGCGTCAGTACTAGCGGTTCGACGTTATTCAAAAAAATGCATTCGTTTGCCGCTTGCGTTGCGCGGCCGAACGTTCGTGCGGCCATACTTTGTATGTTGGCCGTCATTTGCGGCTACCACGGCCATAATAGAGTGCGGCTAAATGCACGTTCACATTGCGTTCATCTGACCCCAGCCTTACAGGCCAGGTTTTCCAGATAGCTGAAGCACAACACAGGTGATATGATTTGCTGCTCAGTGATTTGCAGGATTCAGTCTGCATTTCCACAATTTCAACCTTAAAACCTGTCCTGTTAGGGAGACCTGAGGACAGGGGTGGGAACTACTGTTGTACGCCACAACGCAAGCCAGAAATGTACTTATTTGAGTAACTACTGCCAGATAGTCGTATTTAAGCTGTTGGCAGTGAGTGAAGACTCGTTGGATAAAACAAAGAAACAGCATCTCTGGCTTATTGTTTTCTTTTTTACATGATAATCTCTAATTGCTGCATATTTTACGATGTTCTTTGTGTATTAAACATCACCAGATGGCGACTACATGATTAAATTATACTGACACTAAAGATTTACTATTGTACTTCTTTGCTGACAGTGTGGATTACATCCAGAGGGTGGCAGGATGCAGAACTGTTCCGGTGGAGCTGGGACACCGATACACCGATGTGGACTGGTCACAGAAATTAATGACAATAAATGAGTTCATCAGCAAATACATAGAAAATCAGGTATGTGATGCGCCTGGAGATATCACTCCCAGGTACCTCCGAAGTCAAGAAAACCTACAGGTCTATTCACTAAAGGTAAAACTCAGGAGAAGAGAACAATCTAGACCAAATAGCCGATTTGGAACGCTAGATAAATTTGAGAATTGTTCTGGTATCACTATTTTAACCTAGAATTTTCACTTCTGCTAATTCTGCATTTCACATTTGGTGAAAAGACATGCAACTTGTTTCTGCTTTCTGTTCCTCGCTTCTCATGCGTCGTGTTGCAGGGGTGGTTTCACAACTTTTAGATATATAATAAACAGCAAAGCGCCGCGATTTAATGAAGGCGGGAGCCCACAGCACCCAAGTCACGAGTCACTGCCAAAGGACGCCAGAATTCCCACAGCACAGGAACAAAAAGCGGCAGGACTCCCAGGTCAAATAGGTGCAAAATAAAGTTTATTGCAGGGGGAATAGCAGCCCCACTAAAAATTGCCTTAATCATACATGGTGCAATAAAATGCCACCTCCACAATTTATACGTATACGCGACCAATCCCTTCAAGGGAGGGTTACAAACATTCACTACTACAAGGAGGTCAATCAGTATTAATTAATAGCAGTGTATTCAATCATCAATTTCATAACCATATGATGGTCAGCCAATACATTAACGCCTGCTTCAATATTCCTCATGGATTATTGTATTGTATCATAATGTATTGATGTATTTGCTGACCATGATATGGTTATGAAATTGACGATTGAATACACTGCTATTAATACTGATTGACCCCCTTATACTAGCGTATATGTTTGGTTATACCCCTTGCTTGAAGTACACTGATTGGTCACGTATACGTATAATTTGGGAGGTGGCATTTTATTGCACCATGTGTGATTAAGGCCATCACATTTTTCATGTGGCTGCTATTCCCCCTGGAATAAACTTTATTTTGCAAGTATTTGCCCTGGGAGTCCTGCCGCTTTTTGTTCCTGTGCAGATGGCTGTCAGCCCCCCCTCTCTTTTTTTAACTAATCATAGGTGACTTTTCTTTAAATACGTCAGACATTTACAAAGTTGGGCATCCATTATCTGGAATTCTAAAATTCACACGGACTCCCTGCATCACGTGTGTGTGTGGAGTAACACCGCACGGCAATCTGAGCGTACGTACACCCTGGCAGCTGTAACAATGAGGGGATCAAGGCTCTCCTTCCTCTAAATCACTGGATTCTCGTAGATTCTAAAATCCAGAAGGATCCACAATGCTCTGTGTCCCAA
The DNA here is from genome assembly GCA_009667805.1 of Leptobrachium leishanense. NCBI lineage: Eukaryota > Metazoa > Chordata > Amphibia > Anura > Megophryidae > Leptobrachium > Leptobrachium leishanense. The sequence goes on along the minus strand of CM019069.1, from coordinate 138,693,637 downwards.
GCTTTCCAGATAAAAGGTGTTCCAACTCCTAACACGTTTGGTAAAATGATGCAGCTGCGTATATGACCTGGGCACCAGAAAGCCATCACATCAATATTTTGCCAATGATCGGGATTCAATCTGATTGATTTTATGAATGCCTGACAAAGCTAGATGTTGCACGGATTTAGACGGTGCGTTTTAATTGCATGACAATACTCTATTTTTCTTCTCTTCCTGAAAGCAAGGATGCACGGGATACCTGGCTCAGCACCAGCTGTTTGAACAGGTAATCGAGCGCTTTCTTTGGGATGAGTAACAGTGGTTCCCTGAGTGCTTGTCACTTACAGCATTGATAGTGTGTAGGGGCATTTCCTGTCTGAACTACATGTCCCATGATGCTTAGTCACACATAAAGCTGGATGACCATCATGGGACATGTAGTGTAGAAACATCTGGGGTGCCAAGGTTTCGTTAGAGTGTATATGCCAGTGCTATTCTCTCTGTAGCAAAAGGCTAGTTTCTTCTTACATATCCATACATCCAGAGCAGTGTTTCTCAACTCGTATCCTCAGGACCCACTAACGGGCCTGGTTTGTGGGATATCCGAAGCACAGCACAGGTGATTTAATTAGCTGCTCAGTGATTGCAGTATTCAGTCTGCATTTCCCCAAGGTGATCTGCAAAATCTGGCCTGTAGTGGGTCCTGAGGACTGGGGTCGAGAAACCCTGATCCAGAGGATTATCCCCTATGCGCCTCCGTTTGCAGTGAGTGACAGAGCAGGCGTTTACACAGGGACTTGTCTAGGAAGAAGCAAACATGGGTTTAGGTCAGACGTCCACTGACGATGTTCGTTTTAACACCTTGAATTGAGCGGAGTAGAATGTTTATTTTTTTTTGTTTTACATTGTGAACATTTAAAATATTTTAAAAGGGACGCCGCCACTTACATAAGCTGTAACTAGATTACTTGCGCATTACAAACCAAAGCCACCTTTATAAAACACATGCTGCTGTGTTTTTCTTTGAATTTATTGCTTTAAAAAACGGAAAAATAAAGTTAGGGTTTTTTTTTTTAATCCTGTTTGCATTTTGTGGATTTTTTCCCATGATGCAACATTTGACAAAATCTTATGGTGAGTTTTAATTTATTTACATCCGTTGTTTATCTTCTACAGTATTTAACAGTCAATGGCTTGGAGGAGGGAATGTTTAGATACGGCTGCAGAGTGTATTCTGTGGTGTTTGCTACCTGAGACTGCAGGTGGATGAGATTAGAAGTCTTTTAAGCTCCCTTTCTTATCTACCCCTTGGTGATGTCCTTTGAATACATCCACACATTACAATGACATGGCCAATGCCACACAGTGAAGAGCAAGTGATGGAAAGATAGGGGGGGGGGAGCAGTTTACAACACAATGGATGCACCCAGTGACACATATAGAGGAAAATATCGCACAATGGATGCACCCAGTGACACATATAGAGGAAAATATCACACAATGGATGCACCCAGTGACACATATAGAGGAAAATATCACACAATGGATGCACCCAGTGTTACATATAAAGGAAAATATCACACAATGGATGCACCCAGTGACACCTATAGAGGAAAATATCACACAATGGATGCACCCAGTGACACATATAAAGGAAAATATTTGCTTAACTAAACATACAAGAGAAAAACAAAGCACATGTAAGATAACAGCAACCTCAAATAAACACAATAAGGACATTTCAGTTTTGGTGGTAGTGGCCCTTTAACATTGGCTGTTTTATTCACACATGAAATTTTTTAAAGATCCAGGAACTGAGACAAGATATAAGCATTCCGGATTACTGCTGCCTGGGTGAAAAAGATGAGGAGGACATTACCATCAATGCTTGGTTTGGGCCTGCAGGAACTGTCTCTCCTCTTCATCAGGATCCTCAGCAGAACTTCTTGGCACAGGTACGTCCCATGTCTGCAACTCTTACTCCAGCACACCCCAAACAAATCTTTTCTTGCCAAAACTACTTATTACGGAGAGAAAATCTGTCAAACACTCTGTTAAATGGTGTCCCACATGTGCTTCCACCAAATTAAAAATAATATCCTTAGGGCAGGGTTTCCCAACTCCAGTCCTCAGGACAGATTTTAAGGATCACCTTGAGTAAATGTAGACTGAATCCTGCAATCACTGAGCAGCGAATCATATCGCCTGTGTTTCACATATCTGGAAAACCTGAACTGTTAGGCTGAGTTCACACCTGCACGTTTTTTTAAGCTGGCAATATGCACGTTTTTCAACGAGCATATCGCGCAAACGCGCGTTCACAGCTATAGACTGCAGAGTGAACGTGCTGCAAATACGCCCCAAAGAAGCTTCCATACTACTGTAAGGCGTAGGACGTTTTCAGCGCGTTCCTGTGCCCTGTAAAACGCCCATGTGTGAACGGGTCCCATAGGAAATCATGGGATTTCCGTGTCTCGGCGTTTTACAGCGCGCAGGAACACGCTGTAAAATGCTGTGGTGTGAACCCAGCCTTAGGGGAACCTGAGGACCAGGGTTTGGAAACAGTGCTGTACGTGGACAAGCTGGTTACCTGGTCTCATTGAGAGACCCTTGAAGATATAAGTAAGGGTGTCAGGTCCCTTTATTGCCCATTATTTCTTCCATTGTTCATCAATCAGGCCAAGGCGTCACTGCTAATTACGTGTTCTGCTTCTTTTGTCCAGATAGTGGGTAGAAAGTACATCCGGCTCTATTCCGTGAATGAAACGGAGAATCTGTACCCGTTTGAAAGCTCACTCCTCCACAACACGAGCCAGGTAAGTAAGCTCATCCCAGTAAGGCCGCTGAAGGCCGAGCACCGTAGGTGTTTCTAGACTGGTTTGTGTCTAGTGGAAGCTGAGCTGCTACATGATGCGTCTGCCCAATGAAATGTAAATGTCTATAGTATGTATATATGAGCTGTACCGTCTCCACTTGTGATACAGAGAATGTAGTGTAATAACGCTGTGAGCAGCACTCAATGTGGAGGAACATGCAAACTGTTGCTTAACTGGTAGAGACCAGTTTGGAGAATCAAAGTGTGGCAGGGTCAGAACGGGTAAGATTTAGGCTAGCGTCAGACGAACGCAGTCATCACGTCCGTGTCGCCGCACAGTTTAACGTCTGTCGTAGCGTAGATTTGTGATCAATAGAGACCAACACACAAAGTATGTGCGCACGCAGGCGGCAACGGATGCCATTTAGGCCTCGACGTAAAAGCGCTACGATGGACGCCCAATGTACTTGATGACGCAGCGCATTTGCAACGTCCAACACGTTGACGCTCAGAAGTTTTTTTTTTTTTTTGGTTTGGCTGACTGTACCTGTCATTTAATTATAATTATAGAATTTAGCTTAGTATGCGATAAGTTAGAATTTTAATAATAAAGACTCTGAGGCGAGTATTGCTTCTCTTTCTTGCTTTATTAAACATAGCAGCAAGTGGCAACTAGCAAGAACTTTGAAAATATGAAGCATTTATATTGAATAAAAGAGAAAACATTATATAATAACAGTAGTAACAGATATATGGTATCTTCCGACATCCCTTCATTCCTTTGGATCGGTCCTCCTTCCTGTCAGTACCCATCAACACCCTTCCTACTTCCTCTTTCTTTGCTGTACGAGGTGATCAATGTAGGAGAGTAGTGAACCCAAAGGGCAATCCACAGGAAACGAGGAAATCCTTCATGAGTCTGAGGAAAAAGACGTGAGAGCGGAAGATAGTAGATCCGCAGACCCAGTAAACAACAAACCACAACAGCGGTAGGAGTAGTGGGCAATACTCGCCTCAGAGTCTTTATTATTAAAATTCTAACTTCTCGTCATACTTAGCTAAATTCTATAATTTTAATACATTGACTCTGAGGCTCCTATTGCTTGTTCAAAGCTAACCCACAACTGCGGATGACCAATGAACAATAGGCTTGACATAGAAAGATCGAAAGGTGGACTCCCTGGACCAGTCAGCTGATCGCAATAAGTCCTCCAAATGACAACCTGCCGAGACCGCGGAAGACGCCACCGCACTGCGAAGCGAATGAGCGCCAAATACCGAGGTATTAACCCCTGACAAACCCAACAGCCAGAGCGCAAGCGTAGTTGTACCCACTGGGGCGAAAGATCTAAACGAGATGAAAAGAGGAGAAGGTTCAGGACCCCCTAAGTGTAGAGGTACGGGATTCATACACCTGGAGGCACAGAACCGGGCATAAAGCCGGGCGTGAGGGAAATGCCGTGTAAAAGGCAGACGAAATGGATGTCTTAGTACGGCGGGAGATGTCAAAACGAACATCCCCAGGCACGAAAGAACGAGCCCGGAAGTCCAACGCCCTGACATCAGCCACCCGCTTGCATGATATCAAGCAGAGAAGGGCCAACAACTTAGCAGAAAGTTGACGCAAATTTAAATCCTGATTTTAGAAAGCCATTGTGCAAGGAAATCAAGTAAAAGGGTGACGTCCCAAGTTACCGTATATCGCAGTAACTGAGGACGATCAGACCTGATACCCTTAAGCAAATGGCAAACCAGAGAGTGCTTGCCTAAAGGTGTTCCTTGAAAACCTATATGATAAGCGGATAAAGCCGATCTATAAACCTTAAGTGTGCGGTAAGCCTTGCAGCCCTGATCAAAAACTTCCGTAAGGAAGTCCAGCACGAATCTCAAAGGGGCCTGGAAGGGATCCTGATCCCTTGACAGACACCAATGATACCAGGTGAGCCAAGCTGACTTGTAGCAGGCTCTAGTACCTGGGGCCCATGCATGGCGTAGGAGCGCCGTAGTTCTGACCAAAATCTCTCCGGTTCCCCCGGGCGTCCCGAGACCAGCGGGGCCAATAAGAGACCGGAGCCTGGGTACAGGAGCGGGTGATGGTGCCCGGAGGCGTCCGTCAGGAGATCCGGGAGAGAACGGGGAAGATCGACCAGTAGATCCAAAAGAATCGAGAACCATGGTTGGTTCCGCCAAAAGGGAGTGATTAACACAATCTGAGCTTGTTGAACCATGACCGTTCGCAGTGTGAGCGCAATCAATTGAAATGGCGGGAAGGCGTACTGACGAGCCCTGGACCAATCCTGTAGGAAAGCGTCCGTTGCCTCTGCCAGTGGGTCTGGCCGCCAACTGTAGAAGAGCGGGAGATGGGCGTTGAGCCGGCAGGCGAATAGGTCCGTGTGAAACGGTCCCCACAGGGCCGGCACGTCGGAGAACACTGCCAAGCACAGATGCCAATCTCCGGAGTCTTCTGTGTGTCTCGAGCTCCAATCTGCGGATTGGTTCGAGATTCCCGGAATAAACTGCGCTTGTACCTCGATCCCGTTCTGAAAGCACCATTCCCAGAGGCGGGACGCCATGGTCGTCAGAAACAGGGAACGAGGACCCCCCAGCGAGTTGATATATCTGACTGCCGGGAAATTGTCCATCGGAGGAGGACTGAGCGATGTACGTGATCCTTGAGAAAACTCTGCAGTGCAAAGAGCCCTGCCAAGAGCTCCAAGCCGTTCATGTGTAATTGACGTTCCTGAACGGAGCAGCGACCTCCCGTGGAGGAACCTTCACAGTAAGCTCCCCAACCTGACCCACAAGCGTCTGAGTCGATTGTAATCGTCGGGGGAGACACCAGGATAGGCCTGCCATTGCAGGAGTGGAGGTGAGTGATCCACCAGACTAGATCCAGTTTGGCCTCTCCCGAGAGAGAGATCGGAGCGGAGTAGGGGAGACCCCGTTTGAGAAAAAGGGCCTTCAGGCGTTGGAGGGCCCGATTAGTGCAGGGGTGCTGGCTTCACTGCCAGCCTCGTGGCTGCCAAGAGGTCGATCACGTGAGCAAGATCTCTTAAGGATGGGGCATGTGCCTCCGAAAGGGACCAAACTTCGCGTAAGATCGATCGACATTTGGGTAGTGGAACTGAGAGAGACATCAGAACACTGTTCACCCCGAATCCCAGGAATTCCAAGTTTTGAGATGGATAGAGGACTGACTTCTCCTGATTGACCAGAAATCCCAGAGACTGGAAGAGGTCCACCGTCCACTGAACATGGAGACGTAGCTGAGTCTCCGAAGAAGCCATCAGTAATACGTCGTCCAGATATGAGACTGACTCCTTTGGCGCGCAGCCATGCCACGACCGGCTTCAGCACCTTGGTGAAGCACCAAGGTGCTGAGGACAGGCCGAAAGGCAGACAGCAAAATCTCCAGAGATCTTGATCCCAACGGAATTGGAGAAAATCCCGCGATTCCTTGGCAATAGAGATGGTCAGGCAAGCATCCTTGAGATCCACCTTTGCCAACCAATTGCGGGGTCTCAACAGGTCCTTGAGCATATGCATGCCCTCCATCTGAAAGTGACGGTAAGTCACCGACCCATTTAACTCCCTGAGGTGGTTGCCCGGGCGAACCCCTCCGCCTTTCTTGGGGACCAAGAACAGGTTGCTCAGGAAACCTGAGGTCCCCTGTGGAACCCGTTCTATGGCCCCTTTCTGGTATAGTTCCGAAATCTCCCAATGCACCAATGTCCGCCCGTCCCCTGAAAAGGGGAGAGGGGAGGGAAACGTCATTTGTTGCGGGGGAGAAGAGAACTCCAGAACAAACCCTTGTATAGTGTTGAGGACCCAAGGGTCCGATGTAATGCAACACCACGCGGTGTGAAAAAATCTTAAACGACCCCCACTTTGGTCGTAGACGGGTGTAGAAGGTGCAAAGGTACCTGTATGCCATGGCCGCGAGCAGGTAGGGAAGAACGGGGAAGGTGCAGGAGGTGCGGCAGTGGAGGGGTTGCCTCCCGCGGGACCTGAAGAGATGGGTTTTGCCTCCCGCGGGACCTGAAGAGATGGGTTTTGCCTGGCCGGTAGCCCGTGGAAGCCCGTGGAAAAACCCCAGAGAACACCTTCTTGAGGGAATTGGATACTCGTTCCATCGTATTAAAAGCACCAGAATATTCGTTCATGTCTTGTAAGAAGCCTTTGCCGAACAAAGCTCCATTACCTGCAGCACCTAGCTCGATATCTGCCACACCAGCCAGCTGGCGATCCATTTTTAAGACGATGCATTTGCGCCATTCAGAGGCTAGCGCTGTGTTGGCATTGCCAAGGAAACTTGGAGACCTCTGGGCCCAGTTGGTAATTTGAACGGGATCCAAGGGATCACCTGACAATTTAGCTTGCTCTGCTGTATCCAGCAATTTAACCAGGGGACCCATGGTGTCTAGCAGTTTATCCTGGCAGACTCTAAAGGCGTGGTCTATGCCTTTGCTTTGCGTCCAGCCCTTAGGGGGTGACAAAATCCACAAAGGCTTTATCCATGTCTGGAGTTAAGCAGGTTTTACCACTCGTGGTGGGACGCGGACATTCCGCTTTCATGCGGTTACGAGTAGCCTTGTCTAGGGCTTTTCGCGCCTGTGCATCAACCAACTGTTCAACGTGGGGTGACGGGGACCATTCCACCAACCTTGGGTGGGAAAGGTCTTCTGGACAGAAAAGGGGGTTCCCCATAGGATCCTAAATAATGCCCGGACGGACTTTTGAATCTATCTCTACAGAGGTTTCTGCAAAGTCCTCATCAAAGGCATATACGTCTATAACGTCGCTATTGTCGTCCTCCTCAGAGTCCAGGTTAGTGTCCTGAAGCGGAGCAGGGACAATAGCAGTGTCAGGATTAGAAACTGTGAACCTTAACCTTTTTGGTGTGAGCTGACACAGTGTGTGCAGGAGCACGTTTACAGGTTGCAGCAGCAGGGGATGGGTGCACGCGTCCCGGCATTGTTGCGGGGTTGCTAGCCCCTCCAGTCGCGTGTCGTGCATGTTTCACGGACTGTTTCCCCGTGGTGGTGGCCAGGGGGGTCTCGGGAGGGGCCTCACCACGGTGAGTATATCGACCTTATCAGTAACCGCCTGCGGCGGGGGATCATCATTGTGGCGAGTCTCAGCCATCACCTCTTCTAAGAGAGCGAGTGAAGTCTGCTGACAGGACTGCGACTGCTTTAAACACTGCAGAGTCAATGGACGCCTGCATGTACGGGTCTAAGGCGGAAGGCTGGGAGGGAGCCATTTGAGCCTGGATCAGGACGGGTGTGATAGGCTGTTGTTGCTCACCCGAACTGTCCTCTAAGGAGTGCTCCGACTCTTCCACTGGGGAAGCTAGACGCTGCGGGGTTTTGCCTCGTGGCATGGTGCCTGCTCGATGTCTGTAATGGCGCTGTGAGCCCCGGCCAGCGAGCGCGTGCAGCGTCTCGGGCAGGCAGACGGAGGCACGCTGCGGTCTTTAGAGAGCCGATCTGAAAATGAAAATAATGCAAACGCCGCGGTTAAAGCCGGGCGCCCGCCAAATAAAACAAGATAAGAAAGTTATACCCCAAAGTTAGACATGACGGTATATACAACATATAAATGGAGAGAAAAGTTTGGAATACTTAACTAGTCGCCGAGCAGTTAAGAAAGAGGAAGTAGGAAGGGCGTTGCATGGTTTTGATGGGTACTGACAGGAAGGCGGACCGGTCCAAAGGAATGAAGGGATGTCGGAAGAGATAGAAATATATATAATATATATATATATATAATCTTTGAAAATATGAAGCATTTATATTGAATAAAAGTTCTTGCTAGTTGCCACTTGCTGCTATGTTTAATAAAGCAAGAAAGAGAAACAATAGGAGCCTCAGAGTCTATGTATTAAAATTCATTTTCTTTCCCATGTTTCCCTTATTTTTGACAGATGTAGAAAAAAAAAAAAAAACGGACCTTGTGGTGTCTACAGTATCTTCCGTCAGTAAATTTGTCCGTTATGCACGCACGCACGCAGAGTGCGCTCAGACTGCATTCGTCTGACATTAGCCTTATGTGGTCGGGAACAATGATGGGTAATAGTTAAAGAGTGGAGCGTGGTGGCAAATAACTTTGCACCGTGGCTCGTAGACAAGGATTCAGAAAGTCGTACCCTCTTTTTGTGACATGTTCACACCCCATTGTATATGACTGTGTTTTTGTTTTGGGAGTTTTTATTGATTTTATATCCTTTCCAGGTTGATGTTGAAAATCCTGACACGGAGAGGTTTCCGAGGCTTTCACAAGCGGACTATCAGGAATGCATCTTATCACCGGGCCAGATCCTCTTCATCCCTGTGAAATGGTGGCACTACGTCCGAGCGCTGGACATTAGCTTCTCTGTCAGTTACTGGTGGTCCTGAAAGAGCCTGAAGCTTAAAACGATTTAGTCAATACTTTGTCCTTCTGCCCCACGCAAGCTGAAACGCTCAGGATGAACTCCTAAGATGTCAAATATTTTTTCTTTAAAAGAAATCTTGTATATACGTCCCTTGAATTCATAGTAAAAATCTGTCAACAACGTGCTTCCCCCGGAATCTGTTTCTCCCCCCCCCCCACAGTGTTTCCTTTAGAACCCAGTGTACCCTGGGCTTTCTATGGCGGCTAGAAATAAATGCAATAAGCTAAAAATGTGACCAGTATAAATGCAGACTAAAAAATTACATATCTATGAGCACTTACGTTTTAAAAACTGATTTTGACTGAAAACTCAACCTGTCCATGGACAGTCTGGTTACCTTGTCTCATTGGGTGACCCTAGAAGAAATAACGGCCATTAAATGTATCTGACACCTTTATCTATTGTTCATCAATCAGGCCAACGTGTCTGCTAATCGAGTGTTCTGCTTATTTTGTCCAGATAGCGGGTAGAAAGTACATCCGACTCTATTCAGTGAATGAAACAGAGAATCTGTACCTGTTGCCAGGAATAAAGACACCCAGGCCTCTATTCCAACCTTAACCAGAGCTGTCGTACACTTCCATTTGTCATTAAAGTCTATGGAGTTGCTAAATTTACACCGAGGTTGGAATACAGCCCCGAGTTATTATGCAGACAAAACGCTAGGAGTAGGTTACTGTGATACCTATAAGGTTCCAAAAAGGTGCAGCTAAAAACTACCCAATCCAATGGATGCCGTATGAATGCATACAGTGGCAAGAAAAAGTATGTGAACCCTTTGGGATTACGTAGAGTTTTGCATGAATTGGTCATAAAATGTGCTCTGATCTTCATCTAAGTTACAACAATTTGAAAAACACAGTCTGCTTAAAATAATACAACACAAACATATGTTTTCATGTGTTTATTGAACAGAACATGTAAACATTCACAGTGCAGGGTGGAAAAAGTATGTGAACCTTTGGACTTAATAACTGGTTGACCCTCCTTTGGCAGCAATAACCTCAACCAAATGTTTCCTGTAGTTGCAGATCAGACCTGCACAACGATCTGGAGTAATTTTGGACCACTCCTCTTCACAAAACTGTTTCAGTGTAGCAATATTCTTGGGATGTCTGGTGTGAATCGCTCTCTTAAGGTCATGCCACAGCATTTCAATCGGGTTGAGGTCAGGACTCTGACTGGGCCACTCCAGAAGGCGTATTTTGTTTTGTTGAAGCCATTCTTTTGTTGAATTACTTGTATGCTTTGGGTCATTGTCCTGTTGCATCACCCATCCTCTGCGGAGCATCAGTTGGCGGACAGATGGTCTTACGTTTTCCTGCAAAATGTCTTGATAAACTCTGGAATTCATTTTTCCATCAATGACGACAATCAGTCCAGGCCCTGAGGCAGCCCCAAACCATGATGCTCCCTCTGCCATGTTTTACAGTGGGGATGAGGTTTTGATGTTGGTTTGCGGTGCCTTTTTTTCTCCACACATAGTGTTGTGTGTTTTTTCCAAACAACTCAATTTTGGTTTCATCTGTCCACAGAATATTTTGCCAGTAGTGCTGTGGAACATCCAGGTGCTCTTTTGCAAACTTCATGGACAGCAATGGCTTCCTCCGTGGTGTCCTCCCATGTACTCCATTCTTGTTTAATGTTTTCCTTATTGTAGATGTGTCAACAAAAATGTTAGCATGTGCCAGAGATTTCTGTAAGTCTTTAGCTGACACTCTAGGATTCTTCTTTACCTCATTAAGCATTCTGCGCTGTGCTCTTGCAGTAATCTTTACAGGACGACCACGCCTAGGGAGAGTAGAAACCGTGCTGAACTTTCTCCATTTGTAGACAGTCTGTTTTACCGTGGACACATGAACATCAAGGCTTTTGGAGATACTTTTGTAACCCTTTCCAGCTTCATGCAGGTCAACAATTCTTGATCGTAGGTCTTCTGAGAGCTTTTTTCTGCGGGGCATGGTTCACATCAGGCAGTGCTTCTTGAAACCAGTAAACCCAAAACTGGTGTGTGTTTTTAAAGGGCAGGACAGCTTTCAGCAACACATCCAATAATATCACAATGATTGGACTCAAGGTTGGCTCACTCCTGGCTCCAATTAGCTCTTGGAGAAGTCATTAGGCTAGGGGTTCACATACTTTTTCCACCCTGCACTGTGAATGTTTTCATGTGTTTATTGAACATAACATGTAAACCTATGTTTGTGTTGTATTATTTTAAGCAGACTGTGTTTTTCAAATTGTTGTGACTTAGATGAAGATCAGCACATTTTATGACCAAATCATGCAAAACTCCACGTAATCCCAAAGGGTTCACATACTTTTTCTTGCCACTGTACCTAACCAGTACAACCCAATCCACTGGATGTATACCCCAAAACAACCCCATATACTGTATGAATGTATTGTTATGGATCCTGGTACCCCCAAGCTCAGGAACCTCTGTCTGGGTGCCCCTTCCCACTGTACAAGGAGCTGTTCGTATATCCCCCCCCCCCAGAGTAGACAACACAAACTGTGAGATCAATTCTTGCCACTTGATCACCAACCGCAGAATGCCTTTATTCAGATATATTCAAACGTAAGAACACGCCCCTGCGTTTCTCTACACCAGATCCTCCCAAAGTCTCCACGCACGTCTCCTAACAAAGGAAACTGATAAGAGTTCTGGTTACAGCCAGATCTGTGGGAAGGGGTGGAAGCAGGAAAATGGTTACAGATTACACATGGGGAAAACACCATATCACACACACTAAATACAGGGCAATGAAATGTAAGAAAATGAAACGCAAATAAACATAGGCATACATGTGACGTAACGGCCATGACAAACAAAAACAACCCAATCCACTGGATGCCGTATGAATGTATACCTAACCAAAAAAAAGGCTGTATGTGTTCATGTTAATGAAGTGCTAGTGTCACCTCTACAATGAGAGAAACTATTTAGGCACAAAGCCTCTTCTCAATGACCAGTCCTCCCTGCCAACCTCAAGCGCCCCCCCCCCATTTGGCCACCCCTGATATTTCTGAACTACAACCTCCACGATTCCCTGGTGATCTATTACAAAGAATTCTGGGAAGTGTGGGCCATCAACATCTAGACCATAATGAACAAAATTCACTTAAGATCGATGAACTTCCTAGACATTACAATTGCAGAAGACATTGAAGGGTGGATAAAAAAAAAAAACCAGACCACTGATTATCTTAACTGGAGGAGCTTGCACCTAGTAGTGTTGGAGACATCTCTAGGGGATGACACTTAAAGTTAAACACAACATAGTGCATTGTGTTTGTCATCAGATTTCAAAGCCAAAGGGAAAACCAAAAAAATTGCTTTAACATGCATATTGACAGGATTACTTACTGGATAAAAGCAGCTCTTCTGGACGACACAAAATCCACAGGAGACCATCCTATTTATTTGCATGATATACACAAATACAGAAAAATGGCGTTGCGCCCATACTCACCGGAGCGGCAGCAACTGCCAGGAGTAACAGCCCAGTTAATGTATAAAACATAACAAGGAAAAAAGGTGTCATCTGCGATCGATTCTATGTGTTCCATGTACAACAAAACACTGAGGTTTTTGTTTGTTTCAATGGCCATTGCACTGTAAGCTCACTCGCCCCTTCAAGGCACCTCTTTACAGAGTGAGTACTTAACAATTGTAACCAAAAGGCCGCTCTACTGAGCAGCTCCAAGCCCCTCCTGCTGCTTTTCAGCTAAGGAGAGGCAGAGATATGGTGGGTTTTACATAAACACTTCCCATTTGGGATTAAAAACAAAAACATGGAAAGAGGAACAGCTGCAGAACGACAGACTGGTGTTACAAGCATGATATACATAAATACAGAAAAAATGGCGTCGCGCCCATACTCACCGGAGCGGCAGCAACTGCCAGGAGTAACAGCCCTCTTTCCATGTTTTTGGAGCTTACGTTGCAATGGCCATTGAAACAAACAAAAACCTCAGAGTGTTTTGTTGTACACGGAACACATAGAAACGAGCGCAGATGACACTTTTTTTCCTTGTTATGTTTCATCCTATTTATTTGGCAATAGGACACCGGGAAATAGTAAACTTTTACATTGAGTGGTCTCAGTTTGGAGTATCCTTTTAAAAGGCTACCCTTATGCAAATGTACAACGCACACACTTTATCCCAATAAATAATTTGGCAGATGCCATCAGCATAACCTGCCCATTCCACCACCTCCCCCCCCCCTTTGTGGAAATACCTTTTCTCCATTGGCAGGCGCTGCTCTTCCTTTAGTTCAGGACTCCCGAAATGCAGAAGTCCCTGCTGCAATTATTTTTTTTGTACACTCAATTTGCTTAGCCCCATAGCTTGAAGAGGGGGGGGGGGGTGCACTCCAAGCAGCCTGACCACTTTAAAAAACTAAAATAGGGTGTTCAGGTGTCCCTTCAATTCCTTTAAATATTTTATATTTCAATTTGATTGATAATTCAATTTTAAAATGTTATTTTAACTGCATTTTTCATTGACCTTAGTTTTTAGTTTATAAGATTCAAAAAGGTACTTCTAAATAAAATAAAAACCTAAAAGTTTCAGTATTAATTTTACATTTATTTCCATATCTTTTCCCTCTAATTGTAATATTAGTTATGTATTTATAAACATTTGACTTTGTGGTTTTGCTGAAGTTATTTTAGCACAGAGATCCTCCAAAACCTTTAACACTTTATATTTTCGTTATTTTATTTAGTTATTCTAACCATTACTCACATTCTTCACCAGTAAATTAATTCCTGTAATTTTTTTTAAATTAACCTATATTTACAATACTCAAATATTGCAACGTTTTATTATTCCATTAATTCTTACAATGTATTACATAACTCATTTCTTTTACAAAATGCAACACCAACCCAAGTTATCTTCTCAGGAAAGAGACACTTAACGTGGTTTGTGAGGTTTTACATTATTGGAAAACCTAATATTATTATGCATTAACAATTCCCTGAAGGCCTGGTTGTGGATAGACGCATTTCATTTTACATTATATTCTAGGCTAGTCTCCGATTTTAATGAAATGAGTATTTCACTGGGACTATACTGGACATCAATATCTGCGGACTGCATGTTTTTCAATTCTCCATTAACTTGTTACTTTTTAGTCGATCCTGGCTTGGATATTCAGCAAAATGTAAGCAATTTAACAATAGAATACGGAAGCCCGTAGCAACCAAGTGGTTTTACTTAATATAACTTTCAACTTGTTATTGGACGTGCTCGAAAATGACCCTCAAAATTCATCTGACGTTTTATTTCATAAAAATTTAATTTCATCTATTGCTACCAAATTAATGGGTTCCTTTTTTTTGGGGGGGGGGCTAGTAATTGGGGTTATAAATTATGGTTAAGACTTGGGTTACTGTGACGGAACCTTCCGTCACTGGGGCATCTGGAGGGGGCTGTGGGCTAACTTCCTGCCAGGCGACTATGGCCTGTGAAAGACTATTGGCAGTGGTGTAGCGTGGGTTGTCAGCGCCCGGGGCCAGCCAAGGATTGTGCGCCCCCCCCAATATTGCCCAGCTCTCATTGACATATTCCCCAGCTCTCATAGATATATTGTCATGGTACCGGATGCCATGCAGGGGGGTGCCCGGTCCTGAATAGCGTGAGAGTCCGTGGAAAGAGAGGGCGGTTACGCGCGTGTCTGTGCAGGTCACGCGGTCTGGCCAGTCAGGTGGTACAGAGACTCAGTACCACCTGACTGGCCGGGCCGCGTGACCTGCACACGCACGAAGCCGCCTCCCCTTCAACACAGACTCTGTTATTCAGGACCGGTCACCCCCTGCATGGCATCCGGGCCCCTTCAACCCTTGGGCGGCGCCCAAGGGCCCGACGGGTCAGTCCGAGCCTGCTGGCTGGGAACTTTTAGGGGCGCAAATTTCTTTTGAAATTATGCGCCCCTAAAAAAACTGCACCCGGGGCCACCGCCCCCCCCCACGCCACGCCACCCCACCGACTATTGGAACTTTTAAAAACATTTGTCTTTTCACTGTTTAATATCCGCCAGTTAAGTAAAGATTACTAATGTCTGTGTGTTATTCCCTTACGTATTTATTGTAGAGTCTCCTGTTGTGTATATGGTGTCCATTCCCTCTTATGTATCCCATCTCTATATTAGTACCTGCTCTCTCTATTGTGTACATTCTCTCCATAAAGAAATTCCTTTTGTTTTAGGCTAGGGTCAGACTGAGGCAGTGCGAACGCGCGTTCTGGCGCACTTAATCACGGCCGTGCTAGCAGCAGATGCCGGGCAATGACGGCCAATATACGAAGTACGGTCGCACAAAAGTCCGGCTGCGCAACGCAAGTGGAAAATGAACGCATTTTTTCGAGAACGTTAAACCACTAGTACTGACGTACAGAGTGCGCTGCGTCCGCTAGAGGCGTGTGTGCGTGAATTGGAGACATCAGACGCTGCTAATGTCCGGCCAACATAACGTCCAGATGCAAGAAGTGTTTTATTGATGATCCGTATAAAATCACGGATGAAACTGCGCATAGTATGACCGCTATTGCGTATTCCGGGAAAAAATACGTCCATTCTTCGAACGCACATTTTCACGGACAACGTGAAAAATGCGTTAGTCTGACCCTAGCCTTACCTGCTCCCCCCCCCCTTTTCTCCTCCCAGGAAATCCCATTGTTTGAAGATCCTGTGCAGTTTTTTGATCTGTGATATCTGTTTGGTTGTATGCAAAGAGGGTTGGTCCTTTATTTCACACATTTGTGTGAATAAACTAGCATTATTCTTTCAACTGCGGTTTAAGTTTGGGGGAGCTGTCAGAAGATTGCTACAGCGACTGTTATATGGAAGAGAGCCCGCAGACGGAGGTACTAAGTAAGGGTACAGTCGCTTCGTTACAGTAAAAAATTGCGGTTAGGGCTGGGTTTAGAAACTAGGGTTAGTGCCAAGCCTAGAAATTATGATTAGGGTTAGGGCTAGAAATTAGGGTAAGAAATTGGTGTTTAAAAGTAGGGCTAGGGTTGGTAATTATAATTAGTGTTAGAAATTATGAGGGTTAGGGCTAGAAATTAGGACCAGGGTTAGAATTTACAGTTAGGGCTAGTAAGTAGGTTTATGGTTAAGTCTTGGGTTCCAAATTACGGTTAGGGCTGGGTTTACAAACCAGAGTGCCAGGGCTAGAAATTAGGGTCAGAATTAAAGTTAGTTCTTGGATTAGGTTACTATTTATGTTTTGTAAAGTGAGCTCATGCCAGACCTAAATAGTAACCTATGCCTAAACAAAAAAAAAAAAAAAACATTCAGAAGGAACTGACAATTTTTCAGATTGAGCCAAGGTTTGAAATGAGAAAAAAAGAAAAAAAAAAAAAAGTGCAAAATTTTAGGGTTCTGTTTCGAGCACATCCAATAATAATTTGAATGTCATCTTGAGAAAACCACTATTAATAAGGAAAACAAGTCAGAAATAAATACATACATGGGCTTCCGTAACATACCCCCATGCAATAGGTAAAACCTTGATAAACCCGATTACTGATCAAAGGAGGATTTTTTTTTTTTACTCCCTTTTCCTGTACAATTAGACGTTGTTGAGAGGGTTTTTGTAACAAAATCATTAACCGAAATGCCAAAAGGTAAAACCTGTGGCTAGTGAGCCATATCTCAATGTCTAAGTCAGGGCTTTGTCAAATTTGCTTTGAATCTAGGAGCCAACGTGTCGGCGAGGATTCGCCTTTATCAAGGAATACCTTGAGAAAAGGCAAATCCTCGCCGAAACGTTGGGAACCTTGCCTCTGCATCTGGGAGTTGGTTTGCACTTACCCAAATTATGATTTTAGCTGCTTCTATTTATCACTTCGTTACCCGGTGCTTTTTGCTGTTAGGTATTTTTTGTGCATGTGGTCTTTTGGCTACTTTTTTGAGCCTAGAAGTGTAGCCGGTTGCTTCTAATATCACTTTGGCCGCTCTGAGAGAGTGAGATATATACAGTATATAGGCGTTAACATCTGTACGTTGTGATATTGTTTTATTTGTTTACTTATTTTCTTTGCTCTGTTGTCATGGGACACCCTATTTACCCACTGCAGACACACACAACAGACCTCATAAAAATACACCAGGGCTGGATATATTTACATTAAAATGTAGGAGACCGGAAGAAAACATTGAAGCCAACTAGATGTTTTTCAGTGCCAAAGACTGCTTTTAGACTGGTGTAAAGTAAACTGGAAATTTAGGAGCAAAATTCTAGGAGCGAGTGGCTACCAGGCTCCTGGCTTTGTCAAGCCCTGATGTAAGTGATGGGGGGGGGGGGGGGGATGGTGTTGTTGCATTTTCAAAGAATATAAAATAAAATTTTCTATCAAATGGTTTCAGACGATTTACTGGACATAACACAACCTTTTTTATTTTTTTATAAAATGAACATTAACACCAGATATTAATTTGTTTTTCTTTTTTCCTTTATTAAATTTCCACCTGGAATAATTGTTAAACAAAAAAATAAAAAGAATTCTTAAAAACCTTTCAAAAATATATACATAATAAAAAGCGTGTACATACTTTATTACTCGCACAAACAGAAGGATTCACCATTCTCCGCATTTACCCAAATCTACAGTGGAGATAATTAGCAGTGCATTAGAGCTACCTGCCATGTGGATTCTCAACAATCCTTGAGCATCATGGGACATGTAGTTCTGAACCAGCCATCACTGGTATCTACGCCTGTATGCAAAATCATAGAAAGAAAAATTTAAAAAAAGCTATAACGAGTGGTGGGGCATTCCCAAAAAGTACATATATACCGAGAATCAAGCGAAAGCCACACATAGGTATTTTGGACTATATACATGTGCGCTTAGTGGTTTCTGTGACCATTTTTGTAATTTCAAACCTCCATTCCAACAATTTAAACCTAAATATAGGCCAGTATTTGCCCGGCAGAAACCCCAATACAGAGTCCTTGGCATAAGAAACAAGAGTGAAGCTCTAGGTTTCCCGGCACTAATCTCTGGCCAGGATCACAGTCATACACACACACCCATGAAGAAGGGCGCCACACAGCTTGAAGGTCTCGCTTGAGATGTCCGAGAGTTAGTAACAGTCGGCATCTTGTTCCTCTCCTCCCCACAAGGCGGTCCTGATGTCCAGCAGTAGGGACTGTGGCTTTTGGTGACTCGAGCAGCTGCCCTTCGATAGAGATGTTTCTAGGTTTGCCAAATCTATTTTGTTCAGGAGGTCACTCCAGTTTTTGTCTAGCGCTTTCCTGAGGCCATCTTTGACCTCTCGGCGCCAGTTCCTCATGGTCTCCTCCAGCCAATCCAAGCCCTGCAATTCTGATCCGTCGGAACATGAATGTGTTTCTTCCCCGTCGCTCAGCTTCGACCTCAGCGAGAGGAGGATCTGACATGCTTTCAAGGCCACCATCCTATCATCGGCTGACAACGCGTCCAAGAGAAACGGAAACAGACCTACTGTGTTAAATTTTTTCAGAGCTCCAGCTTTTCCACCCACATTTCCTTTGATTGGTAGACCTACGGCGTACGGACAACTATCGGCGACGAACGTGTCAAATGTTTGATCGACAAAGACACCGGCCAGCTCCAAGGCGTGAACTTTCACCTCCCAGTCAGAGTCTTCCTTGGTCACCTTCAGTAACTTAGGGAGCAGGTCATCCATACTGTAAGAAACCTGGATATGTTCTTGCCTCGTCCAGTCCACAAAAACCTTCATCACCATCCGACGGGGGAAATAGTCTGTGTCTTCAGATAAAATATTGAGGAAGATCGAAACAAGGGTCTATTGCAAAGAAAGGGGGAAAAAACACAATGGTGAGGTGTGCAGAGTATTCTAGGTTCAGATCTTGCGGTTTTGGGAATTTCGCAAATGATTGTTCTGGAAGTGAAGGGTTAAATGATCAGAAAAAAAATCTGAAAGCAGAGTTAACTCGATTTTGTGTTGTAATACATTGAAAACCTGGCATACGTATAACAAAACTCGATTTGCATACCTTAATATAGCAATATATAGCGCCCCCTGTGGAGGAACAAAATCCACTGTTTATCTCTCTCCTTTCCGTCCCATCTTACTGTAAACATGCTACAAGGAGCAGCTCTCACACTCACTGTAACAGAAGGTTCAGAAACTTTACTGTTGCATTACAGCAGCCAGGGAGAGCTCTGGGGGTCACTTGAAATCAATAAGGTCTATTCACTAAAAGGTGATGCCTGGAGAATTGTTAGGAGAAAAGAACAATCTAGACCAGAAATGTCCAAACTCCGCCCCCTCTAGATGTTCCTGAACTACAACTCCCAGAAATATCTGACTGCATCACATGGATGGAGGAGCACGGGGTTTTTAGTTCAGGAACATCAGGGGGGCCGGAGTTTGGACATCCCTGATCTAGACCAATCAGCCGATACGGAAAGTGAGACAAATGGGAGAATTTTTCTGGTTTGGCTATTTTGGCCTAGACTTTTCACTTCTCCTGAGTTTCACCTTTTTGTGAATAGACCTGATCGTAAATTTCAACCTGGGGGATCATGAAACCCTGGAGAAAGGTTGGAGGATACTAGAACAAACCTCACAGGCCTGTTTCCTTAGAGTCGGGTCTATAGATTGTATGTAACCCACAGGGGTGAATGGGGGGGGGGGGGTACAGTACCGCCTCATGTACTACGCAATGTGTTTTTTCTTTTTTATTTACTCTGCGGCACTATATGGACATACTAGGATCCCTGCCGGTGGCAACAAACTGGTGGCAAAAAGAGACGGACCATTTATAGCGATCACTGCGGGGATGTCCTGTTTGGATTCCCAAGAATTTATTCTTTAATTTTCTGGATCTATATTTTTACTCTTATTTTAGTTTTTTTGAACCTTTGATCCAAAGTGACTTTTAAAAGTAAAAAGGCACAGCCCGGAAACGCATTTACTCTTATAATCACGATGATGTGACATACAACCATATATAAAGTGCGCCTGGGGAAGACCTCGTTATGTGAATGGCGGAACCTACACAACTTGTAAAAACTACAATGAAATCTGCACTCAACAACTCAGCGGAAACCATGGTGGTAACACCATTGAGAACTACGTTAGACAACTTCAGCAGAAGCTAAAGAGAAAAGGTAGGTGTGCCAGGTGTGCTTTGCCATCCCGGCGGTGGGGGGCCTGAGTTCACTCAATCCCACTGCAGCCAATGATGTCAATTGGCTGCAGGGAAGTGTGGCCTTCAGGTCCGCCAGCCTCTCTGTGGACTCCTGCGGCAAGGGGTTAAGTAAACTATGGTGGCAGTTCCCTAGACCGTACTTGAGACACCAATGTTTGCTGATGTGAAGCCACTGGTCGCTCAATGAAACACAGGTGGTTAGTGAATAAGGTCTGCATCCTATAACTCCTTCAGGAAATGTCCAATTAACCCAAAAACATTGCCTGATTTGTTCCTAAAAAAACTAAATTAGGTAAAAAAAACAAACACCAGGTATGAGAATGTATAGAGTGCTGCCACCCACCTTCGTCGTCAAATCTTCACCGCTGGCAGTCGGCAGGAACACGTCATAAATGGTATCGAGCTGCCCCAAGCAGTTCACTGCACTTGCGCGAACGTAACTTTCAGGATCCTTGACCAGAACCAAAATCTGCTGCGGAATGACGGCGAAATCTGCAGCTTGTTTGAAGACTTCCTTATCTAACGAAACACAAGAAGCATGTAAGAAAATTCCCTGTGGTCAATGGCGGCGGCTTAGAAGGAGGCCATTAGAAATGGATTGGAAGGCCGTCATGAGCAAGCGGAAAAAAAGTAATTGTGCGTTTTGTGTTTTAGCAGTCTCAAAATCTTTGAGCCATTGTGTCGCTCACACCGAAGCGAGCACAGCTGTTAATAATAATGCCTGGTCACACATACATACATCACAAATGTATTTCGCATCATATGGAAGTTTTATGAAGCGAAACGCGTTTCTGTTTATATATTTTAAATATGGATTAATAAATTGCTTCTTGTGGATTATGTCAAAGTTTCCAGGTTGCTGTTTTACCACGCGTGGCTTCCAGGATGGCACCTTAAAATCCACCCCCGGTGCTTACCTTGAACTAATAGCAGCTCTAATGGGGGAATATCAGGGGTCAAGTCCTAAAAATATAAGTGTGGGAACTCACCAACATTTCTGTACATTCTGGTCTCAAAGATTACTGGGTGTCGCAGCAGCTGCAGCACTTCTTTATGCATGAGAATGTCAATGAGAAATGGTCATTCCCAATGTGCTTAAATACAGGGAAAACCCTTATAGATTTTATTAAATTGTGTCTATATAGGAAGGTATCGCAGCTTCCCAGTATATCAGCCAAAAGGGAACCCAGTTCCTCCTGCTAAAATAGTGAGGAAACTGCGTTCCCATGTGTTCCTGCAGGACTTGACCCCTGAGGAACAGGTCTTACCACTTTTATTTGGGTACAGTACCTGCATTACGCTAGGGTAGGCATTTCAAAACTCCACCCCCCCAGATGTTTCTGAACTACAACTCCCATGATTCTCTGTCTAAGGTTTGCATTCAACGAATTCTGGGAATTGTAGGCCGACAACATCTGGGGAGGTCAGAGTTTGAGATCCCTGGTACCCGCTTCTTGAGGTTTCACTGGGTCTAAAGACACAGAACTGAAAATAAAGGCAGTGGAGCTATACTGGAAACTAGTCTCCCTCCACGATCTCCCAAGAGCCAGATCGCGCAGAGCTCGCGGCCCAGAAGCGCAACCCTCCTCCTATGGACTCCAGGAGGTGATACTCACCATTGTGTGAGCAAGTCTTTGGCATTAGATTACCTTTTGCCAATACACCAAAAGAACCACAGTAAGGAAGGACGCCCTGTCTGTTCTTTATCTACATAAAGTGTTAGACAGTCATGCAGAGGCAGGAATAAAGGGTCTATGAGGTTACTTTAAAAAGGAGAAAAAAATCCACCACCCCCCGTGTAAAGCGAGAGCCATATTCAGGCTCCGGATAGCGTGAGTGGTGCTGCACTGAAAGGAGAATTATCGATATGGGGTCTGGTTGACTGACAGACTGTCCTATTATTTTTTCCCTCTTTTTCAACAATACTACAGTAAGATGTTGAACAGATCATTGGATTAACGGACCGTATATCTGAACCGTGTATACAGCGAGGATCTCAAACACAGACCCCCCCCATGTTTCTGAACTATTGTTCACGTCCGTGTTGCCGCACATTTTATCGTTCGTGGTAGCATACAATTATGATCAATAGAGACCCACACACGAAGTGCGGACGCACAACGGACGCAAGTTAGGCAATAACGTAAAACCGCTAGAACGGAGGTGCGAAGTGCGCCACGTCCGCATAGCTGTATGTGTGAGTGATGGAACGTAGTCAGGCGGACTGCATTTATACGTCCAGCATTTTTGATGGACAAAATGTTTTTTCATATTAATTTTATTTCCCATCTACATCAGTCAAAAAAAACCATCAGTCACAAAAACGGACCGTGTGACCACTACCTTGTCGTCAGTCAGAAAGTACGTCCGTGGTGTACGGACGCACAGTCTGCTGAGAATGCGCTCGTCTGACCCTAACCTAACTCCCATGATTCTCCGGCTATCTATTGCTATGAAAGGATTCTGGGAATCGTAGGCAATCAACATCTAAGAGGTGAGAGATTGTGATTTCTGGTATATATGTTTATGTATTTTCCCCCTCGCTCTCCTAGGTTTCACTTTCACGATGGAGGGGTAGCGCTGCGCCACAGGAGTTTCTGCCATTATTGTGGAGTCTAAAGGGAGTGCTTGGTTGCAAGTAGCAGCGGGGACACTACAGGGCAGTACTAAAGCCCCCCCTTTACCATGTGACTAATATAGGTTTATTAATGTGCACCGTACTTGAAATACAACTTACTTTTAAGGGTTTGCACGAGATCTGTGATAAATTCTATTGCCGTGTCTCGAATCTCCCAGGACGGACTGCAGAAGCGCTTCTGTAACCCTTTATAGACATCTACGAAGAAGAAAGCACTGGCTTATATATACACAAATAAGGTCAAAGATGTGGGTGCTTGGGTTAATCATTACAAATATATATATATATCTCCTCTTTAAGACAGCATTTCAATACGAAAAATAAAATCCCACTTACCAATCCCATCAAGCTGTGCCATGTGCCCCGCCGGCGTATACCCAGAAGTGAGACCGTTGTTAGCAAGTTTACTCAATGGGGAAGGGGGGGGGGGGGGTTTATAAAAAATAAAAAAAACAAGGACTTTGGATTTGTTGATTGACTGATGCTTCGTACAAGCATCACCAGAGCCTGCAAGTTCGAAGAGGTGCCCGCTAAAGCAGTCAGCTCTGCCAATGCTCGAGCGGAGCGTCCATCAGTTTAAAATTCCAGAGACCTTGATTTCCCCCCAAGAGTAAGATCACAGACAACTGCAATTTAAAAAAAAATATATAATAATAATAATAATAAAAAAATCGTAGATATTTAACGGCTCTGACGTCCGTGGTATACCTGAATATATAAAAAAAGGGACAAACCAACCATTTAGGAAATGAACAGCATCGGGCCAGTAGACACTGTTTCCAAGCAATGAACACTCCAGCAGCCACTTCAATGCAGCCTGGAAAGTCTTCTTCAGAATCTAAAAGCAAAAAAAGTCAGTATCGCAGACACAGGAGGCGGAACAGTGACTTTTTAAACCACTGACATGTTAGTGAGAATACAAAAAGCAAGCATCGTTATCATTTAAAGGGCCAGTACCACCATAAAATGCAATGCCCTTATAGTGTTTATTTGAGGTTGCTGATATCTTACATTTGCTTTGTTTTTCTCTTGTATGTTTAGTTAAGAAAATATTTTCCTCTATATGTGTCACTGGGTGCATCCATTGTGTGATATTTCCCTATATATGTGTCAACAACAAAAATATGACAGTTAATGAGGTGGAGGGGAGTATTTTTAGGTAAGGCAGCAGGGGGTCAATTATTCTCCAGGCTACCGGAGATGAGAGCTGGCAGCTGAATGAGATAAGGCAGGGAGCTTAAAAGACTTCTAATCTACCCCCTGGTGATGCCCTTTGAATACATCCCACACCATACAATGATTTGAGTCGGGGACTGACACATTCTATGGCTAAAGCCTCACAGTGAGGAGCAAGTGATGGAAAGATACTGGGGGGGGGGGTAGTTTCCAACACAAAATATCACACAATGGATGCACTCAGTGACACATATATAGGGCAATAACACACATAGGGTGATACCCCTGGCGAAAATGAGCAAAAAGTATATTCTTAAAGTATATTCTTAACCACTCACAGGCTGCCACTACTGGGAAGACACATAGCAGGTTCTTGGATTTCTCCGGGCTGGAATGGTAGCCTTAAGGGAGAAATAATAATAATAGTGTAGATAGTCAAGCAACCATAAAAACGTTTTTATTGCGCTTACAGAATCTTAAAACAAATGGAGCATAACATCACCAACTCCCATGACCCAAATCGTCTATAGGTGCTGCTCGACTCGTTTCGTCACGTGGACTTCATCAGGAGCGTGAAGGTTCCATCTGGTACCCCTCTAATATACCCAAATGCGAATCAATTAACCAATCAAAGAAAACAGAAATAAAAAAACGGAGATCGCAAAACGAAACTGAGAATGTCCCGCAAAGTGCTTCCGGTTCGATGAACCGGAAGAAGTTGACCATCAGGTGGTGCACCGCACAACACGTGGAAACCCCCGTTGGCCGGAACAGATCTCCTCGTGTCTTGGATCTAACGTCCCATTTGCGGCATAGGTAACCTTCCGGGCGGAGATCCAAGAATAGGCGCACTTCCGGTTTCCAGTGTTCCCATAGATATGGTCCTATCAATAAGCCGATGTGAAGTCACTGCCGCCATCTTTGAAAACGCATATTTTGTCTAATGTTTTTCAGATGCTCCAGCAATCTGCATTTAAGCTTGCATCAGAATAACATCAGAAAAAATATGCGTACCCACCCCTTGCCAGTGCATTGTAATGCTCGTCCCAGCTATAAAGAAGAATTATTGTTGTGTTTTGGGATAGAAACGGTGAAGGGGGATTGGAGGGGAGGGGGGGGGAACAGAGTCAATAGACTGTCCAGAAGAGAAACCTACTGGATATATAGGCTCAAGACACTGGAACCACAAGGGTTAAATTGCGATATAGATCTGGTGTGTTTTTTGCGCGAATAATTGATTATTGTATTCAACCATTTGATCATGGAAGAATTGAATTGTCAATTACTAATTTATATCATATTTTAAAATTTTTTATAACCTTTTGTATTATATTTTATATTACATTCTATGTTTATCCACATCGGGAGACCATCTATTCGGCCGTGTCTGAATTGCCGTTTTCAAAGATGGCGGCAGCGACTTCACATCGGCTTATTTACTAGGACCATATCTATGGGAACACTGGAAACCGGAAGTGCGCCTATTCTTGGATCTCCGCCCGGAAGGTTACCTATGCCGCAAATGGGACGTTAGATCCAAGACACGAGGAGAACTGTTCCGGCCAACGGGGGTTTCCACGTGTTGTGCGGTGCACCACCTGATGGTCAACTTCTTCCGGTTCATCGAACCGGAAGCACTTTGCGGGACATTCTCAGTTTCGTTTTGCGATCTCCGTTTTTTCAGTTTTTTTATTTCTGTTTTCTTTGATTGGTTAATTGATTCGCATTTGGGTATATTAGAGGGGTACCAGATGGAACCTTCACGCTCCTGATGAAGTCCACGTGACGAAACGAGTCGAGCAGCACTTATAGACGATTTGGGTCATGGGAGTTGGTGATGTTATGCTCCATTTGTTTTAAGATTCTGTAAGCACAATAAAAACGTTGTTTTTATGGTTGCTTGACTATCTACACTATTATTATTATTATTTCTCCCTTAAGGCTACCATTCCAGCCCGGAGAAATCCAAGAACCTGCTATGTGTCTTCCCAGTAGTGGCAGCCTGTGAGTGGTTAAGAATATACTTTAAGAATATACTTTGTGCTCATTTTCGACAGGGGTATCACCCTATGTGTGTTATTGCCCTATATATGTGTCACTGAGTGCATCCATTGTGTGATATTTTGTGTTGGAAACTACCCCCCCCCCCCGTATCTTTCCATCACTTGCTCCTCACTGTGAGGCTTTAGCCATAGAATGTGTCAGTCCCCGACTCAAATCATTGTATGGTGTGGGATGTATTCAAAGGGCATCACCAGGGGGGGTAGATTAGAAGTCTTTTAAGCTCCCTGTTTTATCTCATTCAGCTGCCAGCTCTCATCTCCGGTAGCCGGGAGAATAATTGTCCCCCTGCTGCCTTACCTAAAAATACTACCCTCCACCTCATTAACTGTTAAATACTGTAGAATAAATAATCAAAAGCAGCAAAGTAAAATTTTTGCACAGATTTTGGTAAATGTTGCATCATGGAAAAAGAATAAAATCCACAAAATGGAAACAGGATATAAAGAAAAAAATATATTTTTCCATGCAATTCCGTCAGAAAAGAAAAAAACAGCAGCGTGTGTTTTATAAGGTGTTTTTTTTTTGTAATGTACAAGTAATCTAGTTACAGTTTAAGGTAGTGCTAGTGTCCCTTTAAATGGAGAACACGGCAACTAAGCAGATGGACATTTACTAGAATCATGAGCACTGAAGCACAACGTACTAACGGTTCCGCATGGAAACTGCTCATTTGAATGCCGGCAACCCTCTCCCCAGATAACGTGGAACCAGGGCAGGCTGAGCATCATGTGTTATGTAGTTCTCAAACAAGTTGAGTGCCAAGGTTAGGCATCACTGCTCTACTGATTTCAGACGTGAGAACGCCATTAAGCAGAAACTTATAGTGCTCCTTATCCCACCTCAGGCCTCTGGAAAAATGGGGGCCAGCCAGACGATCGGAAGGTCTGGGGGAAGTCGAGTGACACACGGCTGGACCGTGTGAGTTGGCAGATCGGAGTAAAAAAAAATGGGTATCTTGTTGCAGGGGGAAGGAATTTGGTAAAGGACTGCTTACAGAACGCTAAGTGGACATTGCAGACATTTGTGATCTGGTCTGAGGCAGATGGATTGGGGAGCTATTGTGTGTGGATTCATCACGGCCATTTGGAGGGCAGAGACAGCCAAGGACATGGCAAAGAGCGGACGAGACAGACAGACAGCTCCAGTAAAGAGACTGCAGATTTTATATGGATAACAATGTTATAATGAGTCGTTATTGTGGCACTGATCAATAAACAGATGCAGGAGAGGTCTCCAGTATTTCCTAACCTGTTGCACATATTCACAGAGCACCAGCAGCAGTTGATAGCTTGCCTGCAAACGCACCGGATGATGATGGTTTCTGAAAGCACTAAATGAGGGCTGTCAGACTCGAGGCCCCCTAGATGTTGATGCCTACAATTCCCAGAATGCTTTCAATGCCACAGATGGTCAGGGAATCATGGGAGTTTGAATGCAGAAACATCTGAGAGAGCCGGAGTTTGTCAGTCCGGCACTAAACCACTGCACTGCAGGACTGAACACACAGAAAGAGGATCGCGTGCGTCAGCACAGAAAGAGAACAATTTACCGTTGAATCCGAGTCTATATCCACAACATATAACAAGAGAACGCGGAATATCTGCTGCACGACCGCTGTGCTCACTGGGGGGGGAAAAGAAAAAAAAACACAATAAATTAAGCAATATTTCAAATTCAGTACATAAAAAGTATGTGACAACGACAAAGCAATGCGCGAGAGCGGACAACAGGCATATAGAACAAATGATCTGCAGCATCTGTGCGACTTGAGACCATTCGGGGTTTCTTTTAAACTTCCCAGCTGCCGGTCACCTGCGACATCAGGACACAGAGAGCATGCTGATGTCACCCTGACACCACCCGCGATAGTGAGCGGTCTCAGGGAGGCAGCGATCCCCATATGCATGCGCAGCTCTGATTCAATGCTTTGCGCAGACGCTACGAACAAGTCTGTAGCGGCGCGCAATATGCGGTTTCTGTGCTACACAACTCGTGTCGGAGCACAAATTCCGTTCGATAGCTGCAGGGACTTCCAGATTGGAAAGCCCCTGAGCTGAAGAGGAGGAGCTGCGCGCGGCGAGGGGAAAAGGGGACTAAATTCACCTGAAGAAGAAAAAAAAAAAAAAGAATTTTAATAGAGTGCAACTTTGATTCAGTTTAATCAAAATGGTCTCACTTGTCCAACTTGACAGGCATCTGAGGGTGTCCATCGCCATCCTTTGCACTCGCTGGCAACCAATCATATTCTTGCTGAGCTCCAGTCTTGGAAGTACGCAGACCGCTTGACCAATACAGAGAGAAAGCAGCGTCGCCAGCGAGTCCAGCAAAAGACATTCCGGAATTTCTTTTTTGAGGCTTCTCTGAAAAACAAAACATAAAAACTGTTAACCTGAACTAACCGAGCTGGAATCACACAGGTGACAGAGCGGAGGTTGTCCACTTTATCTTCCTTACGCAACGATGTGAAGAAGTCTAATTTTGGCGATTACGCTAATTAAAAAATCTAAGCAATTATGCTCTTACTGTGTTATTCACAAAGGGCCCTGGGACACTCTTGGTGGAAGATGTTCCTGCACCTGGGACACTGTGTTGGCTGGGTCCAAGGATGAAATGCTGCCCCCCCCCAAAAATAGAGTGTATCATAAGAGCTCCACAGCAATAAGACTCAAAGTAATGTGCGGTGTGTATGAGCTTATCACCAATCAACTGCAATAGGGACGTGGCTAGCGTCGGACGGGAGCAGACGGATGCTGGAGGAGCTCCGCTGATTAAACTGTTATAGACCACGATTGCCGGGTCTCTCCCGCTCCGCTTTGACCTCCTGTGGGCCCTAAGTCGATCGGACCCTGTGGTGCCTGTCCTACCGCCGTTTTTCGAGGGTTTTATTGCGCTCCGTTGGCTTGCTGGATAATCGGGCTTGGTGCGGCCTATTTGAAGCGGTCATCTTGCGAAACCTGGGGAGTTTCCTGGTGGACGCGCATGTCCGGACTCCCGGTTCCAGAGATCTTACCCTCGCCTAGCCATGGGGAAGAAGTTGAAATCACTTCCACAGACCAGTTTAGCTTACTCCAGGCAGCCAGACAGAGATTCTCTGACCAGTGGACGCCCTGCAGGTGCTGCACCCTCCTCCCCCGGGGTATGGCTCCTCTGAAGAGGATGACTGCTGCTAGTCTATCGGACAGGGGACCGATTGGCTTACTACAACGCCCCGGGACAGGGACCCTACGACGATGAGTGCCGCCGCTCGGAAGAGAGCGCAAAAGAAAAGGAAGGCGGCTTTGGAGACCGCTTTACTTGAGGCCCCAGTTACCGCCTTGACTGATGTGATTACCACCCCGGGCTGAGAGCCCTACTGGTCGAACCCTCTGGCTCTTTTTATCTGTTTTATACGAGACAGCAACGCATTTTTTGACCTGTTCCTTTTTGACCCGTGGTCTTGCATTCTGTTTTATACGAGACGGTGATGCATTTTTGACCCGTTCCTTTTTGACCCATGGTCTTGCATTCCTGTTCCCCCCTTTTTTTTTAAAAAAAAAAAACTTATGTTGGCTACTTCGGGATAACTGAGGGACGCAACCGTGGCCTGGTGCCCGGCTTGCTCCTGAGTACCTGGGCCAGGTGCCATTATTCCCCCTTGGCCTCCCTGCAATCTTATGGATCGTCCGGGTATTCGCCAGGGCAGGCACATTTTTGGCCTTTGCCATCTCCCCATCCCCCCCCCCTTCCTTTCCCCCAGCTTGTTGCCCTCGGGTGGCTTTTTCTTGCCATTTCTTTTGTGGTTTTCATTTTATTTTTCTA
The DNA here is from genome assembly GCA_009667805.1 of Leptobrachium leishanense. NCBI lineage: Eukaryota > Metazoa > Chordata > Amphibia > Anura > Megophryidae > Leptobrachium > Leptobrachium leishanense. The sequence continues at coordinate 138,663,548 of CM019069.1, read as the reverse complement.
TACTAATTACCTGATGACTTTCTTTGGCCGTTAATGGCCTTTAATTTCCTATGATTCGTTTTTCGGATGAGATCCCCCTAATTGGGGATGATTTTGTTGAATACGTTTCTTGCAGATTACTTTAAAACGTTAATGTGTTTTTCACAGATGATTTTACACTAACGTGTTTCTCGCAGATGACCTTAAATGTTAGTGTGTTCTTCACAGATGGCCTTACACTCCTATATGTTTTTAGCAGAAGACCTTGAATTTAAGTGGGTTTTCAGCAGCGGACCTCAACGCTCTTTTTGTTTTCCATTCGTAGTTTAACAGATGACTTATTTTTGCCCTGCGAGGTCATTTTCATTTATGTTGGCTTTACATGTCGATACAAAACTTTCAAAAATAAAGAATTTTAAAAAAATGCAATAAAACCCAGCATATCACAGAGCTCCACAGCAATAAAACTCTCAGTAATGTGCGGTGTGTATGAGCTTATCACAGAGCTCCACAGCAATGAAGCCCATACACACCACACATTACTGTGAGTTTTATTGCTGTGGAGCTCTGTGTTACGCTCATACACACCACACATTACTGTGAGTTTTAATGCTGTGGAGCTCTGTGATGTGTATGAGTGTATGACAGAGCTCCACGGGAATAAAATTCATAGTAATGTGCGGTGTGTATGGTTTCATTGCTGTGGAGCTCTGTGATAAGCTCATACACACCGCACATCACTGAGAGTTTTATTGCTGTGGAGCTCTGTGATACGCTCACTCGTGCACACTGCACATTACTGTATCACACCGCTCCACAGAAGTAATACTCACAGTAATGTGCGGTGTGTATGAGTGCAAGTATTACTTCTGTGGAGCTGTGTGATACAGTAATGTGCACGAGTGTGAGCGTATCACAGAGCTCCACAGCAATAATAAACTCCCAGTAATGTGCCTAGTTGAGGCCCAAAATGCTGCCTGGAGCCATGGCACCATGGACGGGCCGGCCCCGCTTGCACATCGAGTATAGCGCTTCCCTACAGTAAATGAACGTCTCCTAAACTTTGTATAAGTAGCTCGTTTTTCTATTCTGGAGCCGGTAATTCTCTAAGAAGTAGCAGTTCCCTTCTTTCCCCCTTAATTAACTGGGCAGCCGCTGCCGACAGCCTCTGCCCAATTATTTATTTTACTCACTTTTCGTCCCTCCCTGTGATCAGCTCCTTCCTCTTCAGTTCAGGGACTCCTGAACCTGGAAGTCCTTGAAGCTTCACTATGCAATTGCGTGCCTACACATTGCGCACCGCTACAGGACCTGCGCACTTTTAAGCAAGCAAGTTGGGAGAGCCCATCCATTGGATCGTAGCTGTATAAGCATCCGCAGATCCAATCCATCGGCTGCCTCTGAGAACGCTTGCCATCGCGGGTGCTCTCAGATGTTACCAGTCACTGATCTGTTGACTGGCAGACGGGAAAATCAAAATCCTGGTGATTCGGGTGGGGTGGAGGAAATTCCTCCACTTCACCCAGAGATTTCTCCAGATTGAGGAAGTGAGAAGGGGAGGGGGCACTCCTTGCATCCTACCACTTTACCTTTTTTTAAAGTGGTCAGGATGGGTAGATTGTCCCTTTAACACATTATGAAGCGGCCATGGAATAGGGCCCTAAAACGCAGTTGTCGCTAGGGATGTGCAATTCGTTTCGAATTTCGTACGAAATTGACCATTTTTGTTCTATCGGAAGCATTTCTGAAACGAAATATCGGCCACCCGAAATTACGAACTCCCGAATCAAAGTTTCAGCACAAACTAAATCATTTCGTTATGGGACCTAAACGAAATAAAACGGAATGCAAACGATATGAAATGCTGGGAAAGAAAAAAATATAAAACTAATAAAACGATCAAAACGTAAAAATAATTAACCAAAAGGTCTAAAACGAAAAAGAAAAAAAACAAAAAGGGAACAGGTCACTTTTTAATTAAAGCAGACGCTAGGCTTTTTTCCACCATAGTTTTCAATGTTGAAAAATAAAAAAAAAAAATCAGTATTAAATATTTCTTAAACCATTTAAAAATTTTCAATTGCAGCAAACAGCCATTTATTTATTTATATTGATTTTTTTGGGCATTTTTCGACTTGATATCAACTAGCAATTTGAATTTGATATCAACTATCGAATTGATCTTAACTTACAATACAGTAGTCAAACGACTTTATGAAACAAATTACTTTCGTTTCACGGTTTAATTTGACTTAAATACGAAATCTGTGACACAGCTTAAGGCTGGGCGTCCACTGGATCCGTATTCGTGCGACAACGACATCGCAAAAAGTCTTCCGTGTCGTCAGACCAATCCAACAACACTATTGCGAATGTACCATCGTCCATTGCGTCAGACTTGCAACTTGCGACTTCCAGCGACTTTTGAAGTCTGCTGTAGACTAGTGATCAGACCAAAAATTTTGGAAATATAGCACATGTAACACAGCCAGACAATCAGGGAAAGCATGGATGCTGACAGGTTGATTAGGGGAGTTAAAAATGCCATTATATTACATTTTTTGATATTTAAATGTATATTTTGTGTATGGGAGATGGGTGGGACTAGCCATGTTTGGGTAGGGTACAGGGCGAATTAATTTTAGGTCCTTTTTCAGCTGCGCAAAAGGGATTCAAATTCACAAACCGAACTAGCTCATCCAGACCTGCACCTAGCTTCTCCCCGCATCACCTCTACCCATGATAGACTCCATGATTTCTCACGCACAGCCCCCATCCCCTGGGACGCTCTCCCTCGTACTATCAGACTCTGCTAGTTTCCTTCCTTCAAACGCTCCCTTAATACATTCCTATTTAGGGAAGCCTACCACCCGACTCACTGACGCAACCAGCCCATCACTCTCACCTTGCAGCCCATCACTCTCACCTTGCAGCCCATCACTCTCACCTTGCAGCCCATCACTCTCACCTTGCAGCCCATCACTCCACCTTGCAGCCCATCACTCTCACCTTGCAGCCCATCACTCTCACCTTGCAGCCCATCACTCTCACCTTGCAGCCCATCACTCTCACCTTGCAGCCCATCACTCTCACCTTGCAGCCCATCACTCTCACCTTGCAGCCCATCACTCTCACCTTGCAGCCCATCACTCTCACCGTGCAGCCCATCACTCTCACCTTGCAGCCCATCACTCTCACCTTGCAGCCCATCACTCTCACCTTGCAGCCCATCACTCCTGTTTCCACCCCCAACCCTTCTAGATTGTAAATTCCCACGGGAATAGGGCCTCGTTTCCTCCTTTACTGGTTTGTAAAATGTTGTTCAATGTATTGTAACCCTGTCTATGTTTTGCCCACTGTACAGAGCTATGGAATATGCTGGTGCTTTATAAATAGCTCCTCCATATCCATTTTCACACACAAAGGACTGCAGTGTCTCTCTAAAAGCAGAATGCAATATGCAATAGTCTCAGACCTTTATTAACTAGTTAACTCAAAAACAAAACAAGATAGAACAGAGATTTCAACGGCACAAACCTAGCACTAACCAACAAGCCCGGTTTCATGACTTTTGGGTGTTGTAGGGGGGCTGAGCGACCTTTTGGTGACCTTTATTCAGTCTCATGGTCTGGAAAACACAATTTCCAATATCTCAAAAATAAAAGCAGCACAAATGTTAATTTTGCGGCACAAAACAGCACAAACGCAGCACTAACCAAACACAGTGGATTTTTTATTTGTGCCAATTGTAGGGGGGGGGGCAGTTTCACACAGCTTAATATTTAACCCTAGATTGTCTTTTAAAACAGCAAAATTTGATTAATTGGGGTTTTATTTAGTTATTTCGAATTGATATCAGCTATCGAAGCGATATATTAACTATCGAATTGATAATTTGATATCAATTCGAAGCGATTTGAAATTTCGAATCGATCCAAAACTAAACGAAATTAGCAACGAAATTCCGAAAACTAAATTATTTTAAAACCAAAAGGAACGAAACAAATTTTTCAGCCGTGCACACCTCTAGTTGTCGCAACCACAATAAACGACAAAAGCTGCCATGTCGCAGAACTAAAATCCAGAGAGCGACAGGAGAAGCTGCACTGTGAAGCGGTCATTCGTGGGTTTTAGTTTGGTGACATGCCATTTGTCTATGGAGGGAATAAAAGAAAATTGCAGAGATCGCCCATTAACTGGCAGAATGGGCTAAATGCTTGTAGGCCACGGCCCTCACCAGTTGACCCACGTAAGCGGTTGTGTCTTTACAAGCCATGAAAGGAGATTAAGGCCGGGGTCAGACGAGCGTCTTTGAGAGCGGAAGGAACGTCCGTGAGAGTGGACATTCCTACCACTGTGACGCCCGTCTGGCCACCTCGCTGAGCGCAGTTCGAGCCTTGCAGCGCTGAATGCACTATCCTCCTATGGAGGCTCGCACTTTGCAGCCTCGTCCAATGCGCGTCTAGCGTTTTGACGGGGAGGCTTTCTGCACGGCCACTTGTAGCTCTCGCAATTCGTGCGTGTGCTAAAGCTTGTGACCAGTCCCTTCAAAGCGTCACAACACTGCGACAGACGCTGGGAGGCACGTCATTATGGGCGCACCTAGTGCACTCATCTGACCTCGGCCTAATAGATCCCCCTAACTGACCCAGCCCTGGTTTGATTCCGCAATCCTGCCGTTTAGCGCAATCATGACCATAGTGCCATCCTCCTGTGACACCTCTTCCTTCCAAGACTGCAACAATGTACCAATCTGGCCCAGTTAATAAGTACAAATTCGTAGCGTGAGTGACTGGATGCCATCTAACACTAACACACACACACAAAATTACTGCAGATCAAGTGATTGTTTACCGTTTCGATGAGGTCCGTGAGGCAGCCCAGGCTCCGGCAAATCAGGTCAACAGAGGAGCGTTTACTGGCCATCGCAGTCTCAAACGCAGGCTTCACAATGCGAATGACGTCAGCCCACTCTTCAGGGTGAAAAATAAAATGATACGTTAGTTAAAAGAGAGCGAAATGAAGTATTATTATTATTATTCTTTATTTATAAAGCGCCAGCATATTCCGCAGCGCTGTACAATAGGCACAGTATAGACAGGGTTACAATACATTGAACAACATTTGACAAACAGTACAGGAGGAGATGAGGGCCCTATTCCCGTAGGAACTCACAATCTAGGAGGGTTGGGGTTGGAAACAGGAGGAGAGGACTGCAAGGTGAGAGTGATTGATGGTTGTGTCAGTGAGTTGGGTGGTAGGCTTCCCTAAATAGGAACGTTTTAAGGGAGCGTTTGAAGGAAGAGAAGTTAGGGGAAAGTCTGACAGTACGAGGGAGAGCGTTCCAGAGAGTGGGGGCTGCGCGTGAGAAATCCTGCAGTCTACCATGGGAAGAGGTGATGCGGGTAGAAGCTAGGCGCAGGTCACTGTTTGACCTTAGGGAGCTGGGCTGGGGTGTATTTGGTGATTAGTGAGGACAGGTAGTGGGGAGCTGAGTTAGTGAGGGTTTTGTAGGTAAGGATAAGGATTTTGAACAGAGTACATTGAACAGAAGTACATTTTGTTAGCGAAGACCTCGGGTCAAGCCGAGCCATTAAAAGGTGGTTTACAAATTGATAAATCCTTTGCCAGCCGATAACAGAGAGGCAGTGAGTTAGCCGTTAAGAGTATGAGTGGCTCCCCATCCACTGCAGAATTAAGTTCAAAATCCTTATCCTTACCTACAAAACCCTCACTAACTCAGCTCCCCACTACCTGTCCTCACTAATCACCAAATACACCCCAGCCCGCTCCCTAAGGTCAAACAGTGACCTGCGCCTAGCTTCTCCCCGCATCACATCTTCCCATGATAGACTGCAGGATTTCTCACGCGCAGCCCCCACTCTCTGGAACGCTCTCCCTCGTACTGTCAGACTTTCCCCTAACTTCTCTTCCTTCAAACGCTCCCTTAAAACATTCCTATTTAGGGAAGCCTACCACCCGACTCACTGACACAACCATCAATCACTCTCACCTTACAGTCCTCTCCTCCTGTTTCCAACCCCAACCCTCCCAGATTGTGAGTTCCTACGGGAATAGGGCCCTCATTTCCTCCTGTACTGTTTGTCAAATGTTGTTCAATGTATTGTAAACCTGTCTATACTGTGCTTATTGTACAGCGCTGCGGAATATGCTGGCGCTTTATAAATAAAGAATAATAAGTAATAATTATAATCCTGCCTGGCAGGCGACACGCAAGAAAAGAAGAAGGGGCAGAATCCGTTGCCTAAAAATTAAGCAAACATGCAGCAGAATGTTAGGGTTAACGCTAAACCTATATGTAACCCCAAAAGAAGCACAAACGGCAAACCCTAAAACAAGCACAAAGAGTAACCCCAAAACAGGCACAAACAGTAACCCTAAAACAGGCACAAACAGTAACCCTAAAACAGGCACAAAGAGTAACCCCAAAACAGGCACAAACAGTAACCCCAAAACAGGCACAAACAGTAACCCTAAAACAGGCACAAACAGTAACCCTAAAACAGGCACAAACAGTAACCCTAAAACAGGCACAAACAGTAACCCTAAAACAGGCACAAACAGTAACCCTAAAACAGGCACAAACAGAAACCCTAAAACAGGCAAACAGAAACCCTAAAACAGGCAAACAGAAACCCTAAAACAGGCAAACAGAAACCCTAAAACAGGCAAACAGAAACCCTAAAACAGGCAAACAGAAACCCTAAAACAAGCAAACAGAAACCCTAAAACAAGCACAAATAGTAACCCCAAAACAGGCTCAAAGAGTAACCCCAAAACAGGCACAAACAGTAACCCTAAAACAGGCACAAACAGAAACCCTAAAACAGGCAAACAGAAACCCTAAAACAGGCAAACAGAAACCCTAAAACAGGCAAACAGAAACCCTAAAACAAGCAAACAGAAACCCTAAAACAAGCACAAATAGTAACCCCAAAACAGGCTCAAAGAGTAACCCCAAAACAGGCACAAACAGTAACCCTAAAACAGGCACAAACAGTAACCCTAAAACAGGCAAACAGAAACCCTAAAACAGGCAAACAGAAACCCTAAAACAGGCAAACAAAAACCCTAAAACAAGCACAAATAGTAACCCTAAAACAGGCACAAATAGTAACCCTAAAACAAGCAAACAGAAACCCTAAAACAGGCACAAATAGTAACCCTAAAACAGGGCTTGACAAATTTGCTTTGAATCTAGGAACCAGCTACGAAAGTTAGGAGCCAACGTGTCGGCAAGGATTTGCCTTTATCAAGGTATACCTTGATAAAGGCGAATCCTCGCCGAAACGTTGGGAACCTTGCCTCTGCAGCTGGTTGGTTTGTACTGACCCAAATTATGATTTTAGCTGCTTCTATTTATCTATCACTTTGTTACCTGCTGCTTTTTGCTGTTAGGTATTTTTTGTGAATATGGTCTTTTGGCTACTTTTTTGAGCCTAGAAGTGTAGAGCGTTGCTTCTAATATCAGTTTGGACGCTCTGATAGTAACTCAACCCTAAAACATGCATAAATGGTAACAGGTAGCTGCTCGCGCACCGACGCATCTAACGCATGACGGCATAGACCTACAGCTCTTTCCAGACCTGTCCCCCACCACCCTGGCGTTCTGAAGGACCATGCGTCTGCTCACGAAGGCACTTCAATCCTAACGGATCCGTTACTGCTGGCAGTTTCCCACTGGTATCCTGGTCTTCACACTACAGGGCGAATTCCTGGCGCGATCGATGGCGGATGTGTCTTCTTTGGTGGCAGACCGCCAACTCTTTCCCGTGGATCTGGTTTGGCCAGACCCCTTGCTATTTTACACCCCGGATCATCTGCGAGTACCACATCGCTCTGTGTGGAACCGCCCTTCAGCCGCCGAGCTCTATGGCCTGACCCCCTCCACGTTTCCTGGACACTTTGCCTTCTCCCTCGTCCCGACTACTGCCCAGGAATGCACTCAAACTCTCCAACACTATTTCCAGGAAAACGGGACTCCCGGCCACGCACTGCTGACTATTTGGGAGGCCCACAAATGCGTGATACGTGGCCTTTTCGTACAAAAAGGTCCAAAACGTTCTTTTATTCTCATGGGTATAAAAGCGGGCGCACATGCTACGAAAGCGCATTCTTCCCCATGAAAAGATTTAACAGAATATTAATCGCAATTAACGGAAATGTTATGATTTTATCAGTTCTCAGGGGAGAAGCTCGCACAATACAGCGCAGACGGCTCACCGTACCTGGGTACTTCCTGCAGTCACTCGTTATCTTTATTATGTAGCAGAATGGACGAAGAAACTCCAATCTTGCCTCCTCGTGCAGGTTTACTGGGCTGAAGAAGAAAAAAAAAAATACAGTTAAATCAAAATCTTCAATAACAAAACCCCATAACCTTTACTACAGACATAGGGCCGGATCCCCAACCAGTCCTAATCTTACCCAGAGCTCTGGTAAATGTTCCATCTACATAGACCTTAATGTAGGGCCGCATTTGCGTCTCACGAGCCTGTAGGCACAGAAATGTGGAGCCTCCCCTCTCCCCAAAAAAATAAAAAAAAACATTTTAAAAAAACTGAAACAGTTTCTCTCTGCGCTCAAATGAAAAGGGGCAGAATCTGTTGCCTTAGGCCCGTGTCAGACGAGCACAGTCATCACGTCCATGTCGCCGCACAGTTTAACGTCCGTCGTAGCATGGATTTGTGATCAAGAGACCAACACACAAAGTACGTGCGCACACAACGCAGGTGGCAACGGACGCCATTTAGGCCTCGACAGAAAAGCGGTATGACGGACGCCCAGAGTGCGCCGCGTCCGCATAGCAGCCTGTGTGCATGATGACTCGATGTCAGACGCAGCGTATTTGCGACGTCCATCACGTTGACTCTCAGAGGTTTTTTTATGGTCTGGCTGACTGTACCGGTCTTTTAATGTTAATTAATTTTGATTCCCATATTTCCCTTTTTTTTATACATCCATCAAAAAACACGGACCGTGTGGTGTCTACGGTATCTTCTGTCAGTACGTACGTCATGCACACACGCACGCAGAGTGCGCTCAGACTGCGTTCGTCTGACATTAGCCTTAGTTGAGTTAGTGCAGCGGCATTGTTTGTTTTATATGACATACTTGAAAACGAGAGAAATCTCAATGTATCCTTCCTGGTAAAATCCTTTATAAATAAATATGTAAAAGCATATATTGCCTCTGCCGTAGAACAGAGAAAATAAAATACATTTTGCATTTAAATTTTTTTTTTTATATATTTTTTCACACTACATGGTCATGTTTGGTATCATTGTAAAGACCAGACTCTGACCTTTCCAGTGACACCTCACTTAATGTGCGCTGTACAATTCAGAGATGCAGGTTCAAAGTCCTCCAGTCTTTCCTCACTGCAGCGCCACGGTCTAGGTTGTCGATGAAACAATGAGTTGCATTTTCATCTCCACACTTACTTGCAGTGTGGGAAATAATAAGGCGAGTTAGCGCAGCATCACTGTTCACTTTAGAATGGGAAACTAAATAATGGTGCTGCGTTGGAAAGAAAAAAAAAAAAAAGGGGGGGGGGAATATTTGATATTTTATTTTTATCTAAATCTAACCTGATTATTTTTGTTATCACTGGAAAAGCCATAATCTGGCCTTTCCAATGATACCCCATATGTCCCTGCAGCCCTTAGGGCTCGAGAGATACAGTGGTCTTAATGATTGCATTTTTTTTTCTTACACAGAGCAAGACGCCCCCTTGTGGCAGGCGCCTGTAGGCACATGCCTACTCTGCCTAGTTATAAATCGATCCTTCCTCAATGACTCTGGTAACTGTACCACAGCTTTGATTTAGGTTTACACCTGAATTCGAATCAAGCCTTAGGTGGAAGCCGTCTCAGTACCTTACAGGGCCCTATTCCAACCTTTGTGTAAACTTAACAACGCCATAGATTATAACGGCTCTGGGAGGTTTACACCAGTTCTGGTTAAAAAAAAAGGGACACACTGCTCATCCTGACCACTTTATAGTTTTAAAGTGGTCAGGGTGTAAGGAGTGCTTCCCCCTCTCCCTCCCAGCTCACCTGATCTGGTGAAAAAAACTGGGTGAAGTGGAGGAGTTTCCTCCACCCCACCCAGCATCAACAGCAGCCAGGAATTTAGAAATTCCCGTTGCCAGTCAACAGATCAGACACTAGTGGCCTTGGCACGCAGAGTGTGTGTCGACGTCAGCCTCTGAGACCAATCGCAATAACACGAGCATTCAGAGGGGGCCAAGTAAACAAGAAGGAGACGCTTAGAGCGCCCTGTAATGTGATTTTTTTTTATTTTTTATGGCTGCACATAAAAAAAAAAAAAAAGGGGAGGTGCAGCAGAACTCCGCTACTGTTAGGAAAAAAAAAAACAACACAGCGCTAAATGGATTGTGAACACAAGTATAACAAGTGTCTCTAAAGAAAAAAAATATATAAAATGTAAATAATATGTTTTTCTTCACTATATGACAAAATAACACCTAACAGTGAAAATATTGGTGTGTATTCCAGGGATTGCAAAATTCAAAAAAAATAAAAAAAATAATAAAATACTTATATTTTCCTGAGATCTTCTTTTAACCCTATAAGTAAGCTCGAACCATAAAAGCACTGACAGTGACCCAGAGGTATACTAAGAGAGGGGGGGGGGGGGGTGGGCCGTCCCAGGGTGACAGCCTGACAGGGGTGCATATAGCCGACTGTCACCCTTCAGAGCTGGCCTGTCCATGCAGCAAAGCGGTCTGTGCTTTAATGAAAAGGGAGTATCCAACGTACTCTACCCAGACCCCAGTGCTAACACCAGAGTCAATTACCCATCTTACTGGCAATCAAATGATATTAGTATGGTGTGTGTATTTTTTTTATTTATTTTTTAACCCACAGATTACATATTTCCCTCTCCTAATGTCAGGGAACATATTAAAATGGCGTTTTTTTTGTGTTTGATTTTTACGTTTAAAGCTGCAGTGGCCACACACATCCTGTGGAAATATCGCCACCTGTCGCGGTAAAAAAAATAAAAAAAAATTATTATTAATAATAAATAGAAAATTAAAAAAAGAAGGGGGGTGAGGAAACTCATACAAACCAGCCATGGATTTTCAGAATTTCTGATGCAAAAGAGACAGACTCTGCCACGTCCAGAGTTTGTAGAGCATATAGTGACGCTATGGACATCGAACGTGAGCTCTGAAGAATAGGAAACCTGAAGAAAGAAGAAAAGGGTCACCTTACAAACTTTACACACACACACACACCATCCCCACTTGCCCCCGAATTGCTTGTTACACATGACCCAAATGTAGATTTTTAAAATGGATAGTTAGGTCCATATATATTTGGACACGGGCACAATTGTCATACTTTTGGCTCTGTATGCCACCAGAATAAAATTAAAACGAAACAATATGAACTGAAAAAAAAAATAATATGCAAAAATTCTTAAAAAAAAAAAAAAAAAAAAGGGTTAAAACCTGTTAAAATCTTGAAAATGTGTGCGTTTGCTTGCTCTCTTCCTGGTATGTTGTATTTTTTTGTGTCTCAAGAAGCACCCGCCCGTTATGCTCGTAAAAGGTTGAGTGCTGCTGATCAGAAAAAGTGATCATTTTACGGAGGTCTCTTGACTTCTTCCCGATGTGAACAAAGAAATAATCTATAGGTATAACTATACGCACACACAGATACCGAGAATGGCTGCGCTCAGCCAGAACATGCATTTCTCATAAAGGTTGCTCCTGAGACCGATGGACACAACATACAAAATTCACAACACGTCATTTTTACACGGCTTTAAGGGTTTTAAAACCACCAAATTTAGGAATAAATCATGGGTTTAGTTCCAAAATCTGATCATACTTGCCTAGGCCTGCCACAATGTCAGTGTACTTCATCGCAGTAGGTCCTATCCTTACCAGCCTAGTGACTGTTCTTATGAGATTAATCCTTGAGCTGCAGAGAGCTCCAGGAGGACGTATGCTGCAAGTAAGTGGATTACAGGGGACCTCCAATGAGGCACCTGTGACATTGAGGAGGTGTAAAACCTGAGAGGGTGGTCAGTAGGGATAGACCGATATATCGGTTTGCAGATTATCGGCTGCCGATATTCAGAAAATTACCGATATCGGTATCGACATTTTATTTGCCGATAATTGGATGAGATGGCTCACTGCAACTGCGACACGCAAGATCCCACCGAACTATGCGAATCCAGGGCTTCTCCCACATCAGACTGTAAGCCCTCACTGTAGATCGACCCCTGCTCACTGACTGTATCGAGCATGAGCGTGATAACAGATATGGGGCTCCTATCCCATCTGGCAGGGAATTCCCTATACAAGAGATGCAGGGTCTATTTCCTACAGTAGGGGATCAGCAACCGGGACCTCCAGATGTTTTGGAACTGCATTTTCCATGAGGCTCCAAGAACCTAATGAGAAGCTGAGCATCATGGCAGATGTAATTCCAAAACATGTGGAGTGATTTTACAAAGTCACTGCTAACTTAACTTATCCAGAGCTGTTTTAAACTTACCAGAGTCATTATAGTCTATGGCAGTGTTTCCCAAATCTGTCCTCAGGACCCACTGACAGGCCAGGTTTGCAGGATATCTGAAGCACAGGTTATATGATTTCCGATTCAGTCTGTATTTCCCCAAGGTGATCTGCAAAATCTGGCCTGGTTGAGGGTCCCGAGGAAAGGTTTGGGAAAAACTGGTCTATGGGGTTGTTAAGTTCACAACAGCTCTGGTTAAGTTAGCACCAACTTGTAATATAACCCTTGGAGGGCCAAGGTTGCTGAACCTCTTACATACAGGGTCATTTGAGGGATCTTTAAGAACGCCAAAGACACGGTTTTATGGTTTGTTAAAATAAAAGCTTAAATAGAAACATTCTTATTAAATTGAATAAAAGAGGACGTGGTGCAATGTTTAAATGTTAAACACATTGAGTTCATGGCATAATGTCAGATTTTTGCCGTTTTTTCACAACTTTCAATTTACAGAATATCGGCACCAAATAATCGGCTATCGGCCAGAAAAGCTGCCGATAATCTGTATCGGTATCGGCCCTGAAAAAATGATATCGGTCTATCCCTAGTGGTCAGTGCTCAAAATGAAACATACAAGCCCAGAACATGTATTTTTTCATAAGGTTGTGTCTGAGTCCACATACCAAATATAGAGAGCACTCCACTTTAATATAGCGTTAAAAGATGTCAAAAACACCTGGATTGGTGCATTTAGTAACAAATTATGATACTGTGGCGGGCTTATGCACTGTATCAATGTACCTCATCACAGCAGGTCCTTTCCTTCCTAACCTATTGACCGCTCTTACGAGAGGACCTGCAGTGATGAGGTACATTGGAAGTTGTAGGAAAACAAGAGGCACTCCTGGTGTAGTGGACACGGATCTTTATTGGTGTATGGATAAATTCAAGGCCAAACTGAGATGGACTTATGTAATGTAGGATCATATTTTATAACCAAATCCCTGTTGTCGTTTCCCAAGTGGTGATTTTTTTTTATTTTTTTTTAAACTCTTTAAAACTATATTCAAGTGAAGTGTCCTGAATTTGGTACGAGACACACACACACACACGTCCTTAGGGCAATGTCAGACGAACGCACTATGTGCACCCGTACCAACGTGCCTCCCAGCGTCTGTCGCAGTGTTGTGACTCAAGGGGGCCAGCCACACACTGTAGCGCAAGCACAAAATGAGCACGCTACAGCAGGCGTGCTGTGTCCGTTCAGAAATTCTGCACATCAAAGTGCTACGATGTGCATACGAGCCTTGCAGCGCTGAGGGCGCTCCTCCGCGGGAGGATCGAGCCTTGCAGCTCCCGTTCTTAAAAACGCTCGTCTGACCCTGGCCTCAATGCCAGACATCTGAACAGAGCTTGACTCGTTTCTAGACCCAGAACTGATACGCCAACACCATTACCTCCAAGCTGAAAATATCCAGAGGTAACAAGCTGTACAGATTTACTATTAGGCTTTTAAATCAAAAAAAAATTTAAAAAAAGGATATCAAACACGGAGTTAGTGGAAGAACTACGATAGCTTTGCCCCGCTTTCCCTTCCCACGATTACCTAAGGGCAGTGCTGAGCAGCTCTTTGATGTACGGCGAATCACTAACAGGTTTCCTCATCAAGAGTATCATGACACATTCGAAGAAACTTCTCCAAACAATATGAACCAATAGATCAGTGCCGCCCCGGAAGACAAAAGTCAACGTTCTGAGGCAATGCCCCGCGTTGTTAGGAGTATCAGAAAGCTTCTGCTGCATATGATTCAGGAGGTCTAATGCGACGTCAGGCAAATTGGCACTGCCCTCGGGATCAGGCCATCCTTCAATCTGCACGCTAGCAAGGATGATATGCGCCATGAGCTCGTCGGCCGCGTAGGCATTGGTCTCAACTTTATCATCCTGAAATGCAAACAATACCTCCATGCAACCTATCAGGAAAAATAAAAGGGGGGGGGGAATTAGAGGGAGAAAACCACTTACATAAGCTGTATCTAAAATTACACATAAAAAAAGTGTTATTCACCAAACAGTGAACTGGTGGGAAATAAATTGTGGGACAAAACATTCTAACTGAAAGAATGGCAGAGGTCTTTAATCTCCCCCCCCCCGATTCAGATAAAGTTTGCAGTTTTTAAAAAAGTTTGCTGTTTCGTTAATGATCTACAATCATGAGAGCGGTTTGAACTTACTGTCCTGGAAAAAGGTAAAAGCGTCTTTATGCTTCAGCATATCCTGCAAGCCTTGAATCCAGGCCAATCTCACGCTGGGAATTTCGTATAAAATAGTCATACCAATAAATGCGCTGAAATTATCTAGGAATTCTCTAGCCTGCAACAGACAACAAAGGAAAGATAAAACAAAACACGATTCAGAGATTTATAAAGGTAAACTAGGAATGGCCACCGGGGAGAGCGCGAAAGAAAATGTAGCAAGAAACACCTTCTATATTTACAGTACATGATGAAAAGACAGCAAGGGTGGGAAGAGGGCGCCAGAGCGAGCCGAGGGCGGGACGAGGGCGCCAGAGCGAGCCGAGGGCGGGCGGGACGAGGGCGCCAGAGCCAGGGCGGGACGAGGGCGCCAGAGCCAGGGCGGGACGAGGGCGCGAGGGCGGGACGAGGGCGCGCGAAAGAGAACGAGGGCACCAGAGAGAGAGCAGGCAAGAGCATGTGTGAAAAAGAGCAAGAGCGAATGGACAAGCGAGAATGTGTTGTTATGTTATGTAGGGGCAGAAAATGTTTTGCGTGTTCCATGAACGGTGATATAGGGATATACACAGTATATGCATCAGTAGTAAAACTTCACGATGCATAAAATCCAAGCATCCGGCACATTTATTCTTTTACTCACCATCAGGCGTCGGAAGCCGGCTTCATAACCTGCCAACATGCCCCCCAGTCTGAAGGCGAACACGTACAGGTTAGGTGGGTTGAAAGAAAAATTCATCAATTGGTCGAGCATTCCCTCGATGCACAAATTCTCTTCCAGGAGCTCCCCCACCGGAACTAGGCAAACCAAGAAGATCGGGAAACCCTCAGGTAATGGTAACAGCTGAGCTGATCAAAAGCCACCAGCACGTCAAAGAGCGCAACGACATCATCAACAACAAATACGACAAGCCTAGGCATGGCGGAATCACAAGCTGTGATGCTATACTGAAGAAATGTACGTATTAAAAAGCTCGGGTACAGCACTATTAAAAGGTCCATGCGACCATTTACATAAAAATGTAACATTATAGATTACTTTCCATTCGGCGACGGAGGCTCCCGTACCTGTGCTGACCAATGATCTGAACCAATCCAGCAATTTCTGCAAGATGGCGTTATCCGTCATAATCCCTCTCTTGTCAATCAAGACGGCACAAACGTGGGGAAGCAGCTGAGCGCACTCAGGATCCATGATGGACAGCTTCTGCAGGAAAACATATATACAGATCAGTTTGCAAAGAAAGAATTTGGCTAAAACCAAAGTGCACGGTTTAGCAAATCAAACACAGTCAAGGGATAAAAACAAACCCGCTAGAATAAAAGGGGCGACTACAGAGGATTCCTGGCAATTAAAAAAAACAAAACATAAAAGCAAGCAGGGACCCGGCACGCCAGAAGTAAGGACGCATTGTATTTACCACAGTAAAACGTCCCAGCTTGAGAAAGGCCGAAATATCGCTGTTGTAAATCAAATACGTCCTTGTTTCTGTAGTGCTGGGTCTCTGCTTGCTCTTTTGTCTACATAGGGTTGGCTTCCCTGGGTACCCAATTTCCACTGACGCTCTGTAGCACCATTGCATCGTAACACCCCCCCCCAAGAAACATAGCAAGCGAGCGCCCGGGACCTCCTTGCAACCCTGCGCAAGAGAGCGCCCGGGACCTCCTTGCAACCCTGCGCAAGAGAGCGCCCGGGACCTCCTTGCAACCCTGCGCAAGAGAGCGCCCGGGACCTCCTTGCAACCCTGCGCAAGAGAGCGCCCGGGACCTCCTTGCAACCCTGCGCAAGAGAGCGCCCGGGACCTCCTTGCAACCCTGCGCAAGAGAGCGCCCGGGACCTCCTTGCAACCCTGCGCAAGAGAGCGCCCGGGACCTCCTTGCAACCCTGCGCAAGAGAGCGCCCGGGACCTCCTTGCAACACTGCGCAAGAGAGCGCCCGGGACCTCCTTGCAACACTGCGCAAGAGAGCGCCCGGGACCTCCTTGCAACCCTGCGCAAGAGAGCGCCCGGGACCTCCTTGCAACCCTGCGCAAGAGAGCGCCGGGACCTCCTTGCAACCCTGCGCAAGAGAGCGCCCGGGACCTCCTTGCAACCCTGCGCAAGAGAGCGCCCGGGACCTCCTTGCAACCCTGCGCAAGAGAGCGCCCGGGACCTCCTTGCAACCCTGCGCAAGAGAGCGCCCGGGACCTCCTTGCAACCCTGCGCAAGAGAGCGCCCGGGACCTCCTTGCAACCCTGCGCAAGAGAGCGCCCGGGACCTCCTTGCAACCCTGCGCAAGAGAGCGCCCGGGACCTCCTTGCAACCCTGCGCAAGAGAGCGCCCGGGACCTCCTTGCAACCCTGCGCAAGAGAGCGCCCGGGACCTCCTTGCAACCCTGCGCAAGAGAGCGCCCGGGACCTCCTTGCAACCCTGCGCAAGAGAGCGCCCGGGACCTCCTTGCAACCCTGCGCAAGAGAGCGCCCGGGACCTCCTTGCAACCCTGCGCAAGAGAGCGCCCGGGACCTCCTTGCAACCCTGCGCAAGAGAGCGCCCGGGACCTCCTTGCAACCCTGCGCAAGAGAGCGCCCGGGACCTCCTTGCAACCCTGCGCAAGAGAGCGCCCGGGACCTCCTTGCAACACTGCGCAAGAGAGCGCCCGGGACCTCCTTGCAACCCTGCGCAAGAGAGCGCCCGGGACCCCCTTGCAACCCTGCGCAAGAGAGCGCCCGGGACCCCCTTGCAACCCTGCGCAAGAGAGCGCCCGGGACCTCCTTGCAACCCTGCGCAAGAGAGAGCCCGGGACCTCCTTGCAACCCTGCGCAAGAGAGCGCCCGGGACCTCCTTGCAACCCTGCGCAAGAGAGCGCCCGGGACCTCCTTGCAACCCTGCGCAAGAGAGCCCGGGACCTCCTTGCAACCCTGCGCAAGAGAGCGCCCGGGACCTCCTTGCAACCCTGCGCAAGAGAGCGCCCGGGACCTCCTTGCAACCCTGCGCAAGAGAGCGCCCGGGACCTCCTTGCAACCCTGCGCAAGAGAGCGCCCGGGACCTCCTTGCAACCCTGCGCAAGAGAGCGCCCGGGACCTCCTTGCAACCCTGCGCAAGAGAGCGCCCGGGACCTCCTTGCAACCCTGCGCAAGAGAGCGCCCGGGACCTCCTTGCAACCCTGCGCAAGAGAGCGCCCGGGACCTCCTTGCAACCCTGCGCAAGAGAGCGCCCGGGACCTCCTTGCAACCCTGCGCAAGAGAGCGCCCGGGACCTCCTTGCAACCCTGCGCAAGAGAGCGCCCGGGACCTCCTTGCAACCCTGCGCAAGAGAGCGCCCGGGACCTCCTTGCAACCCTGCGCAAGCGAGCGCCAGGGACCTCCTTGCACCCTTGCGCAAGCGAGCGCCAGGGACCTCCTTGCACCCCTGCGCAAGCGAGCGCCAGGGACCTCCTTGCACCCCTGCGCAAGAGAGCGCCAGAGACCTCCTTGCACCCCTTTGCGAGAGCGCCAGGGACCTCCTTCCACCCCTGCGCAAGCGAGCGCCAGGGACCTCCTTGCACCCCTGCACAAGCGAGCGCCAGGGACCTCAATTGCCCACCCTTGCCTTAGGAGATGCACTAAAAAGTGCAGGGACCTACTCAGGAGATGCCAAAGAGCATCATCTTCTCATCTCTAAAACAAGAGAATTCTGGGGTCTCTTCAGATCAGATAATAAAAAAATGGCAGAGCCTAATACACAGCATGCATCTATACATAGGAGTCTGCAGTCCCTCCTAATAAGTGACTGTTCTCTAGATCAATAAACTGTTATATTCTCAGCCACTGCAACGTAAGAACTGACAAATAATAGTTAGACATGCACTCACCACGTCCTCACCAAGCTATGAAGAATTCTTCACCACATTTCAGCCATGAAGGACGCCATGTTTAGTCAGGGAAGTACTTCCGTGTTGTGCCACTTGTGGTAAACATGGGTTTTGGATCATAATATAATATATTTTTCCTACAGTCACCAGGAAATATCATTTAAGCCGCAATGCCAATATGCCAAATCGAGTTTTATAAGAAATAGCGACTTTTCTCGGGAAACCATAGTGATTTATTTTAAAACAACCTATTATGGTTAATTTAGTCAAGTCACTTGGCGTAGTTTTACTCGCTAGCACAGTTGTTGGAAGACGTTATGTTTCCCTCTCTCATTCGTACTTTTCGTTTAATGTATTTGATCCCTCCTTCTTGTCTTGCCCCAAACAAAGATGGCGGTGGTCCTACTTCCGGCCAATGTGTGTCTAGGAGAATGGCTCCGGGTTGGGTCTGGTTGCTGCTTGCGGTTGCTAGGGACTCGCAGGGGATCCATGAGAGGCATCCGGGCCTGAGAGAGACGGGGTGAGTGCCCGAAATATGCCATTAAATGCGTTGATGTTAAAGGGGTTATCCGCTAAACGGCGAGCAGAATGGAGGCATTCAGGCCAAAACACACCAAAGAGGGAGAACAATGGAGTCGGTAGACTTCACATGCGCGGCTGTTTAAGTTCCATTTCGATTCCCAGTTCGGCCGTGAGGCACAGTTTAGTGAATACTCCCCAGATGTTGGCTTTATTCTATGATGGGATACTCAGGAATCTCCCTCCAGACTGAGAGGAACAAGTCCTGCAGAATGGACCTTACAGGGCTCCATCCAAATGTGATGATGGGCTACTTTGTATTTATTGCAACCTTCCAGGGCAACTGATCACAACACCCAGCCTGCTCCTACCTCCCAAAATACAAACATAAACCTCCAGGAATGTCCACCTATCTATCTCTGTCTTTCTCGTCTCTCTCTGTATCTGTCTACCTGTCTGTGTGTCTCTCTTCTGTTTCTTCTTGTCTCTCCTCTGTATCTTCTCGTCTCGCCTCTGTATCTTCCCGTCTCGCCTCTGTATCTTCTCGTCTCGCCTCTGTATCTTCTCGTCTCTCCTCTGTATCTTCTCGTCTCTCCTCTGTATCTTCTCGTCTCGCCTCTGTATCTTCTCGTCTCGCCTCCTGTATCTTCTCGTCTCGCCTCCTGTATCTTCTCGTCTCGCCTCCTGTATCTTCTCGTCTCGCCTCCTGTATCTTCTCCTCGCCTCTGTATCTTCTCGTCTCTCCTCTGTATCTTCTCGTCTCTCCTCTGTATCTTCTCGTCTCTCCTCTGTATCTTCTCGTCTCTCCTCTGTATCTTCTCGTCTCGCCTCTGTATCTTCTCGTCTCGCCTCCTGTATCTTCTCGTCTCGCCTCTGTATCTTCTCGTCTCTCCTCTGTATCTTCTCGTCTCTCCTCTGTATCTTCTCGTCTCGCCTCTGTATCTTCTCGTCTCGCCTCCTGTATCTTCTCGTCTCGCCTCCTGTATCTTCTCGTCTCGCCTCCTGTATCTTCTCGTCTCGCCTCCTGTATCTTCTCCTCGCCTCTGTATCTTCTCGTCTCTCCTGTGTCTCTCCTCCTGTGTCTCTCCTCTGTATCTTCTCGTCTCGCCTCTGTATCTTCTCGTCTCTCCTCTGTATCTCCTCCTGTGTCTCTCCTCCTGTGTCTCTCCTCTGTATCTTCTCGTCTCCCTGCTGTGTCTCTCCACTGTATCTTCTCGTCTCTCTCTATCTTGTCTCTCCTCTGTGTATCTTCTCGTCTCTCCTCTGTCTCTCCTCTGTATCTTCTCGTCTCTCCTCTGTGTCTCTCTGTATCTTCTTGTCTCTCCTCTGTGTCTCTCCTCTGTGTCTCTCCTCTGTGTCTCTCCTCTATCTTCTCGTCTCTCCTCTGTGTCTCTCCTCTGTATCTTCTCGTCTCTCCTGTGTCTCTCCTCTATCTTCTCGTCTCTCCTCTGTGTCTCTCCTCTGTATCTTCTCGTCTCTCCTCTGTGTCTCTCCTCTATCTTCTCGTCTCTCCTCTGTGTCTCTCCTCTGTATCTTCTCGTCTCTCTCTGTATCTTGTCTCTCCTCTGTATCTTCTCGTCTCTCTCTGTATCTTCGTCTCTCTCTGTATCTCGTCTCTCTCTGTATCTTCTCGTCTCTCCTCTGTATCTTCTCGTCTCTCCTCTGTATCTTCTCGTCTCTCCTCTGTATCTTCTCGTCTCTCCTCTGTATCTTCTCGTCTCTCTCTGTATCGTGTCTCTCCTCTGTGTCTCTCCTCTATCTTCTCGTCTCTCCTCTGTGTCTCTCCTCTGTATCTTCTCGTCTCTCTCTGTATCGTGTCTCTCCTCTGTGTCTCTCCTCTGTATCTTCTCGTCTCTCCTCTGTGTCTCTCCTCTGTATCTTCTCGTCTCTCCTCTGTGTCTCTCCTCTGTGTCTCTCCTCTGTATCTTCTCGTCTCTCCTCTGTGTCTCTCCTCTGTATCTTCTCGTCTCTCCTCTGTGTCTCTCCTCTGTATCTTCTCGTCTCTCCTCTGTGTCTCTCCTCTGTATCTTCTTGTCTCTCCTCTGTGTCTCTCCTCTGTATCTTCTCGTCTCTCCTCTGTGTGTCTCTCCTCTGTCTCTCCTCTGTATCTTCTCGTCTCTCCTCTGTGTCTCTCCTCTATCTTCTCGTCTCTCCTCTGTGTCTCTCCTCTGTATCTTCTCGTCTCTCCTCTGTGTCTCTCCTCTGTATCTTTTCGTCTCTCCTCTGTGTCTCCTCTGTGTGTCTCCTCTGTGTGTCTCCTCTGTGTGTCTCCTCTGTGTGTCTCTCCTCTGTGTCTCTCCTCTGTGTCTCTCCTCTGTGTCTCTCCTCTGTGTCTCTCCTCTGTGTCTCTCCTCTGTGTCTCTCCTCTGTATCTTCTTGTCTCTCTATCTACGGGTCTGTCTATCCCTGTATCTATAGGGTCTGTTCACTAAGCACCGAACTGTGAATTTCCCCGTTCGGTGCATTTTCGGGGCAGTTCACCTTTTCATTAAGCTGTCAATTCGCCAAATACAGGCAAATTGACGGTGAAATACGGTGCAGTTCAGCGATCTTCGGCGGCAGCAAAATTGTCCCATAGAGAAGTAATGGTTAATCTATTCAGAGAACGCCGAAATGTCGGAGCAATGCCCTGATTGTCCATGGTCCAGTTCGACAGTTTTAAACAGGCGAATCCCATAGGTTTCAGTGTTAAATAATATTATCGTTTTCATTTTTTTATTATTCAGCCATATATACTTTTCATTTTCAGCAGACTTTTTATTTATTGGAACACCTTATTATATATTTTTTTTATACATAAATTTTCACTCCCAAATTTTTTAAAAGGCTTTTTTTTTAATTCTCTAACAGACATTTTTTTTTTCTTCTACAGTATGTCTTTTTTTATTATTCAGACACATATTTTAATGCATTTTTATTTTTGTCTAAACACTTTTTAGAAGAATAGCAGAGTTCCGTTTTTTTTTTCCTTCTGCAGTTCGGCAGTCTGCGGCGACTCCATGTTCAGCGCACTTCGGGGATCCTGCAGCTAATAGTGAATTCACTGCAGGGTCGGTGAAATGAAATCGCCGAAACAAGAAAGCACCAAAATTTTGGTGCTTTCTGACTAACCCCTTTATTCTTTACGAACTGTAAAGAATCGCAAACGCTCCGTTTTATTCTCTTCTTATCTTGAACCAATTAAGAAACATTAAAAAGTGTAGACGTCTCGGTTACCGCCTGTGCTCATTGACCTCCCAGGCTTCGCGTTTTGTCAGTATTATTGTGCACCGGTCATACTTGCTTCCAGGGCGCCGCCATCTTGACAATAGCATCGGCACAGAAATCAAATGTACAATCATAGCTGTGATTTTTACCTGTCAAGTAAGATCAGAAGAACCAGCCTATAGGCGACAAGCAATGGCCGCGCCGAGACGTGAGCATGACGGGCACACTTTAGTGCAGGGGTCATCAGCAATGGCCGCGCCCAGACGTGAGCATGACGGGCACACTTTAGTGCAGGGGTCATCAGCAATGGCTGCGCCCAGACGTGAGAATGACGGGCACACTTTAGTGCAGTGGTCATCCTCAATGGCCGCGCCCAGACGTGAGCATGATGGGCACACTTTAGTGCAGGGGTCATCCTCAATGGCCGCGTCCAGACGTGAGAATGATGGGCACAATTTAGTGCAGGGGTCATCAGCAATGGCCTCGCCCAGACGTGAGCATGACGGGCACACTTTAGTGCAGGGGTCTTCAGCAATTGCCGCGCCCAGACGTGAGAATGACGGGCACACTTTAGCGCAGGGGTCTTCAGCAATGGCCGCGCCCAGACGTGAGAATGACGGGCACACTTTAGCGCAGGGGTCATCAGCATTGGCCTGACCGATTATTTTTTTTTTTTATTGGATATACACCATTGGTGATCCACCAACAATCAGTAGGTTTGCAGAGGCTTGTGGGAGATGTTGCTGACCCCTTCTTTATTGAGTGAGTGTATCCACTTTAAATGGGACGTACGATCGGGCAGCTCAAAAACCGTGATTGTGTAACGAATTATGAATGTAGATGTAGAGTTTAACCAATGGGTAGACCTCCTCATACTCCAGGAAAGACCAGAGACAATGCAGACCTCTTGAAGAACCTCAACTCCCCTGATGTTTCCATCTTAAGACTGGCAAAGCATTGTGGGAGTTGTAGTTGTGCACCAGAGGGTGGAGTGTGTGGCATGTATCTTCTGGCCAGCCCCGATGGAACTACTCCATTGATATGGTTTTCAAGAGGCTGCAGTTCGGCCTGCTCTCCTGTTGTGAAGAATGTTTTTCCATGAAGAACCTGTCCCGACCCTCTTTCTGAAGTTCCCCTAACAGGCCAGGTTTGCAGGCTATCTGAAGCACAGCACAGGTGATCTGATTTGCTGTTCAGCGATTGCAGGATTCAGTCTGCATTTCCCCAAGGTGATCCTTAAAACCTGGCCGGCTACGGGCACCTGAAGTCCAGGATTGGGAGCCACTGGTGAGGAGTGTGTCTACTTATTGCATTGTCTCTTTGCAGTCCTTGGCTGAAGAGGTTGGAATCTGTTCCTGGACCTGGAGGATCAAAGTCGCTACACAATGTCTTGGCTATTGAAGGAAAGTGAGCCGGAAGCTGAGGAACTGGCAGAGGTAGTATGAAACCTCCACCTTGTATACCGGTCCTGTCCCATTGGCAAATATATACTATGTATCCTGACCATACACTGTGTCTCGGGGTCTTTGCCACCAGGTCCCACCTCATTACCTGGATTGATGACACCCTAATGTTCACATAAAGGGTCATAGTGTGACATTTATTATAGTAATTCTCTCCGTTCCAATTGCTAAAACACTTTTAACAATTTCCTTTTTTCGTTTGTATCGTTTAACCCCTTTTATTCAGCATCCTTTAGGAAACCACAGACTCTGCTTCCTGATCCTTATCTCCCTTGTTCACAGTAGGGGGTGGGAGTTTCTGCTGTTCTGTGCAGGAGGGAGAGGAGTGATATCACGTTGCATGGTGAAGGTACAGAAAGCTCAGCTGCAAAACACCAAAGATACACTCGCCACTCCTCTATTTTTCAGATAAATTGATAAAAATCTATTTTTAAGATTTATCCCTCCTTTCAAAGATTCAAAAAGCGTCCCGATGCATATGGTGATACAGTTTTAGCACCCCTTATCCGAAATTCTAAAATCCAGAAGGCTTCAAAAACTGGAATTTTCAGAGCCTTCCAGATTTTAGTATTTCCGGATTACGTGTGGTCCTACCACTCAGGAACCCAGCTCCCGAGTGTTGCAGAAGAGCGTGACACATATTGGGAGCCTCTGGTCAGCCCCAGGGTGTGACATGCTGCATGGAGCCACACTGACTCTAAGCAACCTGTCCGTGGAGTAGCCTTGCACAGTGCTCTCAGTATGTGTACACGCTGGTGGCTGCAGCAGGAAGAGGATTGTGGTTCTCCTGCTGCGATCCTCTTCCATTCCAACATCAGCTTCTCCCAGATTCTGTTATCCACAAAGCTTGAGGTCCCAGCATTCCAGATAAGGGGTGCTAAACCTGTAGCTACAATATGTTTGGGATACCAAAGAATGCTTACCTTTAACATAACGGACAGGGTGTACCTTAGTTAAATATGGGGTTCCTGTGTTCTTATGTTGTTTGCTAATACACCATGTGCTAGCAGAGATTTTGTGTTGAGGGATCTCCACTTTCATCTGCTCATGCTATATAAACCGAAGAATAGTCTTGGTCACCCTTGTCCATGTCACTCATCCTTCTTCGGGGAGCAACAGGAAGACGGCTACTGAGGGTCTTCAAATTCATAGCCTTTTAGGTCTGAAACACCCAATTGGTAAGAAGGTCCCATAAAGCCTACTGGGAACAGCCTTGGTAGGTCCAAGGTGTCCACCATTGTACTGATGGTTGGCGTATCGATGTTTATAATCCCTTTTACTCGCTGGAACCAAAATACCCAACAAGTAAGGAGGTACCATAGATTTAAGGATCTTTTTCAAAGTCCTGGAGACAGAACAATCCTTATCATTCTTCATAGTTGTATTTCACCAATATATTCCGCAGCTCAGCATCGGGGCTACAATATTTAGAGGAAGACATAGATGGACAAGAGTGGGCCCTGCTCCCTAAAGACTACATCTCATTCCTTTTGGTACCAGTGGAAGGTTCACAGACACAGACAGTAACGTATGGTGGAGCATTCAGTCAGATGCATAGAATCATGCAAAGGGGGCAAGAAAAAAACAAATCGGCCAACGGGATCGACCTCTGCTGGGCTTTTATAGTTCCTTAATTATTTTATTTTTTTTAGTACCGGGATCTTGACAGCGTTACGGACGATGGGGTCTCGGCTATAACCTATGAATCTGATACGGACAAGGTAAGCGAATAAGACTAAACTTGAAATTCCCAGATTTTCCTGATGTACGGTAGGAAAATCTTGGTTTAATAAAGACTCGGAGGCGAGTAATTGTGTTGTTCTATCTTTCATCAAAACCTCAAAGCAAGGAACAAAATCATATAACCGTAGAAAACAGCATTCTAACAAGGCACACTGTCCACAGTCCAATCCACCAGCTCTGTTCCGAGGACACAGGGTCTTCCGCCTTCTAATTCCTCCTCTTTCCTTGCTGTACCTCATGCAGAGAACAACCAAGTTTTTTTTACCCTCATGCACACAGCTTGAAGGACATTTTATACAGTATTTGTAATCATTTTGTCTCGTCACATAAAGTCAGGGGTGTAATGTTCAATTTTTGGTGTCATGTTATCGTTCAAAAAATGTCCGATTTTGGAATATTTGGGGATTCCATACAAGGGATCCTCGGCCGGTATAACTTACGGTCAGTCACCCATAAAGTATTATAAAGATTTGCCTGAACTACAATAAATGATAGGATGCAGCTGGAGAGGCAGATATACGATCACCAGCACCCAGGGCTCTTCATGTTAGGCCAAGGGACCAAGACATTGCTCCAGGAGTGCTCAACATTCTGGAAGTTGAGGGACGCTTTCAAAATAATGGTTCATGTCACATAATATGCATCGCTTAGAAGTATGTGCTTCATTATTCAACTCATTTAGTTTTATGCCCTCGTTCCGTTTTATCTGTAACCACAACAGGAAGGTCACTCGACTCTCTTAAAAATTCATCCACCAGGTGCCCCATGGAACTGGCAACAGACCCAACTTGTTACAAGAACAATCAAGTGATCCAGGCTGTCAAGTAGAGAAAATATTGGAAGCTTTTATCTTGGACACATCTCACAATGTTTTGCCTCAATCTAGAACCTTTATTTATTTTTTTGACGGCTCCGGATTGAGCCGAAATGTCATGGAGACGTGTCCAAAATATCGAGTTTCAAGCTCTTCCCCACCTGAGTGCACGGTTCATTTGTTAGTTACCCTTTCTTTTTAAGCCCCGTTTCACACAGACCTCAGATAACAGGTTGAGATATCAGACCAGATCTTACACTTGCATTCCGATGATGGATTCCTTCACACCACCATTCCTCACAACGATCCTCCTTGCCGCCAGTGCTTCGTCAAGCTCCATCTTACGTCGCACAGACCCTTCCATCACTCCACCCCCTCTGCTACCACCACAAATACAGATCCAGATTTCCAAGCAGAACGTTTGAGCCCTAACTCTATATTTGATTGAGTTCGAAGACCACATTGAAGGGTCTAGCAGGCCACAAATGGCCCATGGTTTATGCCTTGAGCACCGTTGCGATAAATCACATAACACCATGTAATTCACTCGTATGATGCGGCGATTCGCTCCGCAAACTTACATTTACTTTTTCGGCTTTGCAAATCGAATCCTTTTAATGTCTTTTATTTTTTCCTCTTGAAACAGAAGGGGAAGAAGAAGAAAGGAACCAAGTCTCCTCGATTACAAAGTGAGTGTGGAGTGACCCTGATATACGAAGGTTAGCGGCCAGGTCCCCTCTCGCTGCGATATCCCATCAAGGGGCGGATATCACTTTGGGCTTGAAGATCCTTTGATGCAATATTGCAGACTGGTGCCGCCATGCTTCTCATGTGCACTTTAAAGCTCAGTAGTAGCGTATCTATGACCGATTCACAGCCTGAAGGAAACGATGTATATGGGGGTTAAACAGAATAAACAGGTGCGATTACAAAAGTGGTATCCAACAAGTGGCAAGAGAAGCTACGCAATGAAGCTTCTCCTGCTGCTGCTTTTATTTCTATTGTGAAAAAGACAGCATTTTCAGAATAACCCGCCATGTTTCTTAGAGGATCCGTCTCACAGATACAGTGAGGTTTTTGGGTATCTTGCAGAAATGCTCCTAGTCCATCAATGCATGGTTGTTTTTTGTTTTTTTTCTTTTTCTGTTGTTAAAGGGACTTTATTATTCTCAGGGTTATTCATTTTTCCAGCCACATTCTCACACACGTTATTCTCAGGCCTATAATTATCTTTATTATTATTATTTATTTTATTTATATGTATGTAAAAATAAAAAACCTGTCGTCATGATGACCAGCCCTGGCATACCTGACGTAGGTATTGGCGATATGTGTGTGTATATATATATATATATTCTAGCACCAATATCTTCGTCAGGTACAGGCCCGGATTAAGGTCTCTATGGGCCTGGAGCTGAATATTTTGGTGGCTTTTTTTGTAATTTAGTGAAATGAAAACATATTTTTGGTTATTTAATAGAGCAGATACAGGTATATCTAACCAGGCAGATACTGTGTGATTTAATTTTTCATTGAGATTTCAATAATTTAAAGAATGTAAAAAACAAATTCCCCATTTTATCATCCAAAAATTTGTGGTTATATATTCTATAGGGCATTCTTGTTAAAAAAAAATGTGAAATGGGAACCGGTTACTGTAATTTTTCTGAGAAAATATAAAATTTTAACCAAGAAAAAAAAAAAGAGGAATATTTCCCTTGTGTTTTGGAACATGTTTTTTTTACAAATAATATGACTATATATAAAACACTGACCTTGCTCCCAGTGTGTGAAATGAGAAGGTGAGTAATGGCAGTGGTATTGCTCATTTTATACGTGACAAATGGACAGTGCCATCGCTTTGGAACTAAAAATAAATAAAAAAATAAAAAAAAAATCTTTTGCATTATATATGGTCAGGTTTGGTACCTGCCAGACTCTGCCCAGTCCAATGACACCTCACTTGACCTTGTGAGTTGTAAAGATTAGTGACGCAGGGGTCCAAAGTTCCCCGCAGTGCTTTTCGCAGCAGTGCGGCGGTTTAGGTTTTTGATGTAACAATTCGTAACAATGGATTGTACCATCACCTCCACACTTGTTGGTTACATGAGAAATTTGATGGTTAGTTAGTGCAGCCTCATTGTTTACTTTATAATTGAAAAATATTACTGTTTGAAAGAAAAAAATAATATTTATTTTATTATTTTTACTTAAAACCTGATACCATATTTGGTATCATTGGAAAGGCCATGCTCTGGCCTTTCCAGTGATACCTCACTTGACCATGTAGCTTCTATGGAGTTGGAGATACATGGGACCAAATGAAGACATAGTTATCTTTTCTCTGGGCCTATTCTGAGGCATGGGCCTGGAGCTGCTGCTCCATCCGCCCCTATGTTAATCCGGCCCTGGTCAGGTATTCCAGGGCTGGTCATCATGACGACAGGTTGCATCAACCCTCTGGTTGTTTGTGCACGAAACATGATAAAGTTCAGTCACTTTTATTAAACAAGGGATGAGCAGGAAAATAAATCTGGTGTTTTAAAGGCACACTACCTCTTACATAAACTGTAACTAGATTACCTGTGCATTACAAATAAAAACACATTCTAAAATACATGCTGCTGGGTTTTTTTTCTTTTGTTTGAGGTAATTGCATGTAAAACGGGAAAATAAAATTTTTGAGTGCTTTTTTTATGTCCTGTTTCCATTTTGTGGATTTTTCCCATGATACAGCATTTACCAAAAACTGTGCAAATATTTAACTTTACTGCTGTGGTTTATCTTCTACAGTATTAAGACTTTTAATGAGGTGGAGGAGGGAATGTTTAGATAAAGCTACTGTTCTCCAGGCTACCTGAGATTAGAGATGGCAGCTCAACAAGATAAAACCGGGAGTTTAAAATGCTTCTAATCTACCCCCTGGTGATGTCCTTTGAATACATCCCACACAATACAATGATGTGAGTTGGTGACTGACCCATTCACTCCATTCTATGGCCAAAGCCACACAGTGAGGAGCAAGTGATGGAAGATTCTGGGGGGGTGCAGTTTGCAACACCCCTCACCTTGCCGCCCCCCCCCCTACAATCCATTCTGAATGCCTTCGCCAGGCTCATCCACTTCACCCGCCGCTCTGTCTCTGCTGCTCCTCTCTGCGAGTCCCTTCACTGGCTCCCCCCATCCACTGCAGAATTAAATTAAAAACCTTACCCTGACCTACAAAACCCTCACTAACTCAGGTCCCCACTACCTGTCCTCACTAATCATCAAATACACCTCAGCCCGCTCCCTAAGGTCAAACAGTGACCGTTTATATACAGTATATTTCTTCTTTTATTATTAAATTTAGATTCTCCATATCTCTCGAGCGCTAAGCTGTTTACGAAGAAGGCTCCGGTGTGGCGGTCATTGAAAGGAACAGGTCAGATGCATACAGAGAACCCCATGGCCAAAGTGCCGAGGCAGCTGTGGCTGGCATCTCTGAAACAGGGGAATGGTAAGGATTCGGTGCCCTTCCAACCTGAAAGCTGATACTATCAGGGTTATTCAGAGAGCAGTGAAAACCAGGAGAATGACTGGAGAAGTGAAAATTCTAGGTTAAAATAGCCAAACCAGAAAAATGCTCCCATTTATCTTACTTTCCAAATCAGCTATTTTGACCTAGAATTTTCAGTTCTCCCGTCATTCTCCTGGTTTTCACCTCTCTCTGAATAACCCTGTATGTCTCAGTCTCTTGTATTATTTTCTTGTGTCTGTTTATGACAGGCGTTACTCAGCCCCTGAAGCCGAGCATCGATACAGGCCAAGCCTGGGCCAGTCCCACAAGCGGCACACCGGAATATCTCAAGGAGGCTCTCGGGATGAAGAAACCCAAATACTCTCGCTCTTCAAGTAACGGTACCTACATAACCCATCCTGCTTCTGAACCATCAGTCCCTGTACAGACGGACAAGGGACATATTACACAGAGAGTCAGGCTCGGTGATGAGCTTTATTCCCTGAACGCATTGCATAACATATGATGGTACACCACCTTCCATTGTCAGCGTGACAGGTGCAACTCGGAGCACTCGCTGTCAGTTTGGCATGGGTTGGACGTGTGGCCATTAGAACACACAGTATTTATGGTCTGTTGTTGTTGGGTGACATTGTATTGTAGACATGGCATTCAAATCACATAGTCCCTGCAATCTCTTGCATTGTGGTGACTTTATGTTGTACATGTGTCAGTTGAAACACACAGCATGCTCTTTCAGTTGATGGCAGGTGACGATCTATTGTAGATATGGCAGTTGGAACACCCAGAATTCTCTATCAA
The DNA here is from genome assembly GCA_009667805.1 of Leptobrachium leishanense. Lineage (NCBI taxonomy): Eukaryota > Metazoa > Chordata > Amphibia > Anura > Megophryidae > Leptobrachium > Leptobrachium leishanense. The sequence continues at coordinate 138,632,903 of CM019069.1, read as the reverse complement.
TGGATGGCAGTTGACCTCCTAATACGTATGCAAGAGTTAGTACATGGAACCTCCTCTGTGGCAGTTGGAACAAGCTGTGTCTGCTGTCACTTGATAGTTGGCAACCTTCTAATGTAGGCGTAGCAGTTGGTGCTTAGAGCATCCCTTGTCACTTGATATTAGATGACCTATTGTTTCTGATGCAGCAGTTGGAACTCACAGCATCGTCGATCACCTGATAGTAGGGAATCTCCATTGTAGATATGGCTGGTAGTACTCACAGTATCCCCTGTCTCATAGTAGTAGTCTTCCCTTATAACTGTAGCAGTTGGTTCTCGCAGCATGTTCTGCCAATTCATAAGACTGGTCTTGCATTGTAGATTTATCCGTTGGTACTCACAGCTGCTTCTGTCACTTCATAGTAAGTGGTCTTCCATTTCTGATGTAGCAGCTGGTACTCACACAGCATCTTCTATCATTTGACAGTTGGCAACCTTCTAATGTAGTTATAGCAGTTGGTTCACACAACATCTTCTGTTAAGAGCTGGCAGCTGAATGAGATAAAACAGGGAGCATAAAAGACTTCTAATCTACCCCCTGGTTATGTCCTTTGAATATATCCCACACAATATAATGATTTGAGTCAATGATTGACCCATTCACTCAATGCTATGACCAAAACCACACGGTGAGGAGCAAATGATGGGAAGATACTGTGGGGGCAGTTTACAACACAAAATATCACACAATGGATGCACCCAGTGACACATATAGAGGAAAATATCACACAATGGATGCACCCAGTGACCCATATAGAGGAAAATATCACACAATGGATGCACCCAGTGACACATATAGAGGAAAATATCACACAATGGATGCAACCAGTGACACATATAGAGGAAAATATCACACAATGGATGCACCCAGTGACACATATAGAGGAAAATATCACACAATGGATGCAACCAGTGACACATATAGAGGAAAATATCACACAATGGATGCACCCAGTGACACATATAGAGGAAAATATCACACAATGGATGCAACCAGTGACACATATAGAGGAAAATATCACACAATGGATGCAACCAGTGACACATATAGAGGAAAATATCACACAATGGATGCACCCAGTGACCCATATAGAGGAAAATATCACACAATGGATGCACCCAGTGACACATATAGAGGAAAATATCACACAATGGATGCACCCAGTGACATACAGTTGTGTTCAAAATTATTCAACCCCCACTGAAATTGAGTGTTTTGGCCAGTTTGACATTGATTTTGATCATTCAGTCATGTTGCTTTCAATTAGATCAAAGAGGCACGTGTAGGTCAGACAAATATAACATAACATTTATAATGAAATAACCACAAATGTCTTTTCTGTGCTCACATCATTATCAGTTTTATTCAACCCCCAAGTGACATTCAATCTTAGTACTTAGTACAACATCCTTTTACAGTTATAACAGCTTTTAAACGTGAAGCATAGCTTGACACAAGTGTCTTGCAGCGATCTACGGGTATCTGCGCCCATTCGTCATGGGCAAAAGCCTCCAGTTCAGTCACATTCTTAGGCTTGCGCACTACAACTGCTTTCTTTAAGTCCCACCAGAGGTTCTCAATCGGATTTAAGTCAGGTGACTGCGATGGCCACTCCAAAATGTTCCAGCCTTTAATCTGAAACCATGCTCTAGTGGACTTGGAGGTATGCTTGGGATCATTGTCCTGTTGAAAGGTCCAACGTCTCCCAAGCCTCAGGTTTGTGACGGACTGCATCACATTGTCATCCAATATCTCCTGGTAGTGAAAAGAATTCATGGTACCTTGCACACGCTGAAGCTTCCCTGTACCTGCAGAAGCAAAACAGCCCCAAAGCATGATTGACCCCCCGCCATGCTTCACAGTAGGCAAGGTGTTCTTTTCTTCATAGGCCTTGTTCTTCCTCCTCCAAACATAGCGTTGATCCATGGGCCCAAACCGTTCTAATTTTGTTTCATCAGTCCACAGAACACTATCCCAAAACTTCTGTGGTTTGTCCACATGACTTTTGGCATACTGCAGTCGACTCTTCTTATTCTTTGGAGACAGCAAGGGAGTGCGCCTGGGAGTTCTGGCATGGAGGCCTTCATTACGCAGTGTGCGCCGTATTGTCTGAGCTGAAACTTCAGTACCCACATCTGACAAATCTTTTCTCCGTTCCTCAGCAGTCACACGGGGACTTTTCTCCACTCTACGCTTCAGGTAGCGCACAGCAGTCGAAGTCAGCATCTTCTTTCTGCCACGACCAGTTAGCGTTTCAACAGTGCCCTTTGCCTTGAATTTGCGAATGATGCTTCCTATGGTCTCTCTTGGTATGTTTAACATCTTTGCAATCTTCTTATAGCCATTGCCCTTCCTGTGAAGAGTAATCACCTCTTCTCTTGTCTTCCTGGACCATTCTCTTGACTTCACCATGTTTGTAACCACACCAGTAAATGTCTAGAAGGAGCTGAGTATCACAGTCATTTTAAAGCTGCCTAATTGGTGCTTATTATGCTTTATTGCTGCTCCGTGACATCCACAGGTGTTTTCAATACCTGATTGAAAACACTTGAATGAACCTCTGTTCTTCAGAGTGGTAGTCTTTAAGGGGTTGAATAATTGTGTCAATGAAGAATTCACAAAAGAAACATTTACTACTGTATTACAAAACCAATTGATGTCATTTTAGTTGTATATGGTTCTTTATAAAGTCCTTGTAGGATTTCATTCTGAATACAATTACAAATGTATACTAAATTCCCTAAAACCCTTTACAGCATTGGGGGTTGAATAATTTTGAACACAACTGTATATAGAGGAAAATATCACACAATGGATGCTTAACATGTTAGTCTGATAAAAATATATGTATTTTTTTATTTATTTACACACATTAGGTTATATCCCTGGAACGCCAGACTACAAAGAGAAGGAGGATATGTATGACCAGATCATAGACCTCAAAAAGGTATTGAATAGAAAGTAGCACAAAAATAAAAATTCCACTAACGGGTGGGGAGGGGGGGTGTGTGCCACACTTCATGAAGGCCACTCGATTCTTCCCTCTCAATTGTTCCCCCCCAGATGTTGCAGACTCAAAAATCTGAGTATGATATACTGAAAACAAAGCTTCGGCGCCTGGAGGAGGAAAACAGCCGTAAGGATCGGCAGATCGAGCAGCTACTGGATCCCGCCAGGGTATGTTCTAAATCATATTTGTGTTCTGAGTGTGCTGGGACAGTTAATCGCTCGGCTTGAGGCAGGATGTATTCAGCATTACTGTCCCTGGTGCTGAAACCTATTTCAGCATCAAGGATAGGGGTTAACCCCCACCCCTGCAGCCTGACAAGGTTTTCTCTTTTTCACTGCTTTGGCTGCCCTCGACGGGGGCTGTCCTTGGTTCTGAATCTCTGTTTCAGCACCAAAAACTTTTTTTTTTTTTTTTTTCTTTTTTTTCATTCGGCGGCCTGTCCATCGGCCAATCTGGGTCGTCCACAGACGCTTCCAGTGGACGACCCTGATCGGCTGATGGCGTTGTCCGTAGTCATGTAACCAAGTCGGTCGCACGACTACGGTGCCAGTGGACATTCAGCCTGAATCGCGTGAGTGGGACCAAATAATAGTGGTTTTATTAGGTTAGTAAATTGGGGTTACGGTAACAGATTCTTCCGGCAGAATGTTCTACATGACCGGTGTCCTCCCAGTAAAAGACAAGATCAGGCAGTGGATCCCGCTATCCTCTTCAGTGAAGACTTTCCATCGAGTGTCACTTTTCTCTTGTCATTCTGCACCTTCCTATGTAAATAATTGATAGTTTAGTACATTACGATGAAGTATCTGATTGGACACCAAACTGATATTCTTTTTGTGACGGATCAGGGTTCAGAATTCACGCGGAGCCTGGTGGACAAGAAGAACGACAGCAGTTTGGTGAGTGGTGCTACGTCAGTTTAACCTCTTCCAATGTTTTGGAATACAGATATTCTGTTGAAGACCAACAGAATACTAATGTCTCCCAGAGACCAATTTAAAATGTAACTTTTATTGAAAAAATAAATAAAATAATATTGACAGACTTGTGAACATAGAAAGGACAGTGCTTAATGAAACAAACAAATTAAAAACCAAAGGAACAGTGAAGAATGGTATTCAATGCGTTGAATGATATAATTTGAATCTCAATACAGCAGGTGACCTTCAATGGATCACCTCAAAGTATTGTAACCAACATAAGGTAAATAGAAATGGGCTGGCTACATTAAGCCATAGACCAAAAGACGCAAGGAAAAACCACAACAACACCAAGGCAGGAATACCCAATTTGAAAGTACAGCTAAATTAGCCAAAAAATGACGCTGCAGTAAAGATCAAGGGTAAAATAACAGACCCAAATGAAGATTGTTATTATTGGGTCGCCAGCTGCGGGAAGAGAATCTTCGATGGAGGGGTCCTGCCTGCTAGGGCTGTGCAATATTGACAAAATAATCATATTGCGATTTCTTGAATGAATATTGCGATTGCGATTTTATTTGCGATTTAGCCAATTGTTTTTGCTTTTTCAAACATGCTACATACATTCTAAATGTGTTCAGCACATGGATACTGCCCCAGCACATGGATATACTGCCCCAGCACATGGATATACTGCCCCAGCACATGCATATACTGCCCCAGCACATGGATATACTGCCCCAGCACATGGAAATACTGCCCCAGCACATGGAAATACTGCCCCAGCACATGGATATACTGCCCCAGCACATGCATATACTGCCCCAGCACATGGATATACTGCCCCAGCACATGGATATACTGCCCCAGCACATGGATATACTGCCAGCCCCCAGCACATGGATATACTGCCAGCCCCCAGCACATGGCTATACTGCCCCAGCACATGGCTATACTGCCCCAGCACATGGCTACTGCCCCAGCACATGGATATACTGCCCCAGCACATGGATATACTGCCCCAGCTGATGGGGCAGTATCCATGAGCTGGGGCATATCCAACACATGGATACTGCCCCAGCTCATGGATACTGCCCCAACACATGGATACTGCCCCAGCTCATGGATACTGCCCCAGCACATGGATATTGCCCCAGCTCATGGATATTGCCCCAGTACATGGATATACTGCCCCAGCTCATGGATATTGCCCCAGCACATGGATACTGCCCAAGCTCTTGGATACTGCCCCAGTACATGGATACTGCCCCAGCACATGGATACTGCCCAAGCTCATGGATATTGCCCCAGCACATGGATACTGCCCCAGCACATGGATATTGCCCCAGCACATGGATACTGCCCCAGCTCATGGATATTGCCCCAGCACATGGATACTGCCCAAGCTCATGGATACTGCCCCAGTACATGGATACTGCCCCAGCACATGGATACTGCCCCAGCACATGGATATTGCCCAAGCTCATGGATACTGCCCAAGCTCATGGATACTGCCCCAGCTCATGGATACTGCCCAAGCTCATGGATACTGCCCAAGCTCATGGATATTGCCCCAGTACATGGATACTGCCCCAGTACATGGATACTGCCCCAGCACATGGATACTGCCCCAGCACATGGATACTGCCCAAGCTCTTGGATACTGCCCCAGTACATGGATACTGCCCCAGCACATGGATACTGCCCAAGCTCATGGATATTGCCCCAGCACATGGATACTGCCCCAGCACATGGATATTGCCCCAGCACATGGATACTGCCCAAGCTCATGGATACTGCCCCAGCACATGGATACTGCCCCAGCTCATGGATATTGCCCCAGCACATGGATACTGCCCAAGCTCATGGATACTGCCCCAGTACATGGATACTGCCCCAGTACATGGATACTGCCCCAGTACATGGATACTGCCCCAGCACATGGATACTGCCCCAGCACATGGATATTGCCCAAGCTCATGGATACTGCCCAAGCTCATGGATACTGCCCCAGCTCATGGATACTGCCCAAGCTCATGGATACTGCCCAAGCTCATGGATATTGCCCCAGTACATGGATATTGCCCCAGCACATGGATACTGCCCAAGCTCATGGATACTGTCCCAGCTCGTGGATACTGCCCCAGCACGTGGATACTGCGCCGCAGCTCACCTCTGTGCGCCGCTGTGTTCTGTGCGCCGCGCCACGTGTTCGGCTCCCTGTTAACTTCCGGCGGCACATGGAGCTTGGGCGCTCGCCTGGGGGAACCATGTGACGAGTTGCGAGAACGCGGCTCGTCACGTGGTTCCCCCTGCGAGCGCTCAAAGCACCATGCCGCCGCCGGAAGTTAACAGCCGAAAATCGCAGCCTTATGCGATTTAGAAATCGCAGGGTCGGAAATCGCGATTCGATTGCAATTAATTGCACAGCCCTACTGCCTGCTAACGCATCCGACGCGCGTTTCGCCGAGCATTACTGACGAGCCATTCTCGGCGAAACGCGCATCGGATGCGTTAGCAGGCAGGACCCCTCCATCTAAGATTCTCTTCCCGCAGCTGGCGACCCAATAATAACAATCGTCATTTGGCTCTGTTATTTTACCCTTGATCTTTACTGCGGCGTAATTTTTTGCCTAATTTAGCTGTACTTTCAAATTGGGTATTCTTGCCTTGGTGTTGTTGTGGTTTTTCCTTGCGTCTTTTGGTCTATGGCTTAACCCTTTCGCTGCTGAGGCATTTCCCGCCTCTGTGCTGAGCTCATTTTTACCGGTTTTGCTCATCATGTTTAAAAGTGTTTTGAAGGCTTATTTTAGTATATGACCCAGACATATTATATATCGTTCTTTCCGTCAGACTCGGCAGATTCATAATATGTCATTATTATATGTATACGTCATGTCCTGTCTGTATATTATAACAAAAAATGCAATAAAATATGAATTTTCAATAATTTACAACGTGTAAAGTGTTTTTTTTTCACATTTTAACCACTTCCATGCGGAGGACGCGCTCATCGCGTTCTCCGCATGGCTCCCGCTGTGCGGAGGACGCGCTGAGCGCGTCCTCCCTTCGGGGTCAGCGTTCGGCCGGGTTCCGGCCGATCGCTGGCCCCTCCGGTGCGGGCTGACATCCTCGATGTCAGCCCAGCATCCGGAACCGCCGCCGCTGAAATTAGGTGTCATCGCGGCGGCGCGATGACACCTAATTCAGGCCCCCCCCCCCCCGCATGTGCAGAGGAGGCGCCTGAAAGGGAGGGGGGGAGGTCCTTCGGACCTCTCTCCCTCCCGATCGGCGGCGTTGCGGGGGTTAACCCAGGCACCATTTGGAAGGGCACAGCCTGCCCTTCCAAATGGTGCCTGGCATTAACCCCTGGGGAGCTGGATCGCGAATCGGCGCTGAAAAGCGCCGGTTCGTGATCCTTTCCCGGAGCTGGCCGACATCTTGGATGTCGGCCAAGCCTCCGGGAACTCCCCCTGAGGACTGGCGTCATCGTGCATAGCACGATGACGCCAGTCCTAAGTTAACCCCTAACTGCCACCAACGGTGGAGATAGGGAGTTCATTGGAACTCCCTATCTCCCGATCCGTGGCAGCTAGGGGTTAAAGTTTGGTATGGTTGGATTGGCCAGAGCATGGCCGTTCCAACGATACCAAACACTACTGTGAAAAAAGTTTTTTAAAAAAAAAATATATATTTTTATTTTAATTTTAATTTTTAAAAAAGAAATTATAAAAAAAAATAAACATTTTTTTTTTCTTTTTTTTTGGTTCGTTAATGCAGCAATATTGTTCCCATTTCAATTATAATGTGAACAATGATGCTGCACTAACGATTTTTTGTATGCGGTGCGTTTGTTAAAAATCGTGTAATTTTCCCCAAAAAAAATGTAACGAGACCCCATCTCTAATTTTTTTAACAAGCGCACCCCATACAAAATATAACCGCAATTGCTCGCATGTTAAAATGTGAAAAAAAACACTTTACACATTGTAAATTATTGAAAATACATATTTTATTGCATTTTTTGCTATAATATACAGACATGACATAACGTATACATATAATAATGACATATTATGAATCTACGAGTCTGACGGAAAGAACGATATATAATATGTCTGGGTCATATACTAAAATAAGCCTTCAAAACACGTTTAAACATGATGAGCAAAACCGGTAAAAATGACCTCAGCACAGAGGCGGGAAAAGCCTCAGCAGCGAAAGGGTTAACATGCGAGCAATTGCGGTTATATTTTGTATGGGGTGCGCTTGTTAAAGAAATTAGAGATGGGGTCTCGTTACATTTTTTTTGGGGTAAAATTACGCGATTTTTAACAAACACACCGCATACAAAAATCGTTAGTGCAGCATTATTGTTCACATTATAATTGAAATGTTTTTTTTTTTTTTTTTTTTTTTTAAACTTTTTTCATACTCATGTTTGGTATTGTTGGAACGGCCATGCTCTGGCCGATCCAACAATACCAAACATTAACCCCTAACTGCCACAGATCGGGAGATAGGGGTTCATTGGAACCCCCTATCTCCACCATTGGTGGCAGTTAGGGGTTAACTCCAAGACTGGCATCATCGTGCTATGCACGATGACGCCAGTCGTCAGGGGGCATTCCGGAAGCTTGGCCGACATCCAAGATGTCGGCCAGCTCCGGGAAAGGATCACGAACCGGCGCTTTTCGGCGCCGATTCGTGATCCGGCCCCCATGGGGTTAATGCCAGGTACCATTTGGAAGGGCAGGCTGTGCCCTTTCAAACGGTGCCTGGGTTAACCCCCTGCACGCCGCCGATCGGGAGGGAGAGAGGTCCGAAGGACCCCCCCCTCCCTTTCAGGCGCCTCCTCCTCACATGCGGGGGGGGGGCGCCTGAATTAGGTGTCATCGCGCCCCCGCGATGACACCTAATTACTCCGGCAGTTCCGGGTGCTGGGCTGACATCGAGGATGTCAGCCGGAACCCGGCCGAACGCTGGCCCCAAAGGGAGGACGCGCTCAGCGCGTCCTCCGCAAGGAACGATACTGCGGGTGGACACGCTGAGCGCGTCCTCCGCAGTGAAGTGGTTAATGTAGCCAGCCCATTTCTATTTACCTTATGTTGGTTACAATACTTTGAGGTGATCCATTGAAGGTCACCTGCTATATTGAGATTCAAATTATATCATTCAACGCATTGAATACCATTCTTCACTGTTCCTTTGGTTTTTAATTTGTTTGTTTCATTAAGCACTGTCCTTTCTATGTTCACAAGTCTGTCAATATTATTTTATTTATTTTTTCAATAAAAGTTACATTTTAAATTGGTCTCTGGGAGACATTAGTATTCTGTTGGTCTTCAACAGAATATCTGTATTCCACTAATTAATAAAGGGGCAAAACCCTCTGGTCTCTCATGACCTTTTTCACTTATCATGCAATTTTGCCTTTTTTCCTGGTAATCAATTTGTTATGCTCTACCATTGAGGTAGTGATCTCTTCCAATGTTTTGTTCAAAAGTTAATTTCACTGGTTGATGTTGAATATTTAAAGCATGTGTCTAATTCAGAGGACTCTGTATTATAACCCTGAAGGTTTCCATTAAGCCCTACTCTGCCACGATTGAGTATACTTGATCTGCAAGGCCTCTCCTGGTGCCCTTACATAGAGTATAGTCAATACAGTCTTCCACAGTAGCAATGCAAAGGGATTTTGTTTATCCCCAGCAAAATTCGTTTGCATTTTGGCTCCAGAACATGACATTCATGTTTTAGCACTGTGGACATGGTGCCTGAGGTGCTAACACGTTTTAAAACCAGCTGGGAATGTATCAGAATGACATCTCCAAAGCCGATCCTGCATGGAGACCAGAACTGCAGTAACTCCTTATGGCCAGCAGATGGCGACATCTGTCTGCCAATAGGCTATTATTGTAAGGAATACATTAGGAATATTCCCTACTATGTAATTAAAAATGACTGGGGTTAATAAAGGGGATAAAGAGCACCTGTCACACATGAGCCCCGACATGACACCACAAGTGACCTCATGTGATGGGGGACAAAAGGATTGAAAAATATAGTACAAAATGACCGTCAGGCTGTGTGCGTAAGGTGCGCATGAAACCTAAAATAATTTAATGCTTAGACTATCAGGGTTATTCAAAGAGATCCGAATTGTGGCCGAAAGGTAGCCGAACAGTGAAATTCAGCGTTCGGGTACCTTTCCTGGCCATTCGGCTATTCAGAGAGCAGGCAGTTCGCCAAATCTTGGCGAATTGCCTGCACATATGGTGCCTGTTCGAGGGCAGTGAATTCCCCATAGAGAAGCAATGCTTCGTCTATTCAGAGACAACAAAACAGCAGTGAAAAGTTGCCGAAATTCCCTGCTGTTCGGTGGTTTCATTCGGCAGGTTTAGGGCTCTATTACAATCCCTGCGCTAAAACGGGAGCGGTAGGGAGAAAAAACTGCGCCCGCAGTTTTCCCCTACCGTCCCCCGGTTTAACGGGGGATTACAATGCAGGCGCAAAAAATGCTGCCTACATTGTTTGCGCTCGCTAAGCGAAGCCGCGCGCATCCGCTCAATGGAGTCCATAGGACTCCATTGAAGCAGACGCCGGCGGTCACATGACCAGCCGGATCTTGCCTTACGAGATCCGGCCGGTTGGCGTAGTGATACGCAGGGAGAGACAGGGGGGACTATTTCCCCCAGTCTTTCCCTGCTCCCGCCGGCTGGAGGAGGAGATCGGTGCCGCGGGACAGAGGGTGAGTATTCTGTTTTTTTATTTTTTTAGCCTGGTGTTAATGGATTCTGCAGAAGCGGAATCCATTAACACCAAGTCCTGGCTCTGGTTAACTTTTCGCTAACCAGAGCCGGATGTTAATTGATAATTTTCCTAAGTATGACGGGAAGTTAAAATTTTAAGAAAGACTCGGAAGCGAGTATTTTGCATCTCTTTCTTAGCATTTATTTAACAGCAGCATAGAAAAAACTTTAACAGGTAAACTTGCCCTTCCCTTCCCACAGTCCTTTGCAACAATGCACCCTCCCCTCTCTATATATAGGCTCTTCCCGCCAAATTGACCCTCTTTCTTGCGGGCGAGTCATCATCCAACGGGCAGAAGAGACAAACAACGAGGAAACCATCCAAATGAGACTGGAGAAAATCAGGAGGCTGTGGGAAGAAGAGGAATAATAAGAACCATGAACCGGCGAGCCAACGCCCAAGCCGCGTAGCAAAAACCCAGGGTGAGACCGGGCAGGAAAATACTCGCCTCCGAGTCTTTCTTAAAATTCTAACTTCCCGTCATACTTAGGAAAATTATCAATTTTAATTCATGACTCGGAGGCTCCTATTTTGCATATTCAAAGCCTGTCTAGGACCGCAGCCGACCAATGATCGACAGGCTTCAAATAGAACGTCCGGAAGGTCGATTCCCTGGACCAATCCAACGCCCTCATGAGATCCTCCAAACGGCAGCCGGACAGCACCGCCGAGGAAGCCATGGCACTGCGCGTAGAATGCGCACCAAACGTGGAGACGTCAACACCGGCCGATGCCATCACCCACCGTACCCATCTGGCTAGCGAGGTGGATGACACGGGCGATGGGGAATCACGTAGGAGAGAAATAGAGGCGAAATGTCCATAGGACGCCAAGCAGCCGTGCGTGTTTCGTAAGCGCGCAGGCAGCGAACCGGGCAAAGCCGCGGGCGATCAGATAACATAGGATAGAAGACCGAGGTAATGGCCGTTTTGGTACGCCGCGAGACGTCAAAACGTACCCCATCATGCTGAAAGGAACGTGCCCCAAAGTCAAGCGCGCGAACATCGCTGACTCGTTTACATGAGAGCAAGCAAAACAACATCAACAATTTAGCGGACAGTTGGCGCAACGACAAGTCATCATTATCTGGCCACGCCGTCAGAAAATTAAGGATCACTGAGACGTCCCATGTGGAAGAATAACAGGGGTGCGGGAGACGTGACAAGCAAATGGCGCGTAACAATCGACATACCAGGGGATGACGTCCTGCCGGGATCCCCTGGAATCCGAGGTGGCCTGCCGAAATCGCCGAGCGAAATGAGTTAACCGTACGGTATGCCAATCCTCGCTCAAAGAGGTCCGTGAGGAAATCCAGCACGGCATTCACAGGGGCTGAAAGGGAATCCAGGCCCCCATCCACACACCAGCGAATCCACCGGGACCAGGCAGTGCCGTAGACCGCTCGTGTACCGGGGACCCATGCACATTGAAGCAAGGCGTCAGTGCGTTCCAAAACACCAACGACAAAGCCGGGTCCCCGGACACCAACCATGCAGTCAACGGACAGTGAGACGTGATAAGGGGGTGGGGCCTGCCTTCCGGATCCGTGATGAGATCCGGGGGGCAAGGCAGCACCCTCGGACAATCTATGGCCATCTTCAAAAGGGCCGGAAACCAAGATTGGCTCCGCCAGAGGGGTGCCACCAAGACCAGGGTCGCCGACTGTGAGCGGACCCTGGCTAGGGTGCGAGCCACCATGGCGAAGGGGGGGGAGGCGTAAAGCCGTCCCCGGGACCAAGGTTGCAGAAATGCATCCGTCGCCCGCGCCTCGGGGTCCGGACGCCAGCTGTAAAACCTCCGAAGCTGGTGATTCAGGCGCGAGGCGAACAGATCGGTCGTCAACGGGCCCCAGAGACGCGATAAACAAGCGAAGATTGTGGGTAGCAGCCTCCAAGCGCCCGAATCCAGCGTGTGTCTGGAGTTCCAATCTGCCACCACATTGTCGAGACCGGGGAGGAACTGCGCTTGTATCGTGAGCCCCGAGGCGAAGCAATGTGCCCAAAACTGTTGAGCTAGCAGTGTGCGCATGGGGGACCTGGGACCCCCTAGGGCATTGATGTTGCGAACGGCCGGGAAATTGTCCATGCGCAGGAGGATTGTGCATTCCCGGAGTCCCTTGGCGAAGCACTGGAGTGCAAACAAGCCTGCGAGCAGTTCTAGGCAATTGATGTGGAGGAGGGATTCCTCCTTCGACCAACCGCCCCCTGTCTCCAGAGAGCCGCAGCGCGCACCCCAACCGGAGCGGCAAGCATCCGACTCTATCGTGAGGCAGGGAGGGGCCGGAAGGATCGCTTTCCTGTTCCAAGACCGGAGGTCCGTCGTCCACCATGCGAGGTCTTGGTGAGCTTCGTCCGAGAGGGAGATCATCCCCGTGTAAGGTACCCCCTCCCGGAGGAAACGGGCCATCAGGCGTTGGAGGGCCCGATAATGTAGGGGAGCGGGGGGTTTCGCTAACCTGGTGGCCGAGAGGAGACCCACCATGCGAGCGAGAGCCCTCAGGAACAAGGATCGTGTCTTAGGAGAGAGCGTGCCTCCCGTTCTATTGTGGAAATCTTGTCGGCTGGAAGAGTGAGCCGCATGGATGTTGAGTCCACTATTAGGCCCAAGAATTCCAGCCGCAAGGTTGGTTGAAGAATGGATTTTTCCGAATTCACCACGAAACCCAGCCCCTGCAGGAGGGAGAGGGTCCACTGCAAGTGCAGAGAAAGCAACCCTTTCGTGAGTGACATAAGCAAAATGTCGTCTAGGTACACGATGAGGCGAACCCCTTGTTCTCGCAAGTTCGCCATCACCGGCCTCAGCAGTTTGGTAACACACCAAGGTGCGGAGGAGAGCCCGAAGGGAAGACTGGAGAAGCGCCAGAGCTCCCCCTGCCAATAAAACTGCAGGAAGTCTCTGTGCTCGGTCGTCACGGGGACGGATAGATAGGCGTCCTTTAGGTCCACTTTTGCTAACCAATCCCCCGGCAGGAGAAGGGGAGGGAGATCCTTCATGCCCTCCATTTTGAAATGGCGATACACTAGGAAGGAGTTTAGTTCCTTTAGATTTATGACGGGTCTCGAGCCCCCGCCCTTCTTGGCCACTAGGAATAGATTGCTTACAAACCCTAGGGTGTGTGACTGAACTCGCTCTATCGCCCCCTTCCGAGCCAGACTCCGCACCTCCTCGTCTACCATCGTGGAACACTCTTAGGAGAACCGGAGGGGCGTAGGAAGGGCCGTCTGTGACGGAACGGATTCGAAGTCCAGGTGGAAGCCTGTGACTGTTTGTAGGACCCAGGGGTCCGAGGTCAGGGTTTTCCATTTGGCAAGAAAACGCACTATGCGCCCCCCCACTCATGGTAAAGCCGGCAAGCGCAACTGGTGTCTTACCTGGTGGGCACCGGGAATTGAAGGATCCCCGGGGGCCACGGAAGCCTCTACCACGCCAGCCGGGGGAACGCGAAGGGAAGAATCCAGTGTTGTAATATGGCGCTTTACTGCTCTGTGTTTGCGGGGCAGTGGGAGTCGAGAAGGGTTGGGCCGTGTTTTTACCCGGTCTTGGGCGGCCGGTAAAGTTCCCCCTAGCTCTACCGGCCTTGCCAAAAACACGCCCCTTGAATACTTTTTTCATTGAGGTCGAGACCTTGTCAAGGGAGGTGAATGTATTGGCGTATTTGCCCAGGTCTCGAACGAACTTTTCGCCAAATAATAGCCCTTGGGCTTCGCTGCCGAGATCTGAGTCAGCTTTCTCTGTGAGCTGATTGTCAACCTTTAGCGCCTCTCAGCCGAGATGGCGGAATTAGCGTTAGCTAAAAAACAAACGGCTCGTTGGAGCCAGCCCCTCACCATGAAGGGATCCAGGGTGTCCCCTTGGGCTTTCGCCCCCTCCGCAATATCAAACCGCTTGATTAAGGGGCCCACAGTGTCCAGTAGGCGATCCTTGCACTTTTTAAAAGCCTGGTCAATGCCCGCCTTTGCGGACCAGCCATGGTGGGTGACATATTTTTGAAAGTCTTTGTCTACTAGGGGAGTTAGACAGGTCTTTCCTAGAGTTGTGGGACGTGGGCATTCAGCTCGCATCCTGTCTCGTGTGGCTTTGTCTAACGGGCGCCGCATGCGGTCGTCCAGCCACTTCTCCACGTTGGCCCTTGGTGACCAGGCAGAAGATCGGGGATGTGACAGATCCTCAGGGTAGAAGAGGGGGTCCCCTTGGGGGTCACAAATTATCGCCTTATCCCCAGTAGGGGCATAGGTCACCGTGTCTCCCATTTCAAATAGATCATCGTAGGGAGCGTGGAGCACCACTTCATCATCCCCGGCCGACAGACCATCGGGATCATCTGAGTGAGAGGCGTCTTCGTCCTCACCATCCGCCTCCGCTGGAGGGGATTTATCCACCTGTTTGGGCCGTTTTGCAGCAGTAGCTGCTGGTGTTTGGGTAGCTGGGGCCCTTTTACGAGGGGGTGTTTCATCAGGTGGTGGCAGTGCTGCAGGGATGCCAGCCCCTCGAGCCAAGTGCTTGGTCTTCCGCCCTAACTTTTTGCCCACCCCATCGGGGGGCAAAACTACTGCCGGGCCGGAAGACGGTCCCTCCGCAGGGCTTGAGCCCGGAGTCGCGGGTATGGCAGACTGCTGGAAGGCCTGAACGGCCGTCAAAACCTCTAGGAGGGAGCTAGAGAAGGTGGAGGACAAATTTGCTCCCTCCGCTTTTACTGCCGAGGCAATAGAGGTCTGTATGTCCGAGGATAAATTCAGGGAAGGAGGGGCAGGGTCTCCCGCGGGTGAGTGAGCGACCTGAAGCTCAGCATCGCTGTCCCCCGAACCTTCCGATTCCACCGAGGGAGGAGGTGACTTGCGTTTTCCTTTCGCAGGCATGGTGGAACTCGACTATCCTCGTGGTAGGCAAACGGCCGAATGAGCTACCGCGCGCAACGCGCCGATCACGTGAGCCGTCGCCGCAAGGGAAAGTAGATCCGGCCGTAATGGAAGCGCATCGTAACCAGCGGTTTATGATAATACTAAAGGCGAAGCGCAATAGCCGATATTCGGCCGGCGCCCGTGTTCTAATCGGGACGCCGGGACCAGAATATCGACCAGATATAGGAGCGCTGCGCAGAGGTACTTATCTGGTCACGAACAGCTAAGAAAGAGGGTCAATTTGGCGGGAAGAGCCTATATATAGAGAGGGGAGGGTGCATTGTTGCAAAGGACTGTGGGAAGGGAGGGGCAAGTTTACCTGTTAAAGTTTTTTCTATGCTGCTGTTAAATAAATGCTAAGAAAGAGATGCAAAATACTCGCCTCGTTATGTCTTTGTAATCCAGCGCTGATTAACACTTTGCGCTCCCCATTTTAAGTATAGGGAGCGCAAAGTACAGTAACGTCAAGCTGAAAAGCACAAGGTACCAAACGCAAACAGGTTTAACCCGTTTGCATTTGGATTGTAATATGCCGTAAACACCGCTGCAAACGTTAATGCTCTCGCAAGTGAGCGTTAACGATTGCGTCAACAATGTAATAGTGCCCATATTCAGGCGAATCCCATGGGCTTCAATGTTAAAAATATTCCAGTTTTAATTCAATATCTAATAAACTGTTTATTATTATATTCTGCAGTAAAATAAAAATTTTTATAGATTTTCTTTACGATCTTTTAGGCATTTCTTTCGGATTTTTTTGGCAAAATTTATTTTTATTTTTATTAAATCGTTTTTTTCTGTAACAGCCCTCTTTATTATCATTCCCTGGACCTCATACGTAAATTTCAGACATTTTTGTTCAGTAGTTTCTTTGCAAACAGCGTTTTACTTTTCAAACATTCAAGTGTACTGTTTTTTTTTCACTCCCATTCGTCTGCGGTGTCGGCTTTTTCCGGCGGCAGCTCTGCGCTGTGATTGGTGGCTGCGCGGGTTTCTTCGCCGGGGTTAATCCAGATGTTTTTGCGGGTTTCGATGTGCATTCGCCGGGTTTGCGGTGGCTTTTCCCTGCACTACGACGGCCCTGTGGTGCTTGCTGAATACACCACAGGGTGGCAGAAATGGGATCGCCAAATCGCACCGAATTGAAGAGAACGAAAAGTCAACGAACGTGCCGTGACTTTTTGATTCTCTTTGAATAACCCTGTTGGTCCCGTCCCCAAAATATCTCATGATTTTCAGTGATTCCGTTCGACAGGTTTAAACAGGCGAATCACATGTAAAAAAATATTATCATCTTTATTTATTTTTTATTAAACTGTTTATTCTTTTTGTTTTCAGCAAATCATCTTTTATTTATTTTTTGAACACCTTTTTGTATTTTTATAATTTTTAGATGACATTTTTGATTCCCAATTATTTTATTTTTATTTATTTTTTTATTCAGTAACAGACCTTTTTATTATTTTTTTTTATCTGTCTTTATCTTAGTATTTAGACACATTTTAACGCATTTTTATTGGTTTAAACACTTATTAGAAAAGCAGAGTTCTGTTTTTTTTTTCCTTTCTTGTGTAATCCGGTGGTCTTCGGCGACTCCATCTTCGGTGAATAGTGAATTCACTGCAGGGTCGACAAAATGGAACCGCCAAAGTGCGCCGAACTAGAAAGCAGTGAAATTTCTGAATAAACCTTTCAAGATATTCCAATGTTTGACTTTAATCTTTCTTTTCCAGCTTGTAAATAATCTGAAACAAAAAGTCCTGAAGTTGGAGAAGCAATGTAAGGAGAAGGACAATGCTCTGAGGTATGAAACACCGGCGCAGTCTGCTCGCATTTTATTGTATTTACTTTTTCCTTCTTTATCAGGGTTATTCAAAGAGAATCGAAAAGTCATCGCACGTTCGATGACTTTTCACTCTCTTCAATTTGGTTTGATTTGGCAATCCCATTTCGGCGACCCTGCGGTGTATTCAGCAAGCACCACAGGGCCGTCGTAGTGCAGGGTAAAGCCGCCGCAAAGCTGCTGAACACTCACCGCAAAACCCAGCGAACGCACACTGAAACCCGCAAAAACATCTGGATTAATCCCACCGAACACGCCGGAAAAACCCGAGCAGGAGCCGATCACAGCGTAGAGCAGCCGCCGGAAAAAGCCGACACCGCAGACGAATGGAGTGGAAAAAAACCCCCAGTACGCTTGAATGTTTGAAAAGTAAAACGCTGTTTGCAAAGAAACTACAGAACGAAAATGTCTGAAATTTACATATGAGGTCCAATGAATGATAATAAAAAGGGCTGTTACAGAAAAAAAAAAAAACGATTTTAAAAAAAAAACGGAAAAAAATTTTTGCAAAAAAATCCCAAAAAATGCCTAAAAGATCCTAAAAAAAAAATCTAAAAATAAAGAAACTTTTTACTGCAGAATAAAATAATAAACGGTTTATTAGATATTGGATTAAAACGGGAATATTTTTAACATTGAAGCCTATGGGATTCTCCTGAATAAACCTGTCGAATGAAGCAACCGAATGCCAGGGCATTTCGGCAACTTTTCACTGCTGTTTTGTGTTCTCTGAATAGCCAAAGCATTGCTTCTCTATGGGGATTTCACTGCCCACGTACAGGCACTGAACAGGCACCGTATGTGCAGGCAATTCGCCAACATTTGACAAACTGCCTGCTCTCTGGATAGCCGAATGGCCAGGAAAGGTAACCGAATGCTGAATTTCACTGTTCGGTTTCCTTTCGCCAGCAATTTGGATCTCTTTGAATAACCCTGTATATTGTTCTGAAATGAGTATTTTACACCGTGGTCATACACTGGTGAACACATGGTCACTTAGGGGGTTATTTGCCAGCTACACTTTTCTCATTGAAAGAATGGTGTTTATCCACTGGTGTTTCAATCCACATTGTCTTATTTGTGCCGTTGTTTCCACCGTAGTTTGTGCGTGAGATCTATGGAGTTCACCACTTTCAAATCACCGTAGTATATTGAGAAAAGAGGGGGTGAAGCGCCCACTGGAAAAGTGTCTATCCCACTCGCTGAATGCTGTGTATGGAGGTTTCTCTAAATACCAAATTTACAATAATACAGACAGGGAAAACAACACAGCGCTTTAAGAGACCCAAATCCAAAAAAGATAGTGGGGTAGACACACAATATGTCCATAAACTGCAATCTTTGTCTTTAGGAGTAGATCTTCTCAAAGAAATTTCAGATGAAGCGTGCACTGTAGGGAGGAAACACAAAAAGGACCAAAAATTGCGCAGTATCACAGCACCCAAGATGAGAGTAATGTATATTGATTTTTAACTCACATTCTGGGGAGCCTACAGCCGGCTCTTAGGAATAAGGCGGACAGGGACTTTATGTTAGGTGCCCATGAGACCTTCACGACTTCTCTGGAATTCACCAAATTAGAGATACTGCAGAAAGATTGATAGAAAACCAAAAAAAAAAAAAAAAAGGCACCTCCTAGTGCAATAAATAACAAACAACTTTGTATTTTAAAAAGGAGTAGCCAAATTCAAACTCACAAGCGGTTGAGCCTCTATTGGCTCCGTCACAATGCGCACAGGGAATCATAAGGTGTTCCCCAGACCTTCTTTATAGGAGTTATGGAGGCAGACAGCGATTATAGTTTTTTTAAAAATAAAAACATTTATTCATTTTAAAATGGATAGATCATATCTACCAGACCAAAGACCAGGACGCGTTTCGCCAACAAAGGCTTCCTCAGCTGGTTATCATATGTCTGCAAGAGCAGACATAACTCCTATAAAGAAGGTCTGGGGAACACCTTATGATTCCCTGTGCGCATTGTGACGGAGCCAATAGAGGCTCAACCGCTTGTGAGTTTGAATTTGGCTACTCCTTTTTAAAATACAAAGTTGTTTGTTATTTATTGCACTAGGAGGTGCCTTTTTTTTTTTTTTTTGGTTTTCTATCAATCTTTCTGCAGTATCTCTAATTTGGTGAATTCCAGAGAAGTCGTGAAGGTCTCATGGGCACCTAACATAAAGTCCCTGTCCGCCTTATTCCTAAGAGCCGGCTGTAGGCTCCCCAGAATGTGAGTTAAAAATCAATATACATTACTCTCATCTTGGGTGCTGTGATACTGCGCAATTTTTGGTCCTTTTTGTGTTTCCTCCCTACAGTGCACGCTTCATCTGAAATTTTTTTGAGAAGATCTACTCCTAAAGACAAAGATTGCAGTTTATGGACATATTGTGTGTCTACCCCACTATCTTTTTTGGATTTGGGTCTCTTAAAGCGCTGTGTTGTTTTCCCTGTCTGTATCACCGTAGTATATTCACTGGTGTTGAAAACAATGGTGAAGCAATGATAATTGGAGTAGTTTCTGTTTATGAATAACGGTGGTGCCGCTGTCCGCCATTGTTTGCAGACACTTCACCTGCCGTTGTTGAAGTTTGCTTCTGTGAATTGCCAGAGTTCACCGTAATCGCAGCAACAGTGAACAGCGATGAACAAACTTCTTCTTCATATTAGAGGATCCGTGCAGAGCAAGAACTTCATTCATTTACCCTGAGTAACTGGTGTTGGAACAGATAATTCTAGGTCCGTCTTTGAGAATTAAAAAAATAAATTGGGGAATCTAGAATTCTGGCTATTCTTTTGGAGATGAGACTGAAGGGATCTCTGTTGAAGATTCAAAGTTTCGTTCTATAACAGAGGGTCTCAAGATTGTGGTAAATGTTTCCTTGGGAAAACAGCACCTTGAGATTGGAATAAAAGGTGATCTAGAACACTGGGCCTTGAGGTTGGAATAAATGGTGATCTAGAACACTGGGCCTTGAGGTTGGAATAAATGGTGATCTAGAACACTGGGCCTTGAGGTTGGACTAAATGGTGATCTAGAACACTGGGCCTTGAGGTTGGAATAAATGGTGATCTAGAACACTGGGCCTTGAAGTTGGAATAAATGGTGATCTAGAACATTAGGCATTGAGGTGGACGTAAAGGGTGACCTAGAACACAGGGCCTTGAGATTGGAGTAAACATTGGTTTTTTGAACACTGGGCCTTGAGGTGGAAGTAAATTGTGTTCTAGAGCAGTGTTAAACCTGTCCTCGGGACCCTCAACCAGGCAAGATTTTAAAGATCACATTACTTGAGCTGGAAGCAAAGGAGGACCTAGAAGACAGGGCATATAGATTGGAGTAAATGTCAGCCTAGAACCCATGGTCTCGAGATAGTTAAACCTGTCCTCTGGACCCTCAAGCAGGCCAGATTTTAAGGATCACCTTGGGAAAATACAGACTGAATCCTGCAATCACTGAGCAGCAAATCATATCACGTGTGCTCTGCTTCAGATATCTGGAAACCTGGCCTGTTAGGGGGACCTGAGGACAGGTTTAAGAAACACTGATCTAGAGCACTGGGCCTTGAGAAGGAAGTAAAGTGTGACCTAGAACACAGGGCCTTGAGATTGGAGTAAACATTTGCTTAGAACATTGGGACACAAGGCGTTGGTCTAGAACACTGAGTCTTGAGGTGGAAGCAAAGGAGGACCTAGAACACAGGGCATATAGATTGGAGTGAATGTCAGCCTAGAACCCATGGTCTCGATAGAAGGAAAGGTTGATCTAGAACACTGAGCCTTGAGCTTGCGTAAATGTTTATCTAGAACACATGGCCATGAGATTGCCGTAAATGCTGCTCTAAAACAAGGGGGTCTTGGGTTTGTCCCCAACCCTGATCCTCAGGACCCCCCTAATAGGTCACATTTTAAGGATCACCTTGGGGAAATGCAGGCTGAATCCCGCAATCAATGAGCAGCAAATCATTTCACCGGTGCTGTGCTTCAGATATCTGGAAAACCTGGCCTGTTAGGGGGGAGCCTGAGGACCAGGGTTGGGAAACATTGCTGTAGATCGCAGGAGTAAATGTTGGTCTAGCTCACAGGTTCTTGAGATGTTCGGCTGATGGGTTAGATTAGCAGGATCCCTGAGAAGGTAAAACCCGTGTGATGACGAGAGGTTTTAAAGGTCACACACCTTTACACGTCCCGTTAGATGTTTTTTTTATTGGTACCTATGAAGCAAACCTCTTACTGTATGTTTATTTGGTTGACAGCAAACTTCAGACGGATCTGAAAACTACGAGCATCGAGGAAATGAAGATAGCAATGGAAACCTACTACGAGGAGGTACGTCCCAATGCACGGAGTTACTCCTGTGTGAACGGGAAACGTGCTCGTGGTTATTGATTCTCACATCGTCTGACGTCCTTCTCATCATCCTCCCGTGTATCCTTCTTCAGAACTTGCCTGTTGTTTCTGCGTGCTGCGGCTGCTCTTTTCTTGGCGTTCAGCGTGGTATGCGCGCCGATCTAACGGCGTCTTTTTATCTCCATAGATTCAGCGGCTGCAGTTACTGCTGGTAAAATCAGAAGCGACGGACAGAAGGTGCGTTTTGATGCTGCTTCCCGCGGTGACGCCGTTTCTAACGCGCAGTGACAGTAATTCTGTCTTGGCTGTCCAGTCTTTAAAGATCACACACACTAGAGCACTGGTGGCGAACCTAGTCCCACATAAGGCTTGCTGAACATCATGGGATGTGTAGTTTAGAAACAAGGTTCGCCGTCGCTGCACTAGAATGGAATAAATCCTCACGAGAAAAGCAAATCACATTGCTGGGAGCCATGTATTGGAAAAAGCTCACATGCAACATGTCGGCTGTCTTTTGGAGGGGGGGGGTTAACAAATATACTGATAGATAGGAAACCTTGTGTGTCAGATGTTTCCATTAAAGTGCTCCTAATAGTGCAGACATAACTGGTCTGTGTAGTGCAACAATCAATAAAATGGTCTCTAAGGGGTTAAAGATATTGCGCAGACTCTATGGGCTATATTACATAGTTGGTGCTAACTTAACCAGAGCTGTTGTTAACTTAACAGCTCCATAGGCTATAATGGCTCTGGGAAGTTTACAACAGCTCTGGTTAAGTTAGCACCAACTATGTAATATGGCCCTATATCGGTGGATGGAAAATTGCGTTTGAGGCTGGGGTCAGACCAGCGCACTTTTAACGTGCGTTCTGGCGCACATAATTACGGCCGCACTAGCAGCAGATGACGGGCAATGACGGCCAATATACGATGTACGGCCGCACAAAAGTCCGGCCGTGCAACGCAAGTGGAATTTGAACGCATTTTTCTGAGAACGCTGAACCGCTAGTACTGACGTACTGAGTGCTCAGCTGCGGCATAGCGGCGTGTGTGCGTGATTAGATGTCAGACACTGCTAATGTCCGGCCAACATAACGTCCAGACGCAAAAAGAGTTTTATTGACGATCCGTACAAAATCACGACCGACAATGCGCGTCGTCTGACCGTTTTTGCGCATTCCGTGAAAAAAATACGTCAATGCGTTCGGACGCACTTTTTCACGTTCGCGGGGAAAAATGCTTTCATCTGACCCTAGCCTTATAAAACTGAATTTCAATCTGCCGTCTCGATATTGAACGTTGCTGAATACCACATGACTTGGATCGTATCGGCAACTCGGGAAAACGTGATCGGAACAACCCTACTTTATTTATTGTATACCTTACCTACTCCTTCTGGCACCGGTACGGTACTATAGGATAAAATACAAGCTGTTGCACAGAAATAGTTGCACTGCATGTCCTTCCTCAATCAGGAGCTGCCAACTCATCAATCCAAGTACAGAGACTATCAGGGTTATTCAGAAAGAGGTGAAAACCTTGAGAATGACTGGAGAAGTGAAAATTCTAGGTCAAAATAGTCAAACCAGAAAAATTCCCCCCTTTATCTCACTTTCCAAATTGGCTATTTGGTCTAGATTGTTCATTCTCATGGCAATTCTCAAGGTTTTCACCTCTCTGAATAGCCCCGTATGTGACCTGATTTAAAAGAAATAATGTGAGTATATATATATATATATATATATACAGGGCATATAGATTGGAGTGAATGTCAGCCTAGAACCCATGTTCTCGAGATAGAAGGAAAGGTTGATCTAGAACACTGAGCCTTGAGCTTGCGTAAATGTTTATCTAGAACACATGGCCATGAGATTGCCGTAAATGCTGCTCTAGAACAAGGGGGTCTTGGGTTTGTAGCAAATGTTGCTCTACACCAGTGGTTCCCCAACCCTGATCCCCCCCCCCAGGGCCTTTATCAAGGTATTATATATATATATATATATATATAATTTGTTTCATATATACTACCTTGATAAAGGCCCTGGGGGGGGGGGCGAAACATCATTTTTAATTTTTTTTATCCTATGACTCAATAAAACTTTTGATTATTTTTTATATATATGTATAACCCAGAGTGTCTCCCCATTTGCATTATATATACAGTAGCAAGAAAAAGTATGTGAACCCTTTGGGATTACTTGGAGTTTTGCATGAATTGGTCATAAAATGTGCTCTGATCTTCATCTAAGTCACAACAATTTGAAAAACACAGTCTGCTTAAAATAATACAACACGAACATTATATGTTTTCATGTGTTTACTGAACATAACATGTAAACATTCACAGTGCAGGGTGGAAAAAGTATGTGAACCTTTGGACTTAATAACTGGTTGACCCTCCTTTGGCAGCAATAACCTCAACCAAACGTTTCCTGTAGTTGCAGATCAGACCTGCACAATGATCTGGAGTAATTTTGGAGCACTCCTCTTCACAAAACTGTTTCAGTGTAGCAATATTCTTGGAATGTCTGGTGTGAATCGCTCTCTTAAGGTCATGCCACAGCATTTCAATCGGGTTGAGGTCAGGACTCTGACTGGGCCACTCCAGAAGGTGTATTTTGTTTTGTTGAAGCCATTCTTTTGTTGAATTACTTGTATGCTTTGGGTCATTGTCCTGTTGCATCACCCATCCTCTGCGGAGCTTCAGTTAGCGGACAGATGGTCTTACGTTTTCCTGCAAAATGTCTTGATAAACTCTGGAATTCATTTTTCCATCAATGACAACAATCCGTCCAGGCCCTGAGGCAGCAAAGCAGCCCCAAACCATGATGCTCCCTCCGCCATGTTTTACAGTGGAGATGAGGTTTTGATGTTGGTGTGCTGTGCCTTTTTTTCTCCACACATAGTGTTGCGTGTTTTTTCCAAACAACTCATATTTGGTTTCATCTGTCCACAGAATATTTTGCCAGTAGTGCTGTGGAACATCCAGGTGCTCTTTTGCAAACTTCAAACGTGCTGCAATATTCTTTTTGGACAGCAATGGCTTCCTCCGTGGTGTCCTCCCATGTACTCCATTCTTGTTTAATGTTTTCCTTATTGTAGATGTGTCAACAAAAATGTTAGCATGTGCCAGAGATTTCTGTAAGTCTTTAGCTGACACTCTAGGATTCTTCTTTACCTCATTAAGCATTCTGCGCTGTGCTCTTGCAGTCATCTTTACAGGACGACCATGCCTAGGGAGAGTAGCAACAGTGCTGAAGTTTCTTCATTTGTAGACCGTCTGTCTTACCGTGGACACATGAACATCAAGGCTTTTGGAGATACTTTTGTAACCCTTTCCAGCTTCATGCAAGTCAACAATTCTTGATCGTAGGTCTTCTGAGAGCTCTTTTCTGCGAGGCATGGTTCACATCATGCAGTGCTTCTTGAAACCAGTAAACCCAAAACTGGTGTGTGTTTTTAAAGGGCAGGACAGCTTTCAGCCACACATCCAATAATATCACACTGATTGGACTCAAGGTTGGCTCACTCCTGGCTCCAATTAGCTCTTGGAGAAGTCATTATGCTAGGGGTTCACATACTTTTCCCACCCTGCACTGTGAATGTGTACATGTTATGTTCAATAAACACATGAAAACATATAATGTTTGTGTTGTATTATTTTAAGCAGACTGTGTTTTTCTAATTGTTGTGATTTAGATGAAGATCAGAGAACATTTTATGACCAATTCATGCAAAACTCCACGTAATCCCAAAGGGTTCACATACTTTTTCTTGCCATTGTGTATATATATGTCCAAGTAACCAGCACTCAAGCTATGGCATCAGTAATCGCCCATGCCGTGGTGCGGACAATCCCCAGGTATTAATATATATTGAACAAAGTTTGGAGCACTTTTATGCAAGACCGTGAGTGCTCCCAACTTTGTTCAATATTATAGTGTGGAGGCCTTTTATCTCACTTTTTGTCCTCCACCACAATCCTTGTAGATACCGATTGCCCTGTGGGTCCCAAGCCTCCACTGCAACTGGTCATCATGCCTAGCTCCTGCTGATGAGGGTCCAACAAACCCGAAATAGCGCTGTCCTCGGAGTGGCTTTGACCAGTTGTATAACCTTATCTCTGCTAGAAAGCCATAGTATGGCATAGCATTGATTTTAGGGTTCTGTGTAATAACAGACCCAGGATGCATAAAAGTGAGACAGGGGTCATTTGCATATCCTACCCAGAATTCCTTGCTGCATATGGGGAATGTGGCACAGGAGCTCTGGAATGCAATTCATCGAATTACTGTGATGTGCAAGTGGCTTCTGCAATAATAAACACAGTTATTATAGTGTGGAGGCTTTTTATCTCACTTTTTGTCCTCCACCACAACCCTTATAGATACACACATATACCGTATATATATATATCACTATATAATATACACATACGGAAATTACCACAGGGTCAGCGAATTGAACTCGCCGAAGTGCAGCAAACGGGAGAGTATCGAAATGTCTCTGAATAACTTACTGTTTGTTTATGTTTTTTGCATCCTCTTTTTTAACGTGATTTTTTTCAGAGTGTTTCGTCACAGTGGACATTAGTTTTTTCTTTCTCCTCCCCATAGATCGTCACCAGAAAGAAAAGAATCCCAGAAAAGGCAGAAAGTCCTGAACTCTGCAGTGGTGAGATTATCCAAACGTGTGAAGGAACTGCAAGAAGAGAACCACAGCTTGAAAGCCGATCTGGACAGAGCGCTGGCCCACTCTCCTACGTCAAGCAGGTCAAAAGGTGCCAAACCCAGCCCGTGAGCTGGAGAACCCATTCTATTCTGAGATACACCGCACGGACTTTAAAACCAGCCATTCTAGCGGCACACAAAGTGTGATTGGTCGACCAACATGAGGGGTTTTGAATCGTAATTAATATTCCATGTTGACCTCACGCAGACGTGACTCCTGGAAAAAAGGGGACCTCTATGTTCTAAATCCAGGATCTCAAACTCTGGCCCCTCTGATTTTTACGGACTACAATTCCCAGAATCGTTTGAATGCAACAAAAGGCATCATGAGAGTTGTAGATCAGAGAAATCTGGTGGTCGGGGAGAGAGTTTGAGATCCCTGTGTTTTAAATATCGACCCCAGCTAACTCCTCCACACCTTAGAACATCCTGTAAAACTCATCTGTAACCCTATGCCAGGGTCTCCCTCGGTGCTCTGACAGTCTGGTGGGTGGACAGCAATGCACAAACTGTGATTACCTCATGGGAGGTTGGTCCTTCACTTTGAAAGGTGGTCCCAAGCCCCCCCCCCCCACGGACATCTGACCGCAATGGGTGAGGTCATTGTTATACTTAAAGTGCCGCTACCACCAAAAAAATGAAATGTCCTTATTGTGTTTATTTGATGTTGCTGATATCTTACATGTGATTTGTTTTTCTCTTGTATGTTTAGTTAAGAAAATATTTTCCTCTATATGTGTCACTGGGTGCATCCATTGTGTGATATTTTCCTCTATATGTGTCACTGGGTGCATCCATTGTGTGATATTTTCCTCTATACGTGTCACTGGGCGCATCCATTGTGTGATATTTTCCTCTATATGTGTCACTGGGTGCATCCATTGTGTGATATTTTCCTCTATACGTGTCACTGGGCGCATCCATTGTGTGATATTTCCTCTATATGTGTCACTGGGCGCATCCATTGTGTGATATTTCCTCTATATGTGTCACTGGGGGCATCCATTGTGTGATATTTTCCTCTATATGTGTCACTGGGTGCATCCATTGTGTGATATTTCCTCTATATGTGTCACTGGGCGCATCCATTGTGTGATATTTCCTCTATATGTGTCACTGGGTGCATCCATTGTGTGATATTTTCCTCTATATGTGTCACTGGGTGCATCCATTGTGTGATATTTCCTCTATATGTGTCACTGGGCGCATCCATTGTGTGATATTTCCTCTATATGTGTCACTGGGCGCATCCATTGTGTGATATTTCCTCTATATGTGTCACTGGGTGCATCCATTGTGTGATATTTCCTCTATATGTGTCACTGGGCGCATCCATTGTGTGATATTTCCTCTATATGTGTCACTGGGTGCATCCATTGTGTGATATTTTGTGTTGTAAACTGCCCCCCCCCCAGTATCTTTCCATCACTTGCTCCTCACGGTGTGGCTTTGGCCATAGAATGGAGTGAATGGGTCAGTCACCGACTCACAGCATTGTATTGTGTGGGATGTATTCAAAGGACATCACCAGGGGGTAGATTAGAAGTATTTTAAGCTCCCTGTCTCCTCTCATTCAGCTGCCATCTCTTATCTCGAGTAGCCTAGAGAACATTAGCCATATCTAAACATTCCCTCCTCCACCTCATTACCTGGTAGATATTGTAGATTAAATAAACAAGAGCCACAAAACAAAGCTTTTGGTAAATGTTGCATCATGGGAAAAATCCAGAAACTGGAACCAATAGTTAAAATACCTATTTTTATTTTTCCTTTTTACATTCAATTACTTAAAAAAACAGCAGCATCATGTGTTTTATAAGGTGTTTTATAATGTGGTTTTCTTTGTAATGCACAAGTAATGTAGTTACACCTTTTATGTAAGCGATAGTGTCCCTTTTAATCTAATTAAATGTTCATGATAGTCGTCTAGTGGAGGAAAATTACCCTAATAATACGTCTCAGTCCACCATACTATGAACGCCTTCCACAGCCCTAACCCTATACGAATATGTCATTTTATTGACTGTTATTCTGATGTTTGTTGTTTGTGAGACCAAATGAAAAACCACAATGACCGGTCACATTGCTGAGGCAAAAAACTAAATATTTCATTATGAAAGTGGTATATAAAGCCGTAACATGTCACCTTCACGCTGTGATGTCGTCCTGTCATTAGGTTACAGTGACTGGAGCAAGCAGAGGCTGGTGAGGCGCATCTCAGAGCTTGAAAAGGTGAGAGTCCACAAAACTCAAACTCCACGCTGAACAACAGACATCAATCAAGTTTAAAGCTGGGTAAAACTATTAATGCAGACATGTACATGGCCATGAGTGGTACCATTGGAAAGGTCAGACCCTGGCCTTGCCATATGATGTTGTGAAACATATAGTTCTGGAATTAGAGGCCACCGTGCCCTTGTATCTACTGTAAAGGGATTTTCCTAGCTAGGCTGGTTTTGATGTCATCACCGCCATTTGCGATGATGTCAGTGGTCGGGGATGTCAGTGGTTGGGGGAAGTCCCACAGCGACGACTGACTTCCAGGAAGTCAGCACACTTTGAGAGGTCGCGCAGTTGCTGTGGAGGCGCAGCATCAAGTTACAGACATCATCTGCACGGAACGGTAAAAAAGAGATGTCTTTTTCTCAACCTCTGCAGTGACGGGTTAAAGCAGGGGGTCATCGAACGTGGCCCTCTAGGGGCCCTATTACAATCCTAACGTTAGGGTTCACCTGTGTGAGCGTTAAAGTTAGCTCTGGTTGCCCTAGCGCGGGTGCACCATATTACAATCCGGAACCGTTAGCGATTCGGATCTTGCGCTTTTCAGCACGAGGTTACTGTACTTTGCGCTCCCTGTACTTAACAGGAGGACCGCAAAGAGTTAATTAGCCTTAGGATCTCAAAGTCTTAACTCTAATTGCCGTCCTGCTGCGGTTAGCTGAAAAGTTACCCACAGCTTTGAAGCTGGTGCTAACGGACTCTGCTTCTGCGGAATCCATCAGAACCAGCAGAAAATTCCCACCAAAATTCTGTTACTCGCCTCCCATCCCGCAACGAGAACGGCGGCTCCATCCGTAAGTGAAGATAAACACTGGCGGTACATCTCCTCCACCCAGTGGCAGTGACCCCAATCGACCAAAACAGTGTGTGCCATACACAAGCAGATTAATCGACCAAAACAGTGTGTGCCATACACAAGCAGATTAATCGACCAAAACAGTGTGTGCCATACACCGGCTGATTAATCGACCAAAACAGTGTGTGCCATACACAAGAAGATTAATCGACCAAAACCGTGTGTGCCGTACACAAGCAGATTAATCGACCAAAACAGTGTGTGCCATACACAAGCAGATTAATCGACCAAAACAGTGTGTGCCATACACCGGCTGATTAATCGACCAAAACAGTGTGTGCCATACACCGGCTGATTAATCGACCAAAACAGTGTGTGCCATACACAAGAAGATTAATCGACCAAAACCGTGTGTGCCATACACAAGCAGATTAATCGACCAAAACAGTGTGTGCCATACACAAGCAGATTAATCGACCAAAACAGTGTGTGCCATACACAAGCAGATTAATCGACCAAAACAGTGTGTGCCATACACAAGCAGATTAATCGACCAAAACAGTGTGTGCCATACACCGGCAGATTAATCGACCAAAACAGTGTGTGCCATACACAAGCAGATTAATCGACAATGAGACCAGTTGTCAACTATTCTTGTTGATTTTAATTGATTCGTTCTTTCAGCCTTAATCACTACCCTCTTATGCATTTATTGAAATAATATTTATTAATGTGCAATCAGTTAACATTTTGCTTCATGTAACGAGCAGAAATTGGAGAAGCCGGGCTCGCCCTCTGCAGAGGGGAAGGTCACATCAGTCCCTGGAGAACAGAAATCCCAGCAGGAAGGCGATTCATCCCAAGCTAAACCGGACCTTAATGAAGAATGTGAGCGCCTGAGGAACTTGGTCAAGAGAGTAAAAGAAGATCGAGGAGCTCTTCAGACTCTTCTAGGAACCAAAGAGTAAGAAACCTGCTATATATGTATGTCCTTGATGTTTCCGAGAAGCTCTTCTCCATAGGGCTTTGGGGACTTCTTTCGTCTTGAGTCATGGTTGAATGACTCTCTGGAGCGATAATGGAAAATATGGTCAAGCTGCCAAGGAAATAGTCTGTTGATTGTCTGCACAAGAGGTGCAGCAACCCCTGATGATCATTTCAGCTTTATAAAGCCTTGTCTGGAGGGTACAGCTGATACCTCTCTCGGCGCCACAAGCAATGGCTCTTGGATCGCCCTCTTCACTCAAGGAGAACAAAAGTGCGTGCGTGCGTGCGTTTTATATATACCCTCTGGCGTGCACCCCTCCCTGTCACAGGTGTTTCATTTGCAGGTTCTATTTAACCTTGAATCGCAGGGAGCTCCAGAAAGGATTCTGTCCCATGATGGCGGTCATTAGGTGACACAAATAGGACCTGTCATCGATGGGATACATTGGCGTTGTGACAGGCTTAAGCAATTTATGGCCATAATTTGTGAACTGCGCCTTTTTTTTTATTTTTATTAGATCCGACAAAAATGACGGCCACTACCTTGTCTTCCGCCAGAACGTACGTCTGTTGTGCGCAGTCCGCACAAAATGCGTTCGTCTGACAGTCTCGCGTTAAAAGTTACATTGCGCTCACTGATTTCTGCTCGCAACGGTACTTTGCGCACATTTTTGCGCATCGGTTTTACGAGCGCAATTTTCCGACGGATGAAAAAATGCGCGAGGAATGTAATTCCAGCGGGGAATTTTGTGCGTTAACGGTTAATGGTTCGTGCAAAAAACTCACGTTTAGCGTGCGTTTTTGCGTTAAGAATGTAATAGGGCCCTTAATGTGTGAGCTGCTGGTAATGGTATTGAATATAGGAATTGGATGGCTCTCCTCCTGGTGTGTGTGTGTGTGAGTGTGTGAATGTATGTATGTGTGAGTATATATATATCCACTTGAAAAGCACAGGAGGTGTTGAGTCTATTCTGATGAATACACAGCTAGCAGACAGACACTCTGCACGCGTAACGTAACGGTATGTCCACCTACAAGGGTTTTGAACACAACATGTTTCTGTTTGCAGATCAGAGAACAAAATACTAAAACAAGAAAAGACAGAACTGGAGAAGCAGCTAAAGAATTCAACAGACAGGAACGCAGAGAGGTATATGTGTGTAAAGGAACCGGTGGCTGCTTTGGGATCCTTCCCATTTACGGGGCCCAAATCCAGTGGAGAATATCCGTATCATTCACTTCGAAGGCCCCTGCGCGTTCACTCCTTGATAAAAAGAAATGCCCACATCTGCATTGTTATTCCTTTAAATATACTGCTTGAAAAGCACAGGAGGTGTTGAATCTGTTCATCTGTTACAACCTTTTCTTCTGCTGTAAGTGAAATCTCCTTTTTTCAACTTTCAGCTCGTGAGTTCATGCTTTGTACTGTCCTGTTCATCCGCAAAATCCTTCATTCTGTCTCTTGTCATATACATCTGCTGTTTAATCCTCATACCGAACAATTAACATTGTATCTGCCTCCATTGAGTCTTACCTGCCACCCCACCCGTCTCCCCGCTCCACCTGATCTATCCAGACCTCTGTGTAGAGCTGTATGAGTAAACCCATTGCAAATAAGCCTCCGCTTCAGTAATTACAGTAATCTGTCCCTCCATGAGATTTGCATCTGTCAAATGTGACCATATCCCTCCGCTCTGTTACATTTAGAGAAGAAATCCAGCGGCTTAAGCAAAAGATAAAGAAGTTGGAGGTGGAGCTGGAGGATGAAAAGCGCGAGAAGGAATCCACGCTGAAAGCTGTGAAAAAGGTCATTATATTGTGTATTTCAAGAGCTGTATCAATCTAGGCAATGTGTTTGTGTTTTTTTGGTGTATGTGCTCTGCTTCTGTGTTGGATCTCTTAAGTTTTATTTCGACATACAAGACTCACGCACTTTCTCTCCTCTAGTCTCTGTCATCAACAGCCATACTCTCGGCTTTTCTGTCATCAACTGCAAGACTCCTACCAGTTCTTCAGTCCCAAACAGGACTCTAGCAATCTCTTTAGTTCAATATACGACCCATACCACCTCTTTAGTCGTACGTAAGACCCATACCACCTCTTTAGTCGTAAGTTTATTTTATTTATTTTTATTTATTTAGTTGTAAGTAAGGCCCATACCACCTCTTTAGTCGTAAGTAAGGCCCATACCACCTCTTTAGTTGTAAGTAAGACCCATACCACCTCTTCAGACGTAAGTAAGACCCATACCACCTCTTTAGTCCAACGTAGGACCCATACCACCTCTTTAGTCCAACGTGAGACCCATACCACCTCTTTAGTCCAACGTGAGACCCATACCACCTCTTTAGTTGTAAGTAAGACCCATACCACCTCTTCAGACGTAAGACCCATACCACCTCTTTAGTCCAACGTGAGACCCATACCACCTCCTTTAGTCCTACGTTAGACCCATACCACCTCCTTTAGTCCTACGTTAGACCTATACCACCTCTTTAGTCCTACGTTAGACCCATACCACCTCTTTAGTCCTAGGTTAGACCCATACCACCTCTTTAGATGTAAGTAAGACACATACCACCTCTTTAGTCCCACACAGGACTGCTACAATCTATTTAGTATTTATTAAATACAGGACTCTTACAACCTCATTAATAGTATACATTACTCTTACACCCTCTTTAGTTCAATGCTGGACTTCTACAACCTCTTTAGTCCCATACAGGGCTCTTAAACCACTTTAATCAATACAGGGCTCTTACATTGTCCTTAGTCCTGTACAGGGCTTCTAAACATCTTTAGTCCCATACAAGACTCTTACAACCTCTTTAATCCAATGCAGGACATATACAAACCTTTGAGTCAAATACAGGACTACTAGAACCTCTTAAGACCCATATAGAAAGCATACAACCTTTTTATATCAATTCAGAACTCTTACAACCAGTTTATACCAATAGAGGCTCTTGCAATGTCCTTGGTCACATACAGGACTCGTACAACATTTTAGGTCCAAAAGTGGACTCTTACAACCTCTTTAGTCCCTGTACAGGGCTCTTACAACCTCTTTAGTCCCGTACAGGGCTCTTACAACCTCTTTAGTCCCGTACAGGGCTCTTACAACCTCTTTAGTCCCGTACAGGGCTCTTACAACCTCTTTAGTCCCGTACAGGGCTCTTACAACCTCTTTAGTCC
Source organism: Leptobrachium leishanense (assembly GCA_009667805.1). Taxonomy (NCBI): domain Eukaryota; kingdom Metazoa; phylum Chordata; class Amphibia; order Anura; family Megophryidae; genus Leptobrachium; species Leptobrachium leishanense. The sequence goes on along the minus strand of CM019069.1, from coordinate 138,599,042 downwards.
CGTACAGGGCTCTTACAACCTCTTTAGTCCCGTACAGGACTCCTACAACCTCTTTAGTCCCGTACAGGGCTCTTACAACCTCTTTAGTCCCATACAGGACTATTATGCTCTTCTTTTTCTTTTGTCCCATTCAGGACTCCTACAACCTCTTTAGGCCCGTACAGGGCTCTTTCAACCTCTTTAGTCCTGTACAGGACTCTTACAACCTCTTTAGTCCTGTACAGGACTCTTACAACCTCTTTAGTCCTGTACAGGACTCTTACAACCTCTTTAGTCCCGTACAGGACTATTATGCTCTTCTTTTTCTTTTGTCCCATTCAGGACTCCTACAACCTCTTTAGTCTCATGCAGGGCTCTTACCATTTCTGTGGTCCCATACAGGACTCTTACAACCTCTATAATCCAATACAGAACTTTTACAACGTCCTTGGTCACATACCAGACTGTTAAAACCTCATTATTCCCATATGGGACTGTTACAACCTCTTTAGTTACAACCTCTTTAGTCCAGTTCAGGAATCCTACAACCTGTTCAATCCAGTACAGTTTCTACATTTTGTTTATTTTTGTGCTATAATTAAAGATCCAAATGATTCCCTTATGCACAGAAAAGCTGCCGGCTGATGAATCATGAAATATCATGCACTATTTTGTGCCGGCGGTGCTATTGATCTGTGGCTCTACTTAACCACAAAGTGTCCAAATGACAAAAGAAAGAGAAAAAAAAAATCAATGTGTTTTTATTACATATAAGAAGTAGAAATTCAACCACCTTTTTGTCTTGTTTGGTTTTTTTCTCTTCTTCCCCGAAGCACCTCATTGGTACAGCTTGAGCATCCCTCATCTCAAATGTTTGGTGTCTTGAATTATGGATTTTTTTTCCAGCATTTTTAATATCTTCATGTAAGAATTCTATATCTATCTTGCGGATGGGATCCGAGATCCTTGAGTGTGCCAAAATGACAACAAAAGTGGAAAATGCCACCTGTGACCTCATATGATGGACAAAAAAAATGTAAAAATATAGTATAAATAAAAATGTGTGTGTGTAATATAAATCTAAATATATATGTGTATATATATGGCTGGCCGTCCACCGGGTCCGTTGTTGAAGGACCAACTTGGTGGTCTGACTACAGTCAACATTTTTGCACTATTTGGGTCGTCCGCCAGAAGCAACTGTGGACGATCCAGGTCGACCGCCGGACTGCAGGAGAGAGAAAAAAAAACAACCTCTAATAATCTTCTAATACGTCTTTAAACCAATACAAAATGCATTTAAAATGTGTCTAAATAATAAAAAAAGGTCTTTTAATAAAGAATTAAAAGGTCTGTACAGAAATATATATATCTATATTTTATTTTATTTTAAAAAATTTAAAAAAAAAAATTGGGAATCAAAACTTCTCGTAAAAAAAAATACAAAAAGATGTTCAGAAAAAAAATAAAAAATACTTTTTGCTGAAATTGAAAAGAATTAAACGGTTTAATAAAAAAAATTGTGTCTAAAATAATAAAAAAGGTCTTCTAAAAAAAAAAATGTCTGTTACAGAATTTTTTAATTTTAAAACCGTTTTAAAAAAAATTGGGACTCAAAAATTACGTCAAAAAATACCAAAAATACAAAAAAGGTGTTCAGAAAAATAAATGAATAAAACAGGCTTTTTCTGTAAATGAAAAGAATAAACGGTTTTATAAAAAAAAGAAAAGGAAAATATTATTTTACATTTTAATCCAATGGGATTCACCTGTTTTACCTGTCGCACTGAAACACCGAAAATCAGGGCATTTTTACATGTTTGCTGCATCAGGTCGTTCGACTTGATGAAAGACTTGGGAAAGATCGCTAGTCTGATGTAGCCGCACAAAGTCATCCGAGGCAGTGGAAGAGGGGTGAATCTCCTCTGTGTTGTGGGATTAGTCGGACGACTTGTTAGTCATGAATGACGACCGGACCAAGTGACGACCAGCCTAAAAATAAGTATAGTATAAACAAACCATGGTCAAAATTATTAAAAATATTGTATAAAATGCCCATCGTGTGTATATGCGGTGTATGAAACGTAAATGAATTTGGTGTTTAGACTTGGGTCCCATCCCCAAGATCTCTCATTATTCAATGGAAATATTCCACAATCCCCAACACATCTGGTCCCAAGACGTTCGGGTAAGGGATACTGAACCTGTTTACATTTTGTTTCTTGCAGCACAGCGAATTCCATGGATCCCGTCCGAGTTCTGCTCGGAGCGCGCACAGCGCCATGTCAGAATCTTCTAGCGCATCCAGTACGTCAACGGAAAGGCAACACAAGCAGGAAGCGGCTCGGCTCATACAGAAGAATTGGAAACTCTATAAAAACCAGGTGTGCTTCCATACCGGCCATGTGAAGAGCAAGAAGGACCGGTCACACGAGGCTTTGTAGCAGCAGGAGCTATATTGAAGGACATAAATGTGGATGGATCTTCAGTAAAGCGCCTGCTGTTCAGGGTCCTTCTTGCTCTTCTGTTGTCTACTCTAGCGTCGGTGACGCTGGGCGGTAGTACCCCTGACTGGTGCAGTAATTTATTCTTAAAGGTGCCCCTCTGTAAACCTCTATTGCCCCATTATCAGATACTGTAAAATCGGCATCCTCTGTTTCTCCCCACAATCTGCTATTGTTCTGTTTTGTTGGAATGTTGTGCCATGCATCTTGGTGTCCAGAGTTAATTCATCTAATCTATAGTTAATTCATCTAAATCTATACCGGCCATGAGGATTCGCAGATAATTATTGCACATACCATTGTGTCACCGGGGGGAGGTGAATTTCTTGCGCGTTTTCCTTCCCACCATATTGAACATTTTGTCAGATTGTTGCCTTTCATCGGTTTAGTAAGCAATTAAAAAATTTTCTCTTATATTTTCAGAAACAAAACGAAGACTCCGGAGAGGTAAGAAAATTACTTGTTTTTGTTAAAAGACCCTGTATGTACCCTGGGCATTTATAGACAAATGTCCGAACCATCTGTGACAGATCTCCGTACCCCAACTGGGTCACATCTGTTAATGCCGATTCCTTGTCGGACCCCCGTTCTCCCACTAGCAGTCTTTCATGCCTTCTCCAGCCCTTAGTTACAGCTACAAGTACTTATACAGCACCAACACATTCCGTAGAGCTTTACAATGTGGAAGCACAAACTGGTGTCCTAATAAATAATAAGACCTAAGGAACAGACGGCCCTGCCCGTATGATAATTGTCCTGCCGAAGCTTAAGGGCGGGTACACTTAGAGCTCGGTGATAGCATTCTCCAGAAATGAGGCAGCACTCAGATCTTGGGGTTAGAACAGTCAGACAGAACTGAGCCTTTAATGAGCTAAATATATACAGTGCAATCAGGGACCTAGAGGCCGATGGAAAAGGAGCGTCTTGCTGCGCTACAACAGAAATCCCTCCCCGGTATCTTGCTGCGCTACAACAGAAATCCCTCCCTGGTATCTTGCTGCGCTACAACAGAAATCCCTCCCTGGTATCTTGCTGCGCTACAACAGAAATCCCTCCCTGGTATCTTGCTGCACTACAACAGAAATCCCTCCCTGGTATCTTGCGCAGCCTCGCGAGATCTGGCCGGTCGGCGTAGTTATACGCAGGGGGAGACTGAGGAACTTTTTACCCCAGTCTTTCCCTGGTCCCGCCGGACGGAGGAGGCGGACAGAGCCGCGGTCCTCGCCGCGGGACAGGAGGTGAGTATACGATCACTTTTTTTTTTTTTGGCTGGTGTTAATGGATTGTGCAGAAGCGGAATCCACCAAGTCCTGGCTTTGGTTAACCTTTCCCTGACCAGAGCCGGATGTTAATCAGCGTTATGTCTTTGTAATCCAGCGCTGATTAACACTTTGCGCTCCCCATGTTAAGTATAGGGAGCTCGAAGTACAGTAACCTCGCGCTGAGAAGCGCAAGGTACCAAACGCAAGCGGGTTACTTGCGTTTGGATTGTAATATGCGGTAGACAACTCTTCTGGGAAGGCTGTCCACAAGGATTAGGAGTGTGTTTATGGGAATTTTTGACCATTCTTCCAGAAGCGCATTTGTGAGGTCACACACTGATGTTGGACGAGAAGGCCTGGCTCTCAGTCTCCGCTCTAATTCATCCCAAAGGTGTTCTATCGGGTTGAGGTCAGGACTCTCTGCAGGCCAGTCAAGTTCATCCACACCAGACTCTGTCATCCATGTCTTTATGGACCTTGCTTTGTGCACTGGTGCAGAGTTCCACGCTGGAATTCGCTGAGCTCCTGAGAGCGACCCATTCTTTCACAAATGTTTATAAAAATAGTCTGCATGCCTAGGTGCTTGATTTTATATACCTGTGGTCATGGAAGTGATTGGAACACCTGATTCTGATTATTTGGATGGGTGAGCGAATACTTTTGGCAATTTATTGTATATATAAGACCCTGCAATTCCAATATTACACAGTAGAGGGCATCAGATATTTTCTTCTAGGTTAGTGGTTCCCAACCCTGGTCCTCATGTCCCCCTAACCGGCCAGGTTTTCCAGATATCTGAAGCACAGCACAGGTGATCTGATTTGCTGCTCAGTGATTGCAGTATTTAGTCTGCTTTTCCCCCAAGGTCAACCTTAAGGCTGGTGTCAGACGAGTGTTTTTATGAGCAGAAGGAACGTCCGGGAGAGTGGACGTTCCTTCCACTCTGTAAACGTCTGGCCACCTAGCTGAGTGCAGTTAGTGGGCTCAGCGCTGCAAGGCTCGATCCTCCTATGGAGGATCGCGCTTTGCAGCCCCGTCGAACGTGCGTCATAGCGCTTCGACGGGGAGGCTTACTAAACTGACACAGCGTGCCTGCTGGACCCATCGGATGGACGCCAGGAGGCACGTCATTACGGGGGCACACAGTGCGCTCGTCTGACACCAGCCTAAAACCTGACCTGTTAGGGGTGTCCTACAGACTCCAGGACAGTGCACCAGGGGCAGCACTTGCAGCATTCACTTGTGGTCAGGGGCGGACTGACAACTCCATGGAGCCCCTGGGCAATAGAGTATCATGGAGGCCCCCATTACGATTGCCCACGCACAAGCACTACCCATATGAACATTGCTGGAGTTATTTCTCCACGCCAAAAAAAATCTAGCCACGACTTGCGCTCTGCCATGGTGTTATACAGCGGGCCAGATACATGTACAGGCGGCTGCTGATACTAATTCCACATGATTTTTAACTGTGGCGACGTGGTTCCCCAGTGAAAGGACAGACCTGACCAAGCCTTAGGTCACGGGGCTCCCTCCTAGGCCAGGGCCCTCAGGCAGAGCCTTATTGTCCTAATGGTCAGTCCGGGTTTGGGTCGAAATCCCTACAACCAGGTTCCCTAATGCCAAAATTCTGACGGCCAACTTCCCTACACAGACAACTACCTACACGGCCAACTTTCCTACACGGCCAACTTTCCTACACGGCCAACTTTCCTACACGGCCAACTTTCCCACACGGCCAACTTTCCCACACGGCCAACTTTCCTACACGGCCAACTTTCCCACACGGCCAACTTTCCTACACGGCCAACTTTCCTACACGGCCAACTTTCCTACACGGCCAACTTCCCTACACGGCCAACTTCCCTACACGGCCAACTTCCCTAAACAGACAACTACCTGACGGCCAACTTCCAGACATCCAAAATCCCAGCGCCTAGCCCTAACCCCCCTAAATCTAGCCCTAACCCCTTAAATCTAGCCCTAACCCCTTAAACCTAGCCCTAACCCCTTAAACCTAGCCCTAACCCCCTAAACCTAGCCCTAACCCCCAAACCTATCCCTAACCCCCCTAAATCTAACCCTCTAAACCTAGCCCTAACCCTCTAAACCTAGCCCTAACCCGCTAAACCTAGCCCTAACCCCCCTAAATCTAACCCTAACCCCCTAAACCTAGCCCTAACCCCTTAAACCTAGCCCTAACCCCCTAAACCTAGCCCTAACCCCCAAACCTATCCCTAACCCCTTAAATCTAACCCTCTAAACCTAGCCCTAACCCTCTAAACCTAGCCCTAACCCCTATAAACCTAACCCTAACCCCCGTAAACCTAGCCATAACCCTAACCCCCTAAACCTAGCCCTAACCCTCCTATTCCTAACCCTAACCCCCTAAACCTAGCCCTAACCCCCCTAAATCTAGCCCTAACCCCCCTAAACCTAACCATAACCCTAGCCATAAGGGTTAGGGTGTTAGTATTAGGGTTAGCTGCTGGGATTTTGGATGTCTGGAAGTTGGCCGTGTAGGGAAGTTGGGATGTCCGGCACTTGTCCTGTCTGGAAGTTGGCCGTCGGGATGTTGGCTTTTAGGGAACCTGGCTGCAGGGATTTTGTCCGGCACCCGGTCAGTCCAGCCATGGCTGTGGTTCTTAGTAATTACAAGTCTGGCCGCTAATGAAGCTGCCGACTCATAGCTGAGCCAATAAAAGGGAAAAGCAAGGACTGTACGGATCCCCGTCACTGCCTGGGTGGGATTAGGGCCTAGTGTATTGTTTTAGATTGAAATAAAGTATAACCTGGCTGAATGAACGCAGACTGTGCAGGAATAACACACGGCTCGCACAAAGCCTGCGCTATAGCCCCAGCATTCATTCTACTGATAGAAGACTTACGTGTTGCATTCACATGTTGTCTTGGATTGTGGATTTTTTCTCCCCCGCTCTCTCACTTCCTTGGCAGAGGCCGCTGTTCACTTTTAATACCGTTAACGTGTTGTAAAATTCACTTTTAGAAGTCCGGGTTGTGCTTTCTGGCCCCCGTATTGGCTGCCGCGGTCACGTTGTAACAGCACATGACACATTTTATGCCGTGTTTGCAGCAACGAGGCTGATTTGTGAGTTTTATTTGCAGCAGGTTTATTGTGTTGTGGGAAAGATTGCTGCACAGTCCCAGCGTTTCACACCCAGAGATACAGATATAAAAGGTGACCTCCCCTCTATAACCGCGAAAGCCAAACCTGCTCAGTTGCTTAATTTTTGTTCCCTCGGCTTCATGCAAAACTCATTTTTTTGGGGGGAACGAAAGGAACTTCCCCAGCAACCTCACAGTGTGCTGGATTCAGCAGAGCTCCGCGGCAGAGCTAGAAATGAGCTGCGTGAGGTCTTATGGGGATCTATCAGCCTTGCAAAGAGTTAAAATCGCTGGATCCCCTAAGTCTGGCGTCAGACGAGCGCGCTACGTGCGCCCGTAATGACATGCTTACCGGCTTCCGTCGCAGTGTTGTGACGCTGCAACGGGGCCGGACACACGCTTGTGCGCACGCACGAAATGCGCGCAGCAAGCGTCCATTCTCCAAGCCTCTCAGTCAAAGCGCTAGGACGCACGTTGACGGAGCTGCAAAGCGCGATTCTCCATAGGAGGATCGCGCTTTGCAGCGCTGAGCGCACTCAGCGAGGTGGCCAGACGGGCGTAGAGTGGAAGGAACATCCACTCTCACGGACATTCCTTCCGCTCTCCAAAGACGCTCGTCTGGCACTAGCCTAGGAGTCAGCAACCTTGGCTCCCTGATGTTTTGGGAACTCCATTTCACTTGTGGCTCAGTCAGCCTAATGGGTGACTGAGCATCATGGGAGATGTAGTTCCCAAAACATCAAAGAGCCAAGGTTGCTGACCCCTGCACTAGCCTAAAGCAACGTTTCCCAACCGCGGTCCTCAGGTCCCTCTAACAGGACAGGTTTGCAGGATATGTGAAGCACAGGTGATATGATTTGCTGCTCGGTGATTGCAGGATTCAGTCTGCATTTCCCCAAGTTGATCTGCAAAACCTGGCCTGTTAGGGGAAACTGAGGACATGACAGGACAGGTTTGGGAAACACTGCCCTAAAGCAGCGTTTCCCACCCCTGGTCCTTATTCACAAAGTACTGAGATTGCGTGCAATTTCGACGCTTTGCGTTTCGGCTCACTTCGGCGATTCCATTTCACCGAAAATACGGAGAATTCACCATTTAGCGAATAGCCACTGTATTGCACTGAAATTGGAGTCGCCGAAGCAGTTATCGGACGTCGGCGAAAGCCACCGAATTACAGTGATAACCGCTGAATTCCATCGAATAGGAAAAATGTGTCCAAATAATAAAGTCCTTTTTAAAAAAAAATAATTAAAAGGTCTGTTACAAAATAAAAAAAACAAAAATGTCGTCTAAAATAAAAACAAAAAGATGTTTTTAAAAGTTATTTTTTGCAAATAATTAAAAGAATAAACGGTCATTTATTTTTTTAAATTTTTTTTTTTTTTTACACCAATTCCTATAGGATTCAATGTAAAAAAAAATTTTTTTTTAGGGCTGATACTTATTAAAATTTTTCTGTTCGATTAATCAAATTTTTTTTTAATCGATTAATTTCGATTAATTATAACGCACATATAGATCAGAAAAGAAAAACTTAAAAAAAGGATATAACATCGCTCCACAGTAATAAAACTCACAGCAATGTGCGGTGTGTGTGAGCGTATCACAGAGCTCCACAGCAATAAAACTCACAGCAATGTGCGTTGTGTATGAGCGTATCACAGAGCTCCACAGCAATAAAACTCACAGCAATGTGCGGTGTGTATGAGCGTATCACAGAGCTCCACAGTAATAAAACTCACGCTCATACACACCGCACATTGCTGTGAGTTTTATTACTGTGGAGCTCTGTGATACGCTCATACACACCGCACATTGCTGTGAGTTTTATTGCTGTGGAGCTCTGTGATACGCTCATACACACCGCACATTGCTGTATCACAGAGCTCCACAGTAATATAACTCACAGCAATGTGCGGTGTGTATGAGCGTATCACAGAGCTCCACAGCAATAAAACTCACTGATATAATATATATATATATATAGATAGATATATTGCCGCAGCTCACATGGATATATTGCTATGCCCCAGCTCACATGGATATTGCCCCAGCTCACCTGCCGCCGCGTGTTTGGCTCCCTCTGAGCGTCCGGCGTCCGTCCGAAAGCATGCAGCTTCGGCGCTCGCCTGGGGGATCCACTTCACCAGCCGAGTTCTCGCGAGATCGCGGCTGGTCACGTGACTCCCCCAGGCGAGCGCCCAAGCTCCAATGCTTTTGGACGCTCACAAGGAGCCGAACACGAGGCACGCGGCGGTAGATTAATCGTTAATTTCTGCAGCTCTAATTTTTTTACATAATAAATAAAACTATATGGGCCACATTACAGTCTTGTTGCTAATGTTAGCGCTCACCTGCGTGAGCATTAACGGTAGCCGCGGTGTCTACCGCATATTACAATCCAAACGCAAACGGCTTAAGTAACCCGTTTGCGTTTGGTATCTTGCGCTCCTTTGCGCGAGGTTATTGTACTTTTTGCTCCCTATACTTAACATGGGGAGCGCAAAGTGTCAGGCCGGTGTCAGACGAACGCAGTGATCACCTCCGTGTTGCCGCACATTTTAACGTCCATCGTAGCATAAAATTATGATCAATAGAGACCCACACGCAAAGTTCGTCTGCGCAGACGTGCGGACGCACAGCGCATGTGGCACCGGACGCAATTTAGGCAAGAACGTCAAACCGCTAGGACGGATGCACAGAGTGCGCCACGTACACGTAGCTTTGTGTGTGAGTGATGGAACGTAGTCAGACGGACTGCATTTTTCATATCATGTATCAATTTTTTTCAATTTACATATTAATTTTATTTCTCATCTACATCAGTCAAAAAAATCGTCAGTCACAAAACGGACCGTGTGGCCACTACCTTGTCGTCAGTCAGAAAGTCCGTCCGTTGTGCACGGACACACAGTCCGCACAGAATGCGCTCGTCTGACATTAGCCTCAATCAGCGTTAGTATTACAAACGCTGATTACCGTTTGGCTGTGGTCAGCGCAAAGTTAACCAGAGCCAGGACTTGATGTTAACGGTTTCCGCTTCTGCAGAATCCGTTAACACCAGGCAAATTTTTTTTTAAAAAAAAAAGATCGTATACTCGCCTCCTGTCCCACGACGAGGACCGCGGCTCCAACCGCCTCCTCCGGCCGGTGGGAGCAGGGAAAGACTGGGAGAAAAAGTTCCTCAGTCTCTCCCTGCGTATCACTACGCTGACCGGACGGATCTCGCGAGGCGAGATCCGGCAAGTCATGTAACCGCCGACGTCTGGGTCAATGGAGTCCTATGGACTCCATCGAGTGGATGCTCGCAGCTGCGCTCAGCGCTGCCACGAGGATCAAGGGGCTTTGCGCGCGGTAACAATGCAGGCAGCTTTTTAAGCGCCTGCATTGTAATTCCACGCTAAAACAGGGGTGGTAGGGAGAAAACTGTGAGCGCAGTTTTTTCTCCCTACCGCCCCCGTTTTAGTGTGGAGATTGTAATGTAGCCCCATCTGTTTTAAACCTGTTGAATAACTAAATATCGGGGCATTTCATTGGAATTTTGGTGCAATTCTAGTATTTTACCAGGAAGGATACATTGAGATTTCTCTTGTTTTCAAGTATGTCCTGGGTTCAAGAACATTGAAATGACAGCTTAGTAAATCGAATCGCCCCGAAATTGTACCATCCGGAGAAATTCACTGTTTTTGGTGCAATTCGGAGGTTAACGAACAACCCCTTAAGTATGATGGCCGCTCTCGTTAACACTAACGACTCGCGTGGAGTAGAGCCCTACACGTTCCTCGTGTCACTGTATTTTCACGACATCCCATGTTTTTTTTTTCCCCCAATCGCAAAGCGTTCAGCAGCGAGAACATTCTAAATAATTAGGCGATCTCCTGGGGCGTGCACCCCCCCATTCACACAGCTCGGTGAAATGCAAGAAATCTGTGTTTTGGGGGGAAAGACCCCTTTTTATAAGACAGCAGATTGCCTGTGCACAAAATGCATCCCTGACCTCCGATCCCTCCCTGCAAAGACCTTGCATCATTACATCACATTCCACCTAAACACAAGCGTTTTCAGTCACGAGACGCATTGTATGACAGACGGGAGAGGATTGGCTGTTGATGACATCACCATACTGCGTCTTGATTGGCTGTATCATCGAGGGCTTCAGTCTATGAGCTCGCTGTGATTTTTTTTTTTTTTTTTTTTTAACACCCACGCTTCCTGCACGTATCACGGGGATGGAATCCTCGCTCTCCGTTAGAATATTGATAATTGTGGGTATTTCGCTCCGGATTTAACCGACACTATGATTTTTATATATATATAATTATACACATCCCCCCCCCCCCTAGTTTTATAGATATTTGATCACTGTGCTGTAATTTTATATATGATTTCACGGGCCACATGGGAAGTTAAAGCGCTGTCAGCTGCTGTAATGATACCCGCTGCATCTCCCATGATGCTCGGGGCAGCCATTGTTACTGCGCTCAGCGAGGTGGCCAGACGGGCGTCAGAGTGGAAGGAATGTTCACTCTCACGTACGTTCCTTCTGCTCTTAAAAACGCTGGTCTGACCCTGGCGTAACAAGTAAGCTTGACACGCAAAGGACGAGGAGCCTGGTCCAGTGAGCTTACAATCTAAGAGAGGAGTGGGGCGACACACAGACGTGAGGGTAAAATTACACTTTTCACTTAGGGCCTGTCCATCCTCCAGATGTTTTGGAACTGCATCTCCCTTGATGCTCGGCTACTCATTAGGTTGACTAAGCCTCGTGCGTGATATAACCTATTGTCTGGAGGCCGAGGTTGCTGACCTCTGGTTTAGGGGATTATTCGCTAAACAGCAGCACCCTTAATACTAGGCAAGGTTTGGAACATATTGTTTTTGCACTCTTGCAGCTTTTGTTTATCTCGCTTTCTACAGCGGAAAAGGAAATCGGGGAGTGGATTCATACTATACAATGTGCGGGAGGGATGCCAAGGTCCCTCGGCCTTTAGGTCCCTGACCCACCTTCCTTTCCAATGTGTTTAAATACATTTTAAAATAAGGCTTGTTTGGCGCAGGGTATAAATAAACCGAGCGTTTTATCTCTGAGCTGTGAAAGGCAGGGAGGGGGCTGTGCATGCGCGTTAGGAGGTTTGCCTTGACATTGGCAGGCGGGCTTTAAATGGTAAGACGCTAATGGGCATGTGAGTAATAGGGCGCCACTAAGACATAATGCAGGTGTCGGCAGCCTTGGCTCTTCAGACGTTTTGGAACTACATTTCCCATGTGGCTCAGCCAATCTAGGGCCCTATTATATTCCTCACGCACAATTTTGCACGGGCCAAAAGACGCATTAACGTGAGGGGCAAAACCCTTTGCGCTGAACGTCGTATTTCAACGTCTGCGCAAAAAATGCGCGTTAACGTTTAACGCGGATGGACCTGCGCGAGCATAATGAACTGTGCGTGTCCTATACTTAACATTGTGAGCGCAAACGCGTTTGTGCGCTGGTGTGCGCATGGCATTACAATCTTAGCGCAAAATTTGACGGACAACGTCTGTGCGCATAATTTTAACGTCTTTGAAAAGCTGGTGGTAACGGCAAATTGTAACAACCTGACCGTACCAAACTGCGGATTCACAACGGAGAACGACGATGCGCACGTTTATTTTACTAGATCCGTCAAACATGACGGCCACTACCTTGTCTTCCGTCAGAACGTACGTCTGCTGTGCGCAGTCCGCACAAAAGTGACGGACTCGCGTCAAAAATGAAGGACTCGTGTTAAAAATTACATTGCGCTCACTGATTTCTGCGCGCAACGGTGCTTTGCACACATTTTTGCGCGTCGGTTTTACGAACGTTATTTTTTGACGAATTAAAAAATGCGCGAGGAGTGTAATACCACCGTTAATTTACGCACGTTAACGATTAATGCTGTGCGCAAAAATGTAATAGGGCCCCTAATGAGTACCTGAGCATCATGGGAGATATAGTTTCAAAACATCTGCAGGGCTAAGTGTCTGACCCCTGACTTAATTGCTGACCCCAATTATGGCTAGGGTCAGACTAACGCATTTTTCGCATCGTCCGTGAAAAAGTGCGTTCGAACGAATGGACGTATTTTTTCACGGAATACGCGATAGCGGTCATACGATGCGCATTTTCGTCCGTGATTTTGTACGGATCATCAATAAAACCCTTTTTGCGTCTGGACGTTATGTTGGCCGGACATTAGCAGCGTCTGACGTCTCCTAATCACGCACACACGCCGCTAGCGGACGCAGCGCAATCTGTACTTCAGTACTAGCGGTATCACATTCTCGAAAAAAATGCGTTTGTTTGCCGCTTGCGTTGCGCGGCCGCACTTTTGTGCGGCCGTACTTCGTACATTGCCCGTCATTGGCCGTCATTTGCTGCTACTACGGCCGTGATAAAGTGCGGCTGCATGAGCATTCGCACTGCGTTCGTCTGACCCTAGCCTAATTTTTGTATTTGTGGTCCCCTATTACCGCCTCAACCGACATACATAGGGTGACCATATCGGCCATCTTTAAAGGGACACATATAATTTATTCATGAAAAATGCCACCCCGCAGCATGTATAATCCATACGCTGCAGGTAAGAAATCAAAAAGGATCCCAGGTGACCTGCCTTGATTGCCTTCCTGCTGCATATGCATTATACATGTTGCAGGGCAGCACTTTTCCCTGTGCTCCCCTCTGCGTGAAATAGCAATATGTGTCCCTTTAAACATGGCCAATATGATCACCCTAGGCATACAGCTTGTAGCCCTGTGCGTTTTATCATTCAGTGCACTTTACAGCACGGATCGCTATCTTTAAGAGCTCACTGTCTATTAACCCTTTAGCCCTTCTTTTCTTTGATTGGTTAAGGCCGGGGACAGACGAGTGCACTGTGCGCCTGTACTGACGTGCCTCCCGGCGTCCGTCGCAGACACTTCAAAGGGGCTGGCCACACGCTGTAGCGTGCGCACAATTGCGCGCGCTACAGTGGGCATACTGCGGATGTTCTGAAAGCCTCCCCGTCGAAGCCCTATGACGTGCGTTCGACGGGGCTGCAAAGCGCAATCCTCCATAGGAGGATCGAGCCTTCCAGCGCTGCGCGCACTAACTGCACTCAGAGAGTTTCTAAACTGGCGTCAGAGTCCACTCTCACAGACATTCCTGCCGCTCTGCAAACCGCTCGTCTGACCCCCCGGCCTTACTCCTCGTGTCAGTCTTCAGGTGGACGTGCGGGACCTTGGAATGATTGCTGAACACTTTCTAATCCTCTGTGGGTTAACTGAAAAGCATTAAGTATTTTGTAATTGAATGTTTTTTAAGGGTTACTATATAATTACACACGAGACTTGTCATTTTATTACAAAGTGCGATAATAGTCAGTCATTGTTATGGTTTTGACTTTTGTCTCGTGTGTTTAGCACTTAATTGTTTAACTGTTTTTCGCCACGTTTCATACTGTGCCTTTCCAGCGGTGGGTGAGACTCAATGCGTCAGGGTGGCATAGCACGCCCTGCTGGCGTCTATGGGCTGCGTCCGGCCTTCCCACCAGCCGGCGCGCATCACGAGTCATTCACTGCCGTGGGACTGCCTGAACTCGGGCTGCCTCCCTGCAGACAATAACACACGCCCTCGCCGTGCATCAGCTGTTTAGGCGGGCCGGAGGAAATGGGTACAAGTACACCCCACCGGCATTAACACCCTCTCATGCACAACCCGCCTGCCGGTAAGGGGTTAATTGATGCTAATCCTTTTGCTCGATTTAATTAACCCCTTGTGGGTGTCGTGTGCATTAGCTTGAGAAAGGCCGAAATGTCGCTGTTATAAATAAATATGTACTTGCTTGTGGAGTGCCGGGTCCCTGTCTGTTTTTTTTGTCTACATAGGGGGGTGGCTTCCCTGGGCACCCAATTTCTACTGACGCTCTGTTAGATCATTGCATCGTATCGGAGTGATGTCATCTCCTGTCTATTACTCCACCATTGCTCTGCCTCTGCTTATTAGCCACCCTCGCTGAACTATGCCAATCCGGCGCGTTTTTCCTCTCTCAGGTGGCTTTGCTCCAGGCGGCTCTGCGAGGTCATTTAGAGAGGCAGAGATATTTGTCTACAGGCTCGATGCCCAGATCAAAGTCCCCAAGAACAAACAGCCTGACGGATCAGGTGAGTGACTTTTTTGTACTTTATTATTTAATATATTTCCTGCCGTGCCGCGTGACAGTGTGTGCTGAGCTAGTCACTGAGGTACTCGTGCACGTTCACAAAAACGACATATACAGTAATATATATATATTAGGCATAGTTTGGAGGTCCAGAAAAAAAAACAACTAATAGGTAGAAACTCTAAAGCAAAATGTTCGGGCCCGCGGTGCCATATCCGATCTTAAGATGCGTGTTTAGGGGCAGGGCGATGGATCACCATTTCGTCAGCAGGTGGATGGAGAAAGCCCTTTTCCCCTTTTACGGTTAATTCTCAGCTGACTGCTTTTATGTATCAAAATAAAAAAGCGACCGGAGCAGTGATGGCTAACATTCGCACTCTCAGTGGTTCAGAACTACATGTCCCATGATGCACAGCCAGCTTCACATCTGTCACGACTCTCACAACTACGTGTATTGCTGTTCAGCGTCACTCCTCGCTTTCTTTCACTTCTGATGGTCCTGGTCTTTTCGCGTACTTGCACCATTTTGTTTGATGTCGGACGCTCGCTGACACCAATTCTTAATTATGTCACCGCTCGGCGTCGTTACGTCACGACATCTCGTTGTCCTGGCAGTTCGTGCCATTCCCGGACCTTCTGCCGTTCTTGATTTGACACGACCAATGGTGGCAGATCTGACATTACATAACCTCCACTCACCCGCTGTGCGGAGCCCTGTCGTGATGTATTCTGAGAGCACTCGTTATTGTCTGATATGTTGTGTACAGACCTTGGTGATCCTTTCTGATGAGTCTGTCCTGATCATCTGGCTTGTACGACTTCCCCCTCTGGTTCTGACCTTGACTTGTTTATATACTGCTCGTGTGTTTGTGTGTGTGTTTTTTGATATAGCATTACCCAGCCATTTCAAGGACCAGTAGGTTCCGACAGTGACTCTGGGACAACAGCATTTCACTACGAAACATCTTGGCAGCCATCACTGATACTGGGGCTTCAGGGGCCGCTAGTACCACCAAAAAATGCAATGTCCTTACTGTGGGTATTTGATGTTGCTGATATCTTACATTTGCTTTGTTTTTCTCTTGTTTGTTTAGTTAAGAAAATACTTTCCTCTATATGTGTCACTGGGTGCATCCATTGTGTGATATTTTGTGTTGGAAACTTCCCCCATCACTTGCTCCTCACTCTGTGGCTTTGAGCATAGAATGGAGTGAATGGGTCTAACCTCCAGAAAACCGACCTATTGACTTGCATTGTGTGGGATGTATGTAAATAACATCACCAGGAGATACCATTTAGTGTAGTTATCCCTCTATCAGATCTCATTCAGCTGCCTCTCTTATCTTGAGTAGCCTTAGACGACACAATAGATCCCCAGCAGCCTAGACTAAACATCCCCTCCTCCGATCCATTGCCTCTTCGCTACTGTTTTTATCCTGTTTCACAGCTGTAAAGTGAAACTTGCTATAAGTACATGTTGCATCATGGGAAAAGTCCACAAAATGGAATCGGGAGATAAAAACCTTCCTTTATTTTTCCTTTTTACATGCAATTATTTCAAACAACGAAAAAACAAGCAGCAGCGTGTGTTTTATAACGTGTTTTATAATGTAGTTTTTTGTAACGCACGCGTAATCGGGTTTCAGCTTATGAACGTGGTAGTGTCCCTTTCAACGTAGAAGCCACGTTTTTATTGTGTCGCCTAAACGTCTGAAACACGGGTCATTTTCCGTCCCGCGAATTAACCCTCGAGTAACAGCACTATGCGCACTCCTGCGTTTAATCGTAAATCTGATCTCGGTGATTGTATTGTTTGTGTTGCAGGACTCCTCCAGTTTACTCCATTATAGCATGAGTGAAGAGGATGCCGCGAGCTTCCTGCAAGCTTCTTTCAGGGCACACTTGGCTCGCTCAAAAATGCTAGAACACAGGTAACGTACCCCAGATAGGGCAAGACCAACTCCAAAAATGCACCCTACGTGCGCTCAACTCAGAGGAAGGGGGCGGCCATGTCCTGTGAGGTCCTATCAGAGGATAGGTACAACAAGGTTAAAACAAGAGGAGGTAATAAACAGAAGGGTTAAACATTAACCCCATCCTATCCACCTCCAAACTCCCCCTCCCATTTTAGCCCTCTAGTTTCATTTAAAAACTCCCCTTAATCCAGCGTGCGTCTCCATCTCTCTCTGCAGTATAGGACATGCTGCCAGCCACAGAATGTCACGTGATCCAAGGGTGGCTGGGCGTTACAGCCAATCCAGTGGCTGTCAGTGCAGGAAGGCTTTGATACCATTGGCTAAGACTGGTTCCCAAAGGTCCCCAAGCCCTGAAACCTGAGCTGAGGTTCTGGGCAGGACTAAACCCCTGCATTTGAAAGGCTGAATCAGCCCTCTGAGCAGTGTGGCCACTCGGATAAGATTGAGCGCTCATACTGTGCTGTGTGTCCGTTTAACACTCTTCTTCTTCTTAGGCCTAGTGAGCTGAAAGGTCGGGACAGTCCTCTCACCAGGAGCCAGAGAGACAACGCACGGTCACCATTTGCCTTCAGGTCTTCAAATAAAGACAGCAGGTATTCTCTTGGTAAGTGTGCCAACCCTGGTTAAACAATTGAATGCATCACACAGCACTGCTTTCTTAATTCGACGTACAGGTAAAGGCTAAATCCCTGTGCAAACCGCATAGCAGCGCACAGTAGAAGCAGGAGTCTACTATCCTATTTCTTCAGCAGATCAGATATGATCCTTATCTCCATCATTCACAGAACGGGATGGGAATTCTGTGGTTTTGTGCTTCTTTTTTTTTTTTTTGACGGGTGGAGGAAGATTTAGCTAATCCTACATATAGAAGGTGGGTGAAAACAAGCTGAAAGTGCAGGGTATTCAACTAAACATGTGAAATGTAATCATTTGGCAAACCTTTTTGATGAGCATATAGAATATATTAGGGCGGTGCCTCCCACTCCTGGTCCTCAAGTGCCCCGAACTGGCCAGGTTTTAAGGATCACCTTGGCGAAGAGCAGACTAAATCCTGCAATCACTGAGCAGCAAATCATATCACCTGCGCTGTGCTTCAGATATCCTGCAAACCTGGCCTTTTAGGGGGGCCTGAGGATCAGGGGTGGGAACCACTTCATCAGGGTACAGTTTGATTTACAATATTATCCCGTTAAATGGCATTTCTAAACAGTTTGTAGAGATAGTAGTGACTATATACAGAATGCACTTGTAAACATGGAACATAGTGACTATATACAGAATGCACCTGTAAACATGTAACACAGTGACTATATACAGAATGCACCTGTAAACATGTAACATAGTGACTATATACAGAATGCACCTGTAAACATGTAACATAGTGACTATATACAGAATGCACCTGTAAACATGTAACCCAGTGACTATATACAGAATACACCTGTAAACATGTAACATAGTGACTATATACAGAATGCACCTGTAAACATGTAACATAGTGACTATATACAGAATGCACCTGTAAACCTGTAACATAGTGACTATATACAGAATGCACCTGTAAACATGTAACACAGTCAGGGTAATTCAAAGAGAATCGAAAAGTCACCGCACGTACAGTGAATTTTCGTTCTCTTCAATTCGGTTTGTTTTGCCGATCCCATTTCGGCGACCCTGCGGTGTATTCAGCAAGCACCACAGGGTCCTCGAATTGCAGGGAAAAGCTGCCGCAAACCCGACGAAAACTAACCGCAAAACCCGGTGAATGCACGCCGAAAACCCGCAAAAACATCTGGATTAACCCGCCGAAAACCACGGAAAAACCCGAGCAGGAGCCGATCACACACAGCGCAGCCGGAAAAAGCCGACACCACAGACAAAGGCAGTGAATAAATTAAGAAAACAGTTTCCTTGAATGTTTGAAAAGTGAAACGCTGTTTGCAAAGAAACTACTGAACGAAAATGTCTGAAATTTACATGTGAGGTCCAGGGAATGATAGTAAAAAGGGCTGTTACAGAAAAAATAAGTAAACTTAAAAAAAAAATCCAGAAAAATGCTTAAAATATCCTAAAATATCTATAAATAAAGAGACTCTTTACTGCAGAATTTTATAATGAACGGTTTATTAGATATTTAATTAAACCGGGAATATTTTTAACATTGATGCCTATGGGATTCTCCTGAATAATCTGCCGAATTAAACCACCGAATGGCAGGGCATTTCGGGAACCTTTCACTGCTGGTTTGTGTTCTCTGAATAGCCAAAGCAGTGCTTTTTCATGGGGATTTCACTGCCCTCAAACAGGCACCGAACAGGCACCGTATGTGCAGGCAATTCGCCTGGATTTGGCGAATTGCCTGCTCTCTGGATAGCCGAATGGCCAAGAAAGGTAACCGAACGCTGATTTTCAGCATTTGGTTACCTTTCTCAAGCAATTCGGAGCTCTTTGAATTACCCTGAGTGACGATATACAGAATGCACCTGTAAACATGTAACACAGTGACTATATACAGAATGCACCTGTAAACATGTAACACAGTGACTATATACAGAATGCACCTGTAAACATGTAACATAGTGACTATATACAGAATGCACCTGTAAACATGTAACATAGTGACTATATACAGAATGCACCTGTAAACATGTAACATAGTGACTATATACAGAAGTCACCTGTAAACATGTAACATAGTGACTATATACAGAATGCACCAGTAAACATGTAACATAGTGACTATATACAGAATGCACCTGTAAACCTGTAACATAATGACTATATACAGAAAGCACCTGTAAACATGTAACATAGTGACTATATACAGAATGCACCTGTAAACATGTAACATAGTGACTATATACAGAATGCACCTGTAAACATGTAACATAGTGACTATATACAGAATGCACCTGTAAACATGTAACAAAGTGACTATATACAGAATGCACCTGTAAACATGTAACATAGTGACTATATACAGAAGTCACCTGTAAACATGTAACATAGTGACTATATACAGAATGCACCAGTAAACATGTAACATAGTGACTATATACAGAATGCACCTGTAAACCTGTAACATAATGACTATATACAGAAAGCACCTGTAAACATGTAACATAGTGACTATATACAGAATGCACCTGTAAACATGTAACATAGTGACTATATACAGAATGCACCTGTAAACATGTAACATAGTGACTATATTTCCTACATATTTATTTTCTGTGTTAATCTGTATACTTGTGTCTTGTTTTTAATATCTTGCATTTTATTACTTTGTATTTCTGTAACATTTCAATGTTCTTGAACCCAGGACATACTGAAAACGAGAGAAATCTCAATGTATCCTTCCTAGTAAAATACTTTAATTAAAAAAAAGTTTATTATTTATTTATAATGTTATATAACACAAAACAGCCTATTTTATTATTATTTTCTTTATTGCCATTTCTCTTATAGAATCCAGCAGTCAGGGTGGAAGTTTTGGGGATCTCAGGGAAGATTACATCGAGGAGCTCTCTGAAGAAGACACGGAAGAACAGGCCCCGAAAAGGGGGTCCGTTAAAAATTCACCGCGACGTCCACCTTCAGGTCGGTAGTAAAAAAAAAAAAAAAGAAAGAGTATACAAGAAAATATTAAAAAAAAATAATATTAAAAAGATTATTTTTATTCTCCGCAAACATTCACAGCTTCCGGGAAGAACCAGCGATCCATCGAACCGAAACCACATTCAGACGAATCCGACGATTCGGACGATATCATTATCGTATCTCCGTCGCGGCCGCCCAGGAGGAAAGACTCCGATTTCTAACGATTTGTTTGTTTGTGATTTCCTTTGTGCCTTTTTTCTTAAACTTACACTAATGCCGGGTGACATTGCGCACCGGCAGCTGGATTTACCTGTTTCCCTTTCAAATTGTTCATATGTACTTTTTTTCTATTATTTATGCAGTTTGTATACAAAATCCCCCATATCTCCCGGCGCAAAGCTTTACAAAGAGAGCTCTTTTATTTATAATAAAATTACTGTCCGCCTTCAGAAACTACACAGATTGTGCTGGGCGTACACTTAATAAACCCGTTCTGTGCAGCTGTTTTTATTCTTGGCGGGTCGTTCTCGTAGTTTTTTTAAAGGGCCACTACCACCAAAAAATGAAATGTCCTTAACTCCTTATTGTGTTTATTTGATGTTGCTGATATCTTACATGTGTTTTGTGTTTTTCTTGTATGTTTAGGTAAGAAAATATTTTCCTCTATATAAGGGTTATTCAAAGAGATCCAAATGGCTGCCGAAAGGTAACCGAACGCTGAAATTCAGCGTTCGGTTACCTTTCTCGGCCATTCGGCTATCCAAAGAGCAGGCAGTTCGCCAAATGTTGGCGAATTGCCTGCACATACGGTGCCTGTTCGGTGCCTGTTTGAGGGCAGTGAAATTCCCATGAAAAAGCACTGCTTCGGCTATTCAGAGAACACAAACCAGCAGTGAAAGGTTCCCAAAATGCCCTGCCATTCGGTGGTTTAATTCGACAGGTTTATTCAGGTGAATCCCATAGGCTTCAATGTTAAAAATATTCCCGTTTTAATTCAATATTTAATAAACCGTTTATTATAATATTCTGCAGTAAAGAGTCTCTTTATTTATAGATTTTTTTAGGATTTTTTTAAGCATTTTTCGGGATTTATTTTGAAAAAACAAATTTCCTATTTTTAAATCATTTTTTCTTTTTATCATTCATTGGACCTTATATGTAAATTTCAGACATTTTCGTTTTGTAGTTTCTTATCAAACAGCGTTTCACTTTTCAAACATTCAAGCGTACTGGTTTTTTTTTTCCCCACTCCATTCGTCTGCGGTGTCGGGTTTTTCCGGCAGCTGCTCTGTCCTCTGGCTCCTGCTCGGGTTTCTCCGGTGTGTTCGGCGGGGTTAATCCAGATGTTTTTGCGGGTTTCGGCGTGCATTCGCCTGGGTTTTGCGGTGAGTTTTCGTCGGGTTTTGGGTGGGTTTCCCTGCACTACGACGGCCCTGTGGTGCTTGCTGAATACACCGCACGGTCACCGAAATGGGATCGCTGAATCGCACCACATTGAAGAGAACGAAAAGTCACCGAACGTGCAGTGACTTTTCGATTCTCTTTGAATAACCCTGTATGTGTCACTGAGTGCATCCATTGTGTGATATTTTCCTCTGTGTCACTGGGTGCAGTGGCGTCACTAGGGTTGGTGTCACCTGGTGCAGTAACTTATGGTGTCCCCCCCCCCCCCCGAGTTTTATGGATTTTTTTTTTAACTACTCTTACTCCTAAATCAGTACTCCCATATAACACTGAATGCTCATACACACAGCGCACATTACTGTGAGGTTTATTGCTGTGGAGCTCTCTCATATGCTCACACAAATTTTTGCCAACTGCCAGCAAGTACGATGCCTGTTCGAAGGCAGTGAAAGCACACGTGGATATATATTGCCCCCAGCAGCTTACCCATGGATATATATTGCCCCAGCTCACATATGGATATATTGCCCCAGTTTACAATTATATATTGCCCCCAGCAGCTCTCCCATGGATATATATTGCCCCAGCTCACATATGGATATATTGCGCCTCAGCTCTCACATGGATATATTGCGCCACAGCTCACACATGGATATATTGCGCCTCAGCTCACACATGGATATATTGCCCCAGACCAGCTCACACATGGATATTGCCCCAGCTCTCGTGGATACTGTCCCCAACACACATGGATACTGCCCCAAGCACACATGGATATGCCACAGCTCCTCTCATGGATATTTCCCCAGCTCCTCTCATGGATATTGCCCCAGCTTCTCTCATGGATTTTGCCCCAGCTCCTCTCATGGATATTGCCCCAGCTCCTCTCACCGATATTGCCCCAGCTCCTCTCATTGATTATGCCCCAGCTCATGGATACTGCCCCAGCTCGTGGATATTGCCCCAGCTCGTGGATATACTGCCCCAGCTCGTGGATACTGCCCCAGAAGCTCATGGATAATGGCCCCAGCAGCTCATGGATACTGCCCCAGCTGCTCATGGATACTGCCCCAGCAGCTCATGGATACTGCCCCAGCAGCTCATGGATATGCCCCAGCAGCTCATGGATATGCCCCAGCAGCTCATGGATATGCCCCAGCAGCTCATGGATATGCCCCAGCAGCTCATGGATATGCCCCAGCTCTTGGATAATGGCCCAGCACATGGATATGCCCCAGCTCTTGGATAATGGCCCAGCACATGGATATGCCCCAGCTCTTGGATAATGGCCCAGCACATGGATATGTCTCAGCTCACCTCCTGTCCGCGTGTTCGCTCCCTCTGAGCGTCTGGCGGCGTGCAGATTGGGCGCTCGCCTGGGGGAGCCACGTGACCAGCCGCGATTGGCTGGTGACGTGTTTCCTCCAGGCGAGCGCCGAAGCTGCATAGCTTCGGATGCTCGCAGGGAGCGAACACGCGGCGCAGGGTGAGACACCCGCCCTTAGGGTGACGGTGTCACCCTAAGGGCGGGTGTCACCTGGTGTGAGCCGCACCCCACGTAGCGACGCCACTGACTGGGTGCATCCATTGTGTGTTTTTTTCCTCTATGTGTCACTGGGTGCATCCACTGTGTGATATTTTGTGTTGTATACTGCCCCCCCCCACAGTATTTTTCCATCACTTGCCCCTCACTGTGTGGCTTTGGCCATAGAATGGAATGAATGGGTCAGTCACCGACTCGGATATATTCAAAGGACATCACCAGGGGGTAGGTTAGAAATCCTTTAAGCTCCCCTGTTTTATCTCAGGTAGCCTAGAGAACAAAAGCTTTATCTAAACATGCCATTCTCCAATGACCATTAAATACTGTAGATTAGATAAACCACAGCAGTTTACTGAAATTTTTGCACAGATTTTGGTAAATGTTGTATCGTGGGGGACAAAAGGAAACCGGGGAAAAAAAATTATCTTTCCTTTTTACGTGCAATTACTTCAAAGAAAGAGAAAGAAACAGCAGCACGTGTTTAATAATGTGTTTAGTAAAGTGGTTTTGTTTGTAATGCACAGGTAATCTAGATACAGTTTATGTACATGGTCGTGTCCCTTTGAAGTAAGTCTTCATAAATCCAATCTGTTAAAGGTACACGGTGGTGATTCATAAAGGAATGAAAGGAAATTAATGAGAGGTTTAGGAAACGTACCTTCTCCTATGTTGCGCACATCCCATCACCGCACATGCTCGAAATAGCCACTAGATGGCAGCACAGCCACAAGAATAGCATAGTCACTTAACACAATGGCTTACTCTTTGGAAGAGCTCTGGGTTACCTCCAGCAATATGGAGTAACGTGTCACACATCACGTGAGTCAGTGGTGACAGTCCAGAATTTTTGTGAGGACTGTGTCATGTCCAAGAAGTTGTGGCCACCCCGGTCTCCTGCTCTTCCCAGCCTGAGCTTCTTTTCGAGGGACTATCCGAAGGAAAGTGTGTAGCATAACAAGGCCTGAATGTCTGCCGCCTCAGCGGGTAACATTAGGAATGAGATCTAAAACATTGATGATGCAATATTGAGACGCATCAGCAACTGCATGGAACCTTTGTACATCGCTGCAGAATGTGTTGGTGCTTATTAAATAATAATGACAACATGTAGGGCCTTGTCGACATGTGCCTAACAGAAACCGGCAGCCACTTCCAGCTCTTGCTGTGATGAGTGTGGGATGTGCTCAACAAAAGAGGAGGTACGATTCCTGAAACTCTGGACAGATAAAGATAGAGAGATATCGACAGCTATGTATGGATGGATAGAAATATTGATGTCTTGCCATGTTGGTGTGGCATACCCTCATCAATGGTGGCAATGGCGTCAGTGATCCTCTGCTTTAGATGAATGTGTGGTGTGGGATCATGTGCAATCGAATCATTGGTCTGTTTTTCTTTGGCGAGACATCAATTAATGCAAATATTTACCTTGACCTTTTGACTGAATACGCGACACCACAACTACATGACCTTCAACCAACCATCATTTTCCAGCAAGATGGTGCACCACCACATTGGGGACTGCATGTTCATGGGTTCCTAAATGAAACCTTTCCAGACCGGTGGATTGGACGGGGTGACCCAATTCCCTGGCCACCTCCGTTCACCAGATATCACTCCCCTCCACTTCTTTCTATGGGGTTATGTTAAAGATACACGGTGTATGGAACAAAGGTACGGAGCATCACTAATCTAAAGCAGGGGATCACTAATGCCATTGCCACCATTGATGCGGGTATGTTACAGCCAACATGGCAAGAAATCGAGTACCATCTTGATGTGCTTCGTGCAACTAATGGTTCCCATATAGAGGTGTATTAAATGAGGCAATAAACCTTAAATATATACGTATCATTTTGTAATAATTTTCACTTATTTGTCTTTTCATTTGCCTTTGTAATACATTTTTGTAATTGTAAAGAGACTTTATGGACACCCTGTATATTGACAGATATCGATATTGACAGATAAAGAGAGCTATCGAAAGAGCTAATTATGGACAGAGATTTCGAAAGGGTTAGATATGGAAAGAGATAGATATGGACAGATTAAGGTACTGTAGGTATGGAAACAGATATGGACAGATAGAGATAGATATGGACAGATTGAGGTAGGTATGGACAGATTGAGGTAGATATGGACAGATAGAGATAGATATGGACAGATTGAGATAGATATGGACAGATTGAGGTAGGTATGGACAGATAGATATGGACAGATGGAGATAGATATTGAACGAGATAGATATGGACAGATAGAGATAGATCTGGACAGATTGAGGTAGATATGGACAGATAGAGATAGATATGGACAGATTGAGGTAGATATGGACAGATTGAGGTAGGTATGGACAGATAGATATGGACAGATGGAGATAGATATTGAACGAGATAGATATGGACAGATAGAGATAGATCTGGACAGATTGAGGTAGATATGGACAGATAGAGATATATATGGACAGATTGAGGTAGGTATGGAAACGGATATGGACAGATTGAGATAGATATAGACAGATTGAAGTAGGTATAGAAAGAGATATGGAAAGATAGAGATAGATATGGAACGAGATAGATAAGAACAGATTGAGGTACGTATGGAAACGGATATAGATTGGACAGATTAAGGTAGATATGGACAGATTGAGATAGATATAGACAGATTGAAGTAGGTATAGAAAGAGATATGGACAGATAGAGATAGATATGGAACGAGATAGATATGGACAGATAGATATGGAACGAGATAGATATGGACAGATTGAGGTATGTATGGAAACGGATATGGACAGATAGAGATAGATATGGACAGATAGAGATAGATATGGACAGATTGAGGTAGATATGGACAGATAAAGATAGATATGGACAGATTGAGGTAGATATGGACAGATAAAGATAGATATGGACAGATAGAGATAGATATGGACAGATAAAGATAGATATGGACAGATTGAGGTAGATATGGACAGATTGAGGTAGACATGGACAGATGGAGATAGATATGAACAGATTGAGGTAGATATGGACAGATTGAGGTAGATATGAACAGATTGAGGTAGATATGGACAGATTGAGGTAGGTATGGAAACGGATATGGACAGATAGAGATAGATATTGAACGAGATAGATATGGACAGATAGAGATAGATATGGACAGATTGAGGTAGATATGGACAGATAGAGATAGATATGGACAGATTAAGGTACTGTAGGTATGGAAACAGATATGGACAGATAGAGATAGATATGGACAGATTGAGGTAGATATGGACAGATGGAGATAGATATAGACAGATTGAGGTAGATATGGACAGATTGAGGTAGATATGAACAGATTGAGGTAGATATGGATAGATTGAGGTAGGTATGGACAGATTGAGGTAGGTATGGACAGATTGAGGTAGGTATGGAAACGGATATGGACAGTTAGAGATAGATATTGAACGAGATAGATATGGACAGATAGAGATAGATCTGGACAGATTGAGGTAGATATGGACAGATAGAGATATATATGGACAGATTGAGGTAGGTATGGAAACGGATATGGACAGATTGAGATACTAAGACAGATTGAAGTAGTATAGAAAGATATGGAAAGATAGAGATAGATATGGAACGAGATAGATAAGAACAGAGAGAGTACGTATGGAAACGGATATAGATTGGACAGATTAAGGTAGATATGGACAGATTGAGATAGATATAGACAGATTGAAGTAGGTATAGAAAGAGATATGGACAGATAGAGATAGATATGGAACGAGATAGATATGGACAGATTGAGGTACGTATGGAAACGGATATGGACAGATAGATATTGATATGGACAGATTGAGGTAGATAAAGATAGATATGGACAGATAAAGATAGATATGGACAGATAGAGATAGATATAGACAGATTGAGGTAGATATGGATGGATAGATAGAGATAGATATGGACAGATTGAGGTAGGTATGGAAACGGATATGGACAGATAGAGATAGATATTGAACGAGATAGATATGGACAGATTGATTTGAAAGAGATACATAGATAGATAGATAGATACAGAGGTATCGAAAGAGATATAGACAGATAGATATTGAGGGATAGATGAGTAGACATGAACAAATAGATAGCTATGGATAAATTGATAGACATAATGTAATATCTGCAAATTCAGAAGCTGACGGCTAAACAAAAATAATTAATACAACTGTACTTTGTTTTTTACCTAAACATATTTTTTTATAATATTTTTCAAATAATTGTTTTTCTTCACGTCGGACAATCCCTGACAACATTAAGCGTCTCACGTGAAAGCCGTATGATGAAATGAACAGAAAATACAAACTTATTGAATAAGCAGTAAATCCTGCCTTATTTCGAGGAAATTACGCAAACCTGGAAAGGACAACCGAAAGCAGACACATCTTGTGACAGCAGCTATACAGGGCTCCAGCAGCCCCCCTTTTACTGTTTTTTTTTGGCCATTTCAACCCTGATAGAAGAAAATATAGAAGAATTGGGCCATTTGTAAAGGTGGTCTTGCCACACATATATTCTGAGTTTTCCTTAATGTCCTATGGATCCGATGTCCACAATTCTAAGCTTGTTTTGCTCGTGTAGAACAACACGTCCCATCACCCTGATCGTTATTATTGGGAGCTGCAACATCTTCCTGTTGTGCAATAAAGACTTCTTTTGTGATACTTTTCTATTTCCTGTTTTGAACCCATTCCCTACTAAGAAAACACAAAAGGTCAGATAAGCTGGGACAGAAAACATCTTTTACCCACAATGTATGCGGAACAATATAAAAATATGAGAGTACAGGCTGCTGGGGTGAAATTGATCTGAAATTGGGCAAAAAAAAATTCTATCAACTCAACTATTAGTTACAGTTAAACTATGAGGATATGAAGTTTTTCTCTTGATAAGAGATCCACGTGGGTTGAGCAGAACCAGTCTTAATAAAGAGGCACAGGAACATTAGAATACATCATGGGGTATAGCTGGGAACCTGTTGCTTGCCGGACAAGATAAATGGATGGTGTAGAAATCACTGCCAAAAGCTTTTTGTTGAAAAAAAATATATAACATTTATTTGAAACATGGGAGGGTCTAGTCAACACTCAAATATAGGGCAAAATGGCAATTTTGCATAATGCCTGTGTTTGGCAATTACAGTAACACCTTGTATCTGTATGTGCTGCATAATGCCTGTGTATGGCAATTACAGTAACACCGTGTATCTGTATGTACTGCATAATGCCTGTGTATGGAAATTACAGTAACACCTTGTATCTGTATGTGCTGCATAATGCCTGTGTATGGCAATTACAGTAACACCTTGTATCTGTATGTGCTGCATAATGCCTGTGTTTGGCAATTACAGTAACACCTTGTATCTGTATGTGCTGCATAATGCCTGTGTATGGCAATTACAGTAACACCGTGTATCTGTATGTGCTGCATAATGCCTGTGTATGACAATTACAGTAACACCTTGTATCAGTATGTGCTGCATAATGCCTGTGTATGGAAATTACAGTAACACCTTGTATCTGTATGTGCTGCATAATGCCTGTGTATGGCAATTACAGTAACACCTTGTATCTGTATGTGCTGCATAATGCCTGTGTATGACAATTACAGCAACACCTTGTATCTGTATGTGCTGCATAATGCCTGTGTATGGAAATTACAGTAACACCTTGTATCTGTATGTGCTGCATAATGCCTGTGTATGGGAATTACAGCAACAACTTGTATCTGTATGTGCTGCATAATGCCTGTGTATGGAAATTACAGTAACACCTTGTATCTGTATGTGCTGCATAATGCCTATGTATGGAAATTACAGCAACACCTTGTATCTGTATGTGCTGCATAATGCCTGTGTATGGCAATTACAGCAACACCTTGTATCTGTACTGTACGGGGATTATTTTTCAGCAGTTATTATAACCCCCCTCATATCCCTGTACAGCAGTGAGTGACCCCAGAGCTCTCCCTGTGTTCTGCCCTCTTCCTGGCTGTTGTAATGCAGCAGTAAAGTTTGTTGAGCTTTTTCTTACAGTGATGATTAGGGCTGCTCCTTGTAGCATGTTTACAGTAATACATGGTGACAGGAGTGAAGTCTCAGTGGGAATTTTGTTACCCCACAGGGTGCACTCCGCTCTCACATTAAAATGAATGCAGAGGGTGTTTCTATGCTAATTCTTGCTTTTCAATGTACAGTCAATGCCTGTGTGTGGAAATGACAGTAACACTTGTATCTGTATGTGCTGCATAATGCCTGTGTATGGCAATTACAGTAACACCTTGTATCTGTATGTGCTGCATAATGCCTGTGTATGGGAATTACAGCAACACCTTGTATCTGTATGTGCTGCATAATGCCTGTGTATGGAAATTACAGTAACACCTTGTATCTGTATGTGCTGCATAATGCCTATGTATGGAAATTACAGCAACACCTTGTATCTGTATGTGCTGCATAATGCCTGTGTATGGCAATTACAGCAACACCTTGTATCTGTACTGTACGGGGATTATTTTTCAGCAGTTATTATAACCCCCCTCATATCCCTGTACAGCAGTGAGTGACCCCAGAGCTCTCCCTGTGTTCTGCCCTCTTCCTGGCTGTTGTAATGCAGCAGTAAAGTTTGTTGAGCTTTTTCTTACAGTGATGATTAGGGCTGCTCCTTGTAGCATGTTTACAGTAATACATGGTGACAGGAGTGAAGTCTCAGTGGGAATTTTGTTACCCCACAGGGTGCACTCCGCTCTCACATTAAAATGAATGCAGAGGGTGTTTCTATGCTAATTCTTGCTTTTCAATGTACAGTCAATGCCTGTGTGTGGAAATGACAGTAACACTTTGTATCTGTACTGTACAGGGATTTTCGGTCATTCTAACCCCTGGGATCTTATTCCTGTACAGCAGTGACTGACCCTTTAAATAAACCAGAATCTGTGAGTATTCGCCAGCCAATTGGCTATCACAATATGCAGACGTACACGTTAATACATTGAGCTCATCCTCCGGCTTCCAACAGTCCTTTTATATCTAGTTTGAGAAATTATATGGTGGAAATATTGTTTTGATTTTGACGTTCCCCTGATGTAATTTAGAGCAAGCTTCCTGGAGACTCTTTAATAATGTATATATATATATATGTATGTGTGCCACGGAAAAAATATCCTTATCAGCAGACGCTCCGCCGCTGGGTACGAGGGAGAACGGCACGAGCACTATAGCAAATCTTCATTCTCGCTTCAAGTAATCAAGCAGCTCAATCGCTCCAGCATCTATAATTGACTAAAGGAGCGCATTGTGACTCACTGCTGTTCCTGGAAAACACACATTAAACAGCATTTGGGCAACAAAGACGCACAAAGCCTCTGCGGTCGGACTTTAAGTGATCATTACGCAACTTGTAAGATATAAAAGTGGATCTAACACTCCAGAGGGCTGGCGGTGGACCAAACCGGCCGTCGCCAGACCTTCAATATTTAGACATGTCCAAACGTTGCTCCTCCTACAGCAATGTATCCCATCCCAGGATCACCACTTCACCTGCGTTATTACCTTTTTACACCAAAACTCGACGGGCTCTATTACACTCTCCGCGCAAATTCGTACGCGCAGCGCAATTTTTTTTGTAAATTAACGCAGGTATTACGATCCGAGCGCATTTTTTCATCCGTCAAAAAATATTCGTAAAAAAGACGCGCAAAAACGCACGCGCATTAACATTGCGCCCAGAAATCGGTGGGAAGACTGTTTTTCACGCGATTCATCCAATCAGAATTAAGAACCACAATTGTCTCCAGTTCAGTTTTAGTGCCTGTCAAAATCAATCTGTGTATATACAGTATGCTGCAGCAATAATTAAAACACGCACAACGTCTCTATTTTATTGTTTGGGTATGTGTAGAATGTGTAACTATACTGTGCTGTATTGTTTTTTTCGGGCTGGAGTATTTGGGTTTGGCCAGGACGTTCAGATTTGCAGTTACCACCAGCTTTTAAAAGACGTTAAAATTATGCGAGCAAACGTCGTTCGGAAAAATTTGTGCATCGATTGTAATACCATCCGCGTACCAGCGCACAAACGCATTTGCGCTCACATTGTTAAGTATGGGATGCGCGCACGAACTTGTGTTCGCACAGGGTCACTCGCGTTAGACTTTAACGTGCATCGTATGCGCGAACGTCACAATACGACGTTCAGCGCGAAGGGTTTTGCCCCTCGCGTTAATGCGTTTTTGGGCCCGCGCACATTTTTGCGCGGAGAATGCAATAGAGCCCTACATCAGTGTTTTCAAACTCAACCCCCCCCCCAGATGTTTAATGACTACAATTCCCAGAATCATGAGGATGCGGTAGATGGACAGAGAATCATGTGAGGTGTACGTCAGAATCATCCGTGAAAATGGAGATTGAGCTCGATCAGCGGAGTGTTCTTTGCATTCCGAAATACCTTTATGAGTTCCAAAAACATGCTCTTGGAATTATGGGAGAACACAAATGCACACGCATCTAGTGAAATCATTGTCAGAACTTGTGGCCCTATGGAAAAAGGCATTCAAGCGGATTTTTTAATATTTTTTTTATTATTATTTAAAGTACAGCCTTAATAAGCCACAACTAGTAAAATAAGCATTTTAGCAACTGCAACTATTTTATTATTTTCTGCCTGCACAGAATTAATAATAATATACATTCAACAGCTTCCAACAAACTGCAGACTCAAAGGGGTTAAAGTCTGGATTTACACAATTTGTTCCCGACGAATCCTGGTATTGTCATCTTGGAATATGCCCACGACATCAGGGAAGAAAAAAAAAAACATTGCTGGAAAAACCTGCTCGTTCAGTATATTCAGGGAGTCACATGACCTCATTTTATGCAGTAACATATTAATCACTGACTGCCGTAATTATCCAATGGAAGGCTCCCACTTATTGGCTTAGTTACATCTAGATGGTGACTTTTTGTAGGGCAGGCAGTGTGTGTATATATATATATATATAAAAAAAAAAAATTTCCTCATCAAAAGTCAGCATTCCAGGGTCTTCATATAAAACGTCAAAACTTTATTTGGATCAACAAAGACGTCAGTGAGCATCAGTTCAGTGGAAATGAGCTGAAACGATCGTTGACGTTTTTGTTGATCCAAATAAAATTTTGACGTTTTATAGGAAGACGCTGGACTGCTGGCTTTTGATGAGGAATATGATTACATTGAGTATATTTAAAAGGAAACAAAGTAGCAAAACAAGAGGACATAGTCTTAGATTAGAGGGGCAAAGGTATAAAAGTAACATCAGGAAGCATTATTTTACTGAGAGGGTGGTGGATACATGGAACAGTCTTCCAGTTGAAGTGGTAGAGGCCAAAACAGTAATTGAATTTAAGCAAGCATGGGATAGGCATAAGGCTATCCTAAACAAAAGATAAATCCAGGTAAAGTATCCATGTAATTGGGCAGACTAGATGGGCCGAAAGGTTCTTATCTGCCGACATTTTCTATGTTTCTATTACGCCGAGCTGAGCACCGCGCATTGGAAGTGAGACAAAGATTGTGAGTGCAAGAGTATTTGGCATTGCATGTAAATATATGTAACCAAAGCTCCCTCTACCTTTGTGCCCTCATCCTCCTTGGCACCCTTGCCCACACTATACATGGCCTCTGTGCCTGTTGGAGAAATGTGGATGCTGGCCTCGTGCCAAGAGATCGTGGACCAATGTGGCAAAGCCAGTTCTCAAGGACAATGGGCATAGGTTTGTCACTTAAAGGTTAATGGGTTAAATATATTTCTATCTTGAAATGGTTTGTATTTTAGGAGTTGTTTGTGTGTGAGATATAATGTTGACTTATTGTTCTTGCTATCTGTTTGCCTTTAGATTGATCTGATGTTGTCTGTTTTCTAATCTTGTCTAGTATAACTGATTAGGTTTCTGTGTCTCCTGAAGGAATTCAAATCCCCTCATGTACACAATGTATTCTGTTGATTATGTCATGTTACTTCATGTACACAATGTATTCAGTTGATTGTGTCATGTTACCTCCCCCTCCCCTGTTTCCCATTTAACTGGTCCCTATTTCCAATAAAACATATTCATTCCCCTGCATTAACTTGTGTCTGGTGTTAGGGGAGCGATACATAGAAACATACAGCACTCCTTCAAGTTCTGGCTGAGGGTTGTGAGATGGAAAGCTGCTGCGGATCAGCTTGGCTGGAGAGAAGGGGCAGACGCTGTAACAGGTTCGGGTCTGGTCCTCAAGCCGGAGGCACACATACATATATACTGTATATATATACACACCCACATATATACACGCACATTACATACACACACACATATATATATATATAAATATATACACAGACACACACACATATACACACACACACACATAGATAACATATACATACATACACACACACACACATATATATACACACATACGTATATCTAGACACATACCCACAGTAAGAAAGCAGATTGTACAACAAATGCTTATGCCGGCTATTGAATACGGAGATGTAGTGTATGCAGCCGCCCCGCAAACACACCACTATAAACGTACTACATTGTATAACTCATTCTGCCGCTTTGTGCTACAATGTAACTACATGACACACCATTGTGACATGTTAAAAGCGCTAAACTGGCCGTCGTTGGAATCTAGACGCACCCTTCACCTTTCCAACCTGGTGTTCAGGAGCTTTTCTGAGAAGCTACCACCCTACCTGAATAGGCACTTCCCCTAGCAGTTCCCTCATCCTAAAACCTCCGATCCAGGACGAGCACCTTACTTGCAATACCACAATACAAAAATAAAGTGGCTCGATCCTCATTTTCCTACAGAGCACCGCAGTTATGGAATAACCTCCCAGACGCCATCAAATCTTCCCCCGTTTTAAGTCACTCAAGAGTAGGGATGAGCCGAACACCCTCGTGTTCGGTTCGCATTCGAACTCGAACAATTTCAAAAGTTCGAGTTCGAACACGTTATGTAAACCTGTAACATAGTGACTATATACAGAATGCACCTGTAAACATGTAACACAGTGACTATATACAGAATGCACCTATGACGGAATGGGATGTTGTTCCGCCTGCGGGTGTGCTCTATCTGCGTGACCCCGTCGCTTACCGCTGGCCCGACTACTGAGTGACGCGCACTCGGCGTCTCGTGCGGCCTGGCGTGACCCTGGGGAAGGGTTAGCGGGCGGTGGAGGGGACCCCTGCCTAGAACCAGCCCGACCACTGAGCCATACGGCACTCAGCGTCCCGAGCAGCTGGTTCACTGACCTTGTGGGTGTGGAGTGCGTCTGCGGGCGGCCGTGCGAATCTGGGGATCGGATCTGCCGCGGAGGAATATTCGGATCTGATTGCGGAGGAATATTCGGATCTTTAAACGGATGAATCTTCGGATCTTACGGGAGCGGCTGAATCTTCGGATCTGATCACCGCTCACTTGGTATACCGAAGCGCGGTACGCGGCCGCGCCTTCGGTTCGGATCTTAAGTCCGTTCTGATCTTAAGTCCGTTCTGATCTTAAGTCCGTTCTGATCTTAAGTCCGTTCTGATCTTAAATCCGTTCTGATCTTAAGTCTGGACACCGCACCCTGAGACCGCGCGGGATGCTCAGACAGTATATGCGGCGGAGAGTAAAGGACGTCAGGCGAGGCTGGATGCACTGGAAAATCTGCCTTTATTTTTCACAACACACGCATTTATCACTTTACACACTTATGAATACAATGGGGATCCCTGCCCGCCCACACAAGTCCCATTGGCCCTCGCTGGCAGGAGGCACCCTGGCCCCGATTCGTATTGGCTGTTACGAATCGGGGAGTTGCCGATTCGGCCATTTTACGATCCGAGTATTCTGATCTGAACCACGAGGTGATCAGAAAATGGCGGCGGGCGTGGCAGACAAAGGGAATTACATTTCACAATACCAACAGGGGACACTTTATTACACCACACAATAATCACATCTAAATAAAAGTACTTGTAAAACTAGGTGCGTGCCACCACACCCAAGTGTCCATAGCCACCACTGTCACTGTGCACCGCCCCTGGCTGAGGGTGCTGGGCCATCCCGTGACAGCACCCGTAAACATGTAACACAGTGACTATATACAGAATGCACCTGTAAACATGTAACATAGTGACTATATACAGAATGCACCTGTAAACATGTAACATAGTGACGATATACAGAATACACCTGTCAACATGTAACACAGTGACTATATACAGAATGCGCCTGTAAACATGTAACACAGTGACTATATACAGAATGCACCTGTAAACATGTAACATAGTGACTATATACAGAATGCACCTGTAAACATGTAACATAGTGACGATATACAGAATACACCTGTCAACATGTAACACAGTGACTATATACAGAATGCGCCTGTAAACATGTAACACAGTGACTATATACAGAATGCACCTGTAAACATGTAACATAGTGACTATATACAGAATGCACCTGTAAACATGTAACACAGTGACTATATACAGAATGCACCTGTAAACATGTAACACAGTGACTATATACAGAATGCGCCTGTAAACATGTAACACAGTGACTATATACAGAATGCACCTGTAAACATGTAACAGTGACTATATACAGAATGCACCTGTAAACATGTAACACAGTGACTATATACAGAATGCGCCTGTAAACATGTAACACAGTGACTATATACAGAATGCACCTGTAAACATGTAACAGTGACTATATACAGAATGCACCTGTAAACATGTAA
This sequence comes from Leptobrachium leishanense, assembly GCA_009667805.1. Lineage (NCBI taxonomy): Eukaryota > Metazoa > Chordata > Amphibia > Anura > Megophryidae > Leptobrachium > Leptobrachium leishanense. The sequence continues at coordinate 138,562,680 of CM019069.1, read as the reverse complement.
CACAGTGACTATATACAGAATGCGCCTGTAAACGTGTAACACAGTGACTATATACAGAATGCACCTGTAAACATGTAACAGTGACTATTATACAGAATGCACCTGTAAACATGTAACACAGTGACTATATACAGAATGCACCTGTAAACATGTAACACAGTGACTATATACAGAATGCGCCTGTAAACATGTAACACAGTGACTATATACAGAATGCACCTGTAAACATGTAACAGTGACTATATACAGAATGCACCTGTAAACATGTAACACAGTGACTATATACAGAATGCGCCTGTAAACATGTAACACAGTGACTATATACAGAATGCACCTGTAAACATGTAACAGTGACTATATACAGAATGCACCTGTAAACATGTAACACAGTGACTATATACAGAATGCGCCTGTAAACGTGTAACACAGTGACTATATACAGAATGCACCTGTAAACATGTAACAGTGACTATATACAGAATGCACCTGTAAACATGTAACACAGTGACTATATACAGAATGCGCCTGTAAACATGTAACACAGTGACTATATACAGAATGCACCTGTAAACATGTAACAGTGACTATATACAGAATGCACCTGTAAATATGTAACACAGTGACTATATACAGAATGCGCCTGTAAACATGTAACACAGTGACTATATACAGAATGCACCTGTAAACATGTAACAGTGACTATATACAGAATGCACCTGTAAACATGTAACACAGTGACTATATACAGAATGCACCTGTAAACATGTAACATAGTGACTATATTTCCTACATATTTATTTTCTGTGTTAATCTGTATATTTGTGTTTTGTTTTTAACATCTTGCATTTTATTCCTTTGTATTTCTGTAACTGTAACAATTCAATGTTCTTGAACTCAGAACATACTGAAAACGAGAGAAATCTCAATGTATCCTTCCTAGTAAAATACTTTGCAAATAAATAAATATATACATACAAAATTATTAACTTGTGCAATTTACTAATAATCTATATGGCTGTATCAGATAAAGTATTAATAATGTTTTTTCTATTATTATTTAATTTCTTTATAAGACTGTCTAGGACACAGGAAATGGAAAATGCTGTTTGATTCATTAATTCTTTTCAGTGACAATATTGTCACAGCCCTTACTGAGTCCGGGGCAGGAAATTATATGACTTGTCTCTCAGTGTACCTGGCATCGTTGGAACTTCGCTATCGGAAATAATTAAGAGCCAGCGTTTTTTTTTACATATATATTAATTCGGGAAACTGGAAACTCTTATATAATCCTGATTCTAGAACAGAGATAACCCTTTATCCAAAATGCAAACACAAAAGTAAAAAATAACTACAAATACATACTAAATATAAAAATAATAAAATGGTGATTAAAATATCCCCTTAATAAAATATTCTATGAAAGTACAGGAGAAGGGGGATAACGTTAAGGTATATGGCGTCCAAGACCATCTTTACGTTCCATGATATGAATGAATAACGCGTCAGTGGGGGTGTAGCTCACCTCCATTCAATTAAAAAAAATGCCAAGGTTGCAATGGACTTGAATGACTGTCCGAGGGCTTTTCATCGAGGGATTTATTGATGCATGCATGAAGATCCTTAAGGGGCTATTCACTAGAGATGTGCATTTGTTTCTGCAAAATTCCGAATTCGGAACGAAATTTGATAATTCGTATTCGGAAGTACTTCCGATAACGAATCGATACGATACGAATTCAAAACGAAACAGTATATCACGAATTTATTTCGTTTTACACTGTGTCATCATCATAAAAGAAAAAATTGAATAACTGATATCAACTATCGAATTGATACCAACTATGGAATTGATATAGGAAATTCGAATCGATTCGAAATTTCAAATCGATACGAAACTAAACGAAATACGAAACAAAATTAGTTACGAAATTCCGAAAACGGAATGATTTAAAAACGTAACGAAACTAAACTCAACGAAACAAATTTTTCAGCCATGCACATCCCTACTAGTATTCACAAAGCACCGCAATTTTGTTGCTTACTGTTTCGACCCATTTCAGCTCACTTTGACAGTTCCATTTTGTCAAAAAAACAGTGAAATCCCCATTTAGCGAGTATTCACCGGATTTTGCGGAAAACGGAGACGCCGAAGCAGTTATCGGACGTCGCCGAAGTGCACTAATTAACGCTGAATTGCGCCGAATTGGTATCGGCAAATTACACCGAACAGAAGAAAAAAATAAAAAGAAGTCTACTATTCTCCTAATAAGATCTCAAATCAATAAAAGTGTAGTAAAGATTTGTCAAATAATATATAAAGTCCTTTAAAAAAAGAATAAAAAGGTCTGCTACAAAATAAAAAAGTCATTTAAAAATTCTTGTCTAAAAAATACGAAAACTTTTTTAAACTATAAAAAACGAAAAGGGTTTTTGCAAAAATTAAAAAGAATAAATGGTCTTTTAAAAAAAAGTACTTATTACTGTTTTTTTTTGCATAGAAACCTACAAACCTGTCGAATCGAAACAGGGAACATCAGGGCATTTCACCAGAATTTTGGTGCAATTCGGCGTTCTGTAAATAGAAGATACGAGTCTTCTATGGGAGAATGTCGGTGCCACTGAATGTTGCAGAATTGCAGGAATCGCAACATATTTCGCTATCAATTTACCTGTGTTTAGATAATTGGCAGAGGAGGCCTGCAACCAGACCCTTAGCATGAGATTTGACAGTAGAGGTGTGCACGGCTGAAAGATTCGTTTAGTTTGGTTTTAAAATGCTTTATAAATAAATAAATAAATAAAATAATTACGTTTTCTGAATTTTGTTACGTTTTGATTCGTTTCTTTCCTTATTTCGTTTCGTTTGGTATCTAGGATCGCTGAAAAAAAAAATTGTAATTTGGGATTGTTTCAATATCGATTCGAATTTCCGATCACTCAATAAAACACCAATAAATCAAATTTTACTGTTAAAAGGCAAGCTAGGGTTAAATATTGAGCTGTCCTTTGGCCTGTGGTGCTGACGACAGATTCAGCACCACTGGCCAATTTACAGGGACAGGGATGCTTTGTGAAACAGTCAAACATATCTGATTTGTTTTTTCATAATGTCGTTTGCTTTATAGGGATGTGCGTTTCGGGTTTCGGAATTTCGGAATTTTCACGAAATTTCCCGATTCGTGTTTTCGGATGCGGCCGAATTTCCGAAAATTTTTAGATCCGAAAATGGCAGATCCGAAAAGTTTTCCGAGCTGAAACGAAATATTTTCGGAATTTTCGAATGGACTTGAAATGTGTCAAATCGAAATTTATTGCTTTGAAACGAGGAGAACAGACTTTCCGAAAAAACGAAAATTTCCGAACTTACGAAAAGTCGATACAAAAAACGAGCTAAGTGACACGAAAATACGAAAAATGGTCGATATTCCGAAAAAAAAAGTACACGAAAAATGAATCGAGCCGAACCGAATCGAAACAGAAATCGGTCGAAACGAGCCGAATCGAAAAGTTTAAAAATCCGAGAAATCGAACCGAATCGAACCGAAAAAAAATCTGTGCACAAGCCTATTGCTTTAGTACTGCCTTGTATGTAATGTAAGTTGGGATCGAGTCGATATTTGATATCGATTCGAATTTCGGATCACTAAATAAAACCCCAGTACATCAAATCCTGCTCGGGAATCACTTAATCGATGGTTCTCTTGTGAAACAGTATAACAAATCAAATTTGTTATATACCGTTTCGTTTTCACTTCAATTCGGATGAAAATCAATTCGTTATTTTGGAAGTACTTCCGAAATTCGATTTAACGAAATTCGTAACGAATCGAGATTCGTTATGAAATGAATGCACACCTCTTGTCAGGGTGGCACCTGGCGTATGCCTTGGTGGGACCCAAGTTCAGGGGGTCTGAGCAGGGATGCACAGGTGGTACCTTTGGGTAGGTAGATACTGGGAGATCCAAGGTGTAGCACAAGGGGGTAATCCAGAGAATGGTCAGTGGTAGATCCGTAGTCTAGGGGCTAGTAGAGGGCAGTAGTCAGTTGGCAAGCAGGGTCTGGTACACGGTAAAGTAGGAGTATCACAACAAAAGGTCTGAACACCAACAGAGTATGACTTGCAATACAAAGCCACCTGGGATAGAGGGGAATGGACCTTTATTGCAGTCAGAAGGGTGTGGAGTGTGTGTGTTGCTGTGTTTAACTGTTTCAGGTTCTGCTTACTGGTGCGGAGCCTGACGGCAGCACTTTACGAGTACCTGCCCACATGCAGGTAATGTTCTTTGACATACTGTCTTAAACAGTGATGGTCTAGTTCAGGGGTCAGCAACCTTGGCTCCCTGATGTTTTGGGAACTACATTTCCCATGTGGCTCAGTCAGCCTAATGGGTGACTAAGCATCTTGGGAGATGTAGTTCCCAAAACATCAGGGAGCCATGGTTGCTGACCCCTGGTCTAGTTAGTACACTGGTTCTCAACACTGTCCTCACTGGTTCTCAACACTGTCCTCACTGGTTCTCAACACTGTCCTCACTGGTTCTCAACACTGCCTTTTATGAGGACTTAAGGACCAGGGTTGAGAAGCACTGGTCTACTATAACCCCGCCACCTAGCGAGCACTCTCAGGCCTACTGAGAACCAATGTTGTGGGGGACGCACTCTGGACTTTTTTCCCCCCGAGCGGTGAGAAGGAACATTATGCCTCCACAACCCAAATATATGAAGAAACATCTAAAGAGAGGGACAATGGAAGAGTAAAAAAGAGAGATTTTGGCCCAAAATAGTGACTGTAGCACCTAAATAGGGACAGTCAGGAGGTGCGCTGTGCTTGTAACATACATCCAGGATCAGCTATGGACGTTTATCAACCCTGGGCTCATTCTGCTTCCAAACCCGCCCCCCCTCTCCCTCCATGACACTATATTGATGAGGCGCCGGTTTTGTTCCATTTTCTCTCTGCGTTTTCTTCCCAGGAAATGGAAAGAATCGCATTATAAATCCAGGTTTGCACTCAGCCCCGTAACAGGCAAACGTCCAGACATTCATTATATACTTTATGGCTCGTATCGATGTTGCTGTGAGGTGCGCGTAACCAAGACGCCTACAGAACGTTTACATAGCATTAAGATTATTCTCTCATAAGGCAGGGATGCCAAACTCTGCCTCCCCCCTCACCAGATGCTGCCGAACTACAACTCCCATGATTCTCTGGTCATCTTCTACATTCAAAGATTTCTGGGAATTGTAGGTCATGAACACACCCTGCTTTCTCAGTGTGCCTGACCCTCACCCCCCTGCTGTATCAGTGTGCCTGACCCTCACCCCCTGCTGTATCAGTGTGCCTGACCCTCACACCCCCTGCTGTATCAGTGTGCCTGACCCTCACCCCCTGCTGTATCAGTGTGCCTGACCCTCACCCCTGCTGTATCAGTGTGCCTGACCCTCACACCCCCTGCTGTATCAGTGTGCCTGACCCTCACCCCCTGCTGTATCAGTGTGCCTGACCCTCACCCCCCTGCTGTATCAGTGTGCCTGACCCTCACACCCCCTGCTGTATCAGTGTGCCTGACCCTCACACCCCCTGCTGTATCAGTGTGTCTAACCCTCACCCCCTGCTGTATCAGTGTGTCTAACCCTCACCCCCTGCTGTATCAGTGTGCCTGACCCTCACCCCCTGCTGTATCAGTGTGCCTGACCCTCACACCCCCTGCTGTATCAGTGTGCCTGACCCTCACACCCCCTGCTGTATCAGTGTGCCTGACCCTCACACCCCCTGCTGTATCAGTGTGCCTAACCCTCACACCCCCTGCTGTATCAGTGTGCCTGACCCTCACACCACTGCTGTATCAGTGTGCCTGACCCTCACCCCCTGCTGTATCAGTGTGCCTGACCCTCACCCCCTGCTGTATCAGTGTGCCTGACCCTCACCCCCCTGCTGTATCAGTGTGCCTGACCCTCACCCCCTGCTGTATCAGTGTGCCTGACCCGCACACCCCTGCTTTCTCAGTGTGCCTGACCCTCACCCCCTGCTGTATCAGTGTGCCTGACCCTCACACCCCCTGCTGTATCAGTGTGTCTACCCTCACACCCCCTGCTGTATCAGTGTGCCTGACCCTCACACCCCCTGCTGTATCAGTGTGCCTGACCCTCACCCCCCCGCTGTATCAAGTGTGCCTGACCCTCACCCCCTGCTTTCTCAGTGTGCCTGACCCTCACCCCCTGCTGTATCAGTGTGCCTGACCCTCACCCCCTGCTTTCTCAGTGTGCCTGACCCTCACCCCCTGCTGTATCAGTGTGCCTGACCCTCACCCCCTGCTGTATCAGTGTGCCTGACCCTCACCCCCTGCTGTATCAGTGCCTGACCCTCACACCCCCTGCTGTATCAGTGTGCCTGACCCTCACCCCCTGCTGTATCAGTGTGCCTGACCCTCACCCCCTGCTGTATCAGTGTGTCTACCCACCCCCTGCTGTATCAGTGTGCCTGACCCTCACACCCCCTGCTGTATCAGTGTGCCTGACCCTCACCCCCCTGCTGTATCAGTGTGCCTGACCCTCACCCCCTGCTGTATCAGTGTGTCTAACCCTCACCCCCTGCTGTATCAGTGTGCCTGACCCTCACCCCCTGCTGTATCAGTGTGCCTGACCCTCACCCCCCCCTGCTGTATCAGTGCGCCTGACCCTCACCCCCCATGTGTCTGTCTGTCCATCTCCCATCATTCCCTCTCCCTTCCACTATCACCCTACTTGTCTATCTGGCAGTGTGTTGTTTAGGGGCGGGCTCACGCGGTGGGCGTGGTTATCTCTGTTTTCCCTCAGCTCTCGTTTTGCTCGCCTCTCCTGTGTGTGGGAACGGTGGGCATTCCCAGTGGGCGGGGTCTATTTGTATGGGCGGAGTCCCGAAGATCGCCGAAGGAGACACAGCAGCGGCGCTGCCTCTGACGTAATGGCAGAATGTCACTCTCTCCATGTTAGCCCGGAGGCGGAGCCAGGATTCTGGAGAGCAGAGCCATATACGGAGGGGGCGGGGTCATAACTGTGGGATGGGTTAGGACTGGGGAGGAGGAGCCCGGCGCAGAGCGAGTCTCAGCCGAACAAAGAGCCGGAGCCTGGCTGCTGCTGCTGTGGCCGGATCCAGGTTGGGGTCTGCCCGTCCCTCCGCCGGAGGATGAGCTGGGCCCTGAGGGCGACGGTGGATTGGGTGGATGAGCTGGGCGCAGAGTGAGAGTGCAGCCCCCGGGAAGCCTGTGCCTGGCAGGCCGAGGCTCCTGCACCATGGCCGCTGCCATCAGCTACAGCCCACCCTGGTGGGTCAACCTGCTGCACCGCCTCCCCCACATCAACCTGCAATGGGAGACCCTGGACGGGGACTTCAGGCCCGAGGACACCGGCTACCAGCAGGTAAAGGGCAACCAGAGGGTTAATGAGGAGGACACGGGGGGGGGGCATATCCCACCATGGAAAGGTGAGTCTGGGGGGGAGGGGGCTCCATTGACCCCTTTAAACCCCAGCATGCATCACTCTCCTCTTGGAATTTGTACATAAAGGGTTAATGAAAAGGCAGCAGTGATTTGGGGGGGGGATCTCCATGGAAAAGGTGTGTGTGATTTAGGGGGGGGGATCTCCATGGAAAAGGTGTGTGTGATTTAAGGGGGGGATCTCTCATGGAAAGGTGTGTGTGATTTAGGGGGGGGGATCTCCATGGAAAAGGTGTGTGTGATTTAAGGGGGGGGATCTCTCCATGGAAAAGGTGTGTGTGATTTAGGGGGGGGGATCTCCATGGAAAAGGTGTGTGTGATTTAAGGGGGGGGATCTCTCCATGGAAAAGGTGTGTGTGATTTAGGGGGGGGTCTCTCCATGGCAGCCTTTAAAATCTCAACGTCCTGCATCGCTCTCCTACAGGCATCGGTACATAAAGGGTTAATTAATAGCCTCCTGGAACAAGGGGAGGGGGGGGCATACTCACCAGCGAAAACAAAGCTGTGTTTGGGGAGGTCTCTCTCTCTGTCATACCCTTTAAACCCCATCATGCATCACTCTGCTCCTGGCACCGGTACCTGAAGGGTTAATGAAGAGGCAATCTGGGACACGGGGGGGGGGCTCTTTGCCCCTGTAAATCCCAGCATGCATCATTCTTCTGGCATCTAGAGGGTTAATGAAGATGCTTGGGGGTCCATCTCTAACCATAGAGACGACCCCCCCCCCAAAAAAAAATGTCACCATCTAGAAAGCAATATCTTTCCTGAAGCCCCAGCATGCATCACTCTTCTTGGCACTGACTGAAGGGGTTAAATAGAAGAACGTTGTAATAATGTGAACACCTAGCTTCCCAGGTAACAAGGGGTTAACTAGGAGTGTACTATATTACCGGGAGAGGGGGTGGACATTTGGGGGGGGGGGTCCCAGCTTGCCCGCATAGTTTCCCAGGTAACCGAGGGGTTAACTTTAAATGCAGAGTGGGATAGGGACAGTCTTACTGTGACATCAGCGTGTCATTTTTAAGTGACCCTCTTCTCGTGGCGCCCAATGGGTTAATGAGAAGCTGGTGCCATAGGGGGTTCTGCTTCAGGCTGAGGACTGGTGCCCCCCCAGCCCTCCTCCAGGGACCTCTTCTCCTTCCATGGTGGGATTGGATCTATGGTCATTCATTCTGCAGGATAAGCTTAACCCTTTGCGTGCCCTCTCTGCGCCTCTTATCCCTGTTTGACCGTGCTCCGTCCAGCTCCATAAAGATACAATGGGAGGAAACGCCACCCGCTAAATGAGGCTGATCCGCATGCAGGGGGCGAGATTGGTTTAGGGGGGGGGGGTCCTCACCGAGAACCCCCCCCCATGTGTTCCCTGACCACCAGTCCTATACATTATTAATTTAATAATGAAATCTTCTCGCTCCTCTCGCTCACATCTGATGAATTGTGTTTATGATGCAGCGCCGACGCGTTCCTCAGCGCTGTACAATACTGTAAGCATTACGTCATGGGAAAGGATATGGGGGAGGGGGCTATACCCAGGGGAGCGCCGGCTGTGGGGATTCTCCATACAGGACATGGTGTTATATGAGTTTGTGTTTACTGAGCACGATCAGTCTGTGGGGCTGTAATCTAATATATATATATATCCCCCCCCTTCTGCTTGACTCTTAATTGTTCAATTCTATGATCTTTAGGTCAGTATAGCGTCAAAACCGGAGGAAGAGGGTCTCGCTCTCGAAAGCTTGTCTTTTAATGTAACCTCCAATAAAAAAGGATCACTATGCACTAATATACTCCATATATACAGTGTGTGTGTGTATATTATATATGTGTCTTCCAGACCTGAAGGAGAGGTTATACGCTCCAAAGCTTGTCTTTTAAATGTAACGTTAGTCCAGTAAAAAAGGTATCACTACAGACGGCTATATATATATCTCTTAAGGCCCCGTTAACGCTGTGCGATTTTCCTATTCGCAACATAGTGCGATAATGTCGCAGTTTTGTGCGATTTTTGCAAAGCCCCACCAATGCAAATCACAAAAAAAGGGTTATGTACCAGCGACGTAGCGCGGCAAGCTGTGAACAGCTCCATTGAAATGCATTGGAGATGCTACACAGCGCGACGTCGCGGCAAAATCCGCGGGATAAGGCTAGGGTCAGACGAACGCATTTTTCACATGCGTTTAGCCGCACGAAATCACGGCCGTGCTAGCAGCAAATGACGTCCAATGCCGGGGAACATACGACGAACGGCCGCACGAAAGTTCGTCCGTGCAACGCAAGTGGCCAACGAACGCATTTTTTCGAAAACGTCAAACCGCTAGTACTGACGCACAGAGTGCGCTGCGGCCGCATAGCGGCGTGTGTGTGTGATTAGGAGACGTCAGACGCTGCACACGTCCGGCCAACATAACGTCCAGACGCAAAAAGGGTTTTATTGATGAACCGTACAAAATCACGGACGAAAAGGCGCATCGTATGACCGCTATCGCGTATTCCGGGAAAAAAATACGTATGTTCGTTCGAACGCACTTTTTCACGGACAACGTGAAAAATGCGTTCGTCTGACCCTAGCCTTAATCGCACACTGTGTGAACGGGGCCTAAGGGTGCACTCGGACAAGTACATTGGTTTTTAATAAAGGTCCATAATGCTCAAACACTGACATTTGACGTGTGTGTGTACAACTCTAAACACTCAATACCGGGATCAAACCCACAGGCCGGTCAAATGTCAGTGTTCGAGCATTATGGACCTTTATTAAAAACCATTGCTGGTCCATATGTATGTATTAGGGTTGCACCGATATTGATACTAGTATCGGTGCCGGTACCAGGTACTGCAGGAGTACTTGGTACTCGTGCAGTACCCCCGATATTTTCCCCGATACCAGAAGCCGGGATTGAGCCGGCATCCGAGGGGCTGGGGCTGCTGTCCGAATGCTCTACCGGCGTTCGGACAGGCCCTGCAGCTGCTCACCGCGTTCTTTCATACTTACCTTCCTGAGCGATGCCGGGAAAGTCTTCGCATGCGCTCGTTGGAAGGCCCCCAGCCGCGATTTACGTGGGACCACGTGATCGCGAATGGGGGCCTTCCAATGAGCGCATGCGCAGAAACTTTCCCAGCGTCGCTCAGGAAGGGAAGTATGAAGGAACGCGGTGAGCAGCTGCAGGGCCTGTCCGAACGCCGGTAGAGCATTCGGACGGGCACCTGGAGCTCTCCGCGATCATACTTCCCTTCCTGAGCGACGTGGGAAAGTTTCCGCGCATACGCTCGTTGGAAGCCCCCAGCCGCGATCACATGGTCCCACGTGATCACAGCTGGGGGCCTTCCAACGAGCGCACGCGCAGAAACTTTCCCCGCGTCGCTCAGGAAGGGAAGTATGATCGCGGAGAGCTCCAGGTGAGCTGGGGGACATATCCACGAGCTGGGGGCATTTTTATGAGGTCTGTTCTTATTGGAAAGTGGTCACATGACATAAAAATAATTTCTTGGTATCGGTGAGTACTTGAAAAAAAAGTATCGGTACTCGGTCTTAAAGTGGTATCGGTGCATCCCTAGTATTTATTATATATGTGTTTTTTTTATATGTGTGTATGTGTGTGTGTGTGTATATATTATATAACCAATGGTACATTTAAAAGACAAGTTTTCGAGAGTATCCTCTCTTCCACGTCTGTGTAATAAAAGAACACGTTTGAGATATGTATGTATACACCTAAATGCTTTAGTGTGTGTCAAAATAGAGCCACACTCCTGGGATGTCTTTTATCCATTTATATATTGTGACAGTCAACGTTTACATTTCTGGTTAGGAAACATAAACATTGGTGTTTTGACTTTTTCACAATACATTTTGGATTCTAAGAAGTCCCAGGAGTGTTTTATTTTGCTACATTGTATCTTATGAGACCCCCCAGCACTGGGCCTAATGGAGTAACCCTTTGAGTGCAAGAATTGTGTGTTTTCCGCACATACACCGTGTTTAGTTGTGCGCTGAACCGTGGGTTTGTGTTCCTAGTATTTCTTCACACGCAGGCGTTTCTCTCCAGTGTTGCATTCTGTGTGTGTTTATATGTATACAGATGATAAAGCTGCGGTCACTCGCTGTGTTGACGGATCAGGGTTATATTTTCTTCCCGTTAGTCGACATTCTTTTCATTTTTGTTGCAATATATTCAAGAAATCCAGTAAAAAAAAAAAATGGCCGACGGAATGTACATCAGATTCCTCCTGCCCCCCCTCCTTCTTTTCGTATATTTCACGGTGCACAATACGTTTTCTGTAGAATATGATCTCATCATCTCGCACGCAGTGAGGTTGCTCCCTCCGCCTGGCGCGGTCCATCCTCTGATTAGTGAACGCAGAGCTCCGTCCGTGCAGACGGCCGCTGAGACGTGGGATTCCATCTAGTCATATCCGGCTTCCAAAAGAAGTGAAGCTAAACTGGGGATCTCAAACTCTGGCCCCCCCAGATGCTTGTGGACTACAGTTCCCAGGATGCTTTGAATGCAATAAATGGCCAGGGAATCATGGGAGGTGTAGTTCAGAAATACCAGGGGGGGTGTATTACTCCTAAAATAAACGTATTCATGTTGTCGCTTTCATTCCTCTCGACTCCTGCACGGCTTGTGTGAGCATAAACATTCTATGTGATCCTGATTTAGCAGATCTGGCCCTTTTTAAGTGTGCATATCCTTCTTTTTAGGTGCTCCAGTCTTTATTGGGGTTGTGTGGGTGTATAACAGAGCTGCAAAGCCATAAAACTCCCCGCAATGAGTTGCTAAACCAGGGATTGGCAACGTCGACCTTCTGGATGTTTTGAAACTACATTTCTCAGGAGGCTCAGGCAACCTGAGGAGCGGCTGAGCATCATGGGAGTTGTAGTTCAAAAACATCTGGGTGCTCAGCAGGGCTGCCATCAAGGGAGTAACAGCCAATGATATGGTCAGGGGCCAAGTGTCTCCAGGTGGCCTGGCCCTTGCCAGACTCTGTGCAGGTTGTCCAAGTGCCAAAGATGAAGGGGTCCTTCCGAGCCACCCAGGACTGACCCACAAGGACACCAAAAAATGTTTGCTGTTGGCATCGCACAGGGGGACATAATGTTTTTATTGGTTTGCTGAAATGGACAGCTGGGGAAGGGGGTGTACCGACCAGTGGTTTAGTGGGGGGTCCCGACCAGTGGTTTAGTGGGGGGTCCCGACCAGTGGTTTAGTGGGGGGGTCCCGACCAGTGGTTTAGTGAGGGGCCCCAAGAATTCTGGCCAGCCTCAGCCTTTCGGATGCTTCGTAACGGCATCTCCCCTGAACTTTGGCCGCTCCTCAGGTTGACTGTTACAAGTATTTATAAAGCGCCCGCAAGTTCTGTAGCGCTGCGCAATGGATGCGTCAGAACAACAAATATACACGCAACCTAGACACAGAGAAACGTGGGAGAGGGGAGCCTGCTTGAGATGGCATTGTGGGAAATGTAGTTCCGAAATAACTGGAGGGGGGCCAAGTTGAGCATCCCCTAAACTACAATAAAGGGGATACTCACTAACCGCCGATTTGGCCCCAAATTGCACCGGACAGTAGACATGTGCACAGCACAAAATTTCGTTTTGAACTAATGGATTAGTCCTAAAATGCAATTTATTTAGTTGCTAAAGAAATTCGTTTTCAGTTCTTTAGTATGAAAACTAATTTCATTCATCCGAAAACCAGTGGATACAATTACTATTGTAGTGGCTCCTCAGAGGACTGAGATCGCTGCTTGTTACAGTATCTCTCACTCTCAGCACAATGTGGGCCATATTACATAGTTGGTGCTAACTTAACCAGAGCTGTTGTAAACTTCCCAGAGCCATTATAGCCTATGGAGGTTTTCAGTTTACAACAGCTCTGGTTAAGTTAGCACCAACATTGTAATACTGCCCCGTGTCAGGCAAAGCTGTTACAGTAACTGACTGCTTCTCATCACAGCGCTCAGAGTTTCAGTAAAACTAGTAAATAATATTTTTATACATAAGAGGTTAGAACAATATTATTTCCTTGTTTTACTGAAACTCTGATCGCTGTCACAGTCAGTTACTGTAACAACTGAGCCTGATACATTGTACTGAGAGATAATGTAACAAGCAGCCGATCTCAGTGCTCACAGCCACTGGATTTAAAGGGCTAAAAAAAAGGCTCCTCTCTGTATAATTATTAGAACATCCTCCTGCATTAATTAATACCCCTCTCTGTATAATATATAGAACATCCTCCTGAATTAATTAATTAATGTCCCTCTCTGTATAGAACATCCTCAATTTATACCTTTCTCTGTATAATGTATATAACATCCTCCTGCATTAATACCCCTCTCTGTATAATGTATAGAACATCCTCCTGCATTAATTAATGCCCCTCTCTGTATAGAACATCCTACTGCATTGGCATGTGGAGGGTGCAGAACTTCGGATGTTGCGCTCTTCATTGCTGGTTTCCTTCACTCAATGTAATATCACAAAAAGGACTGAAACTAAAATGTAGTGCATTTTATTTTAGTTTCTTTCGTTTTTTGTACTGAGCAGATTCGTTTCTCTTAAGTCATACTAAAACTAAATTATCCCAAAATTCTGACTAAATCGTTTTAGTACTAAAACGAATGCACATGTCTACCGGACAGTTAATTTCACGCTTTGGTACAATTTCAGTCCGATTCACTAAGCTGTCAATTCACCAAATACAAGCGGACTGACGGCAAAATACGGTGCAATTCGGTGGTTTTCACCGCGGTCCAATAACTGCTTCGGCGACTCCAATTACAGGTAAAATACGGTGACTTTTCGCCAAATAGTGAATTCACTGTATTTTCTGTGAAATGGAATCTCCAACATTGCAAGCGATTCCAGCGCTTTCTGAATAGACCCTTAAGTGTTAAAAATCACTGCGCAAATTCTCTAGCGAGATATTGAACCTTGGCATCACCGATGTTTCTGCACTACATGTCCCATGATGCTCTGTCAGTCTTAAGTGTGACAATGAAGACAAACAAACATAAATTTGGACAAGGTAACAAAAAACCAAGGAGGGAGGGAACTCCTTAATAAATTAATAACGGAGCAAAAAGTAATAATAATAGCATAAAATGACAAATTAAGTCCTCATGTAGATCCAAGAATATATAGTCAGGATGCAGTGATCATCATGGAGTGTTTTTCTTCCAGCTAAAAAATACAGAAGAAAAACTGGACATAGCGTAAAACTGCAAAGATTTAATAAAACACAAACATAGGTAGGATTAAAAACCACTCGCAAAAGAAGTGGCCCGCTAGAACAAAACGGTGTGCAAAATCGCACAATTTACAGACAATCCACAGATACCGTCTCTGTCGCGGAGTATCGAATCCAATCCTTTCAGGTGGAAAAAAACAATTCTCCAGAGCACAGTCCGTGGAAGAGTCCAAGAATACAGTAAAGTCCCAGCGATATGTGAAAGACCCTCGAAGGGAAAGATACGCTGACGCGTTTCGTCCTTTGACTCTTAAGTGTGAGTTAGAATCATGGTACATGTAGTTCAGTCAGATTGTAAACTCTCGAGCAGGGACCTCCCTCCTTCTGTTCCGTGTGTGTGATGTGTATGTTTATTTGTTATTCTGTCTTTCCCATTGTACAGCGCCAAGGAATTTGTTGGTGCTTTATAAATACTTGTAACTGTAGTTCCAAAATATCTAAGGTGCCGAGGTTTGCCGTCACTGGTTTACATAATGAATATATATATATATATATATATATATAATATATATATATATATATATATATATATATTATATATATATATATATATATATA
Organism: Leptobrachium leishanense; assembly: GCA_009667805.1. Classification (NCBI taxonomy): domain Eukaryota; kingdom Metazoa; phylum Chordata; class Amphibia; order Anura; family Megophryidae; genus Leptobrachium; species Leptobrachium leishanense. The sequence goes on along the minus strand of CM019069.1, from coordinate 138,547,391 downwards.
TTCATTATCAATTTTTTGGGGCTTGGAAACCGGGTCACCAGAACCTCCTGTGCGCAGCCCCAGGCCACACTCTGAGCTGTATGTTTGCCCTCTTGCCCAATACCCTGATCTATCCAATAGAGATAAGAAATGTAATAAAGCCAGTGAGGTGACCCGAGACGGGTGGCATAATACCTCTAGCCTCCAAAGAGGGACTCCAGGGATCACTTTGAGGGGTGAACTGGTGGAGCATTGCACGTTCTTGCTTGAACAAAGTAAATTTGTCGTGTGTTTTTTTTTTTTTTTTTTTTTTTTTTACATGAATGCCCCATTCCTAAAACGCTACGGAAACTGTTGGTTCTGAATAAAAGATAATAGTAATAAAATCACAAATTTTCAAGAATATTTCCAGCTCCGATATTCCTTCAGTCAGACCATTTTTAGTCTAAAATTCTCAATTTTCCACCGGTTCAGTGTTTTACCAAAAAAAAAATAAATCTCCAAATAACCGCTATTGTAGATGCTGGGCTCTATTACATTCTTTGCGCAAAAACACTCGCACAGTGCAATTTTTTTTTTTTTTATTAAGAGATGTCAGACGCTGCTAATGTCCAGCCAACATAACGTCTAGATGCAAAAAGGGTTTTATTGACGATCCGTAAAAAAAAAAAAAAATCACGCACGAAAATGTGCATCGTATGACCGTTTTCACGCATTCGTGAAAAAATACATCAATGCGTTCGTTTGACCCTAGCCTGAGTATATATGCTGCAGCAATAATAAAAACACGCACAGCTTCTCCATTTTATTTGGGTATGTGTAGACTACTTTGCTGTATTGTTTTTTTTTTTTTTTTTTTTTTTTTTTTTTTTTTTTTTTTGCTGGTGTATTTGGTTTCGGCCAGAACGTTCAGAATTGCCGTCACCACCAGCTTTTAAAAGACATTAAAATTATGCGCGCAAACGCTGTGCGTTAAATTTTGCGCTAAGATTGTAATACCATCCGCGTACCAGCGCACAAATGCATTTGCGCTCACGATGTTAAGTATAGGACGCGCAATGTACATTACGCTCGCAAAGGGTTCGCGCAGGTCCACCTGCGTTAGACGTTAACGCGCTTTTTTTGCGCTGACTTCGTAATACAACGTTCTGCACGAAGGGTTTTTCCCCTCGCGTTAATGTGTTTTTGCGCACGTGTCAACGATTGCGTGAAGAATGTAATAGAGCCCGCTGTCTTTTTTTATTTATTTTTACTTTGTTTTTTTTCCCCACTAATGTTTGTGCTGTGTGGGACCTCTTCACGCTCTTGCAAAGCTTTGTTATCCATTTGTTCTCCAACCACAAAATTGCTACTTTCATGAGATGTGGTGGAAGCGACATCTTCTGGCAGTAGGTCCCAAGCCGCAAGACCTCCCTGAGATGACCTGTGTGGTGCGAGTGCTAGTCCGCCTTTTGCTTTGTTGTGTTTAAGGCTAGGGTCAGACTGAGGCAGTGCGAACGCGCGTTCTGGCGCACATAATCACGGCCGCACTAGCAGCAGATGACGGGCAATGACAGCCAATATACGAAGTACGGTCGCACAAAAGTCCGGCCGCGCAACGCAAGTGGAAAATGAACGCATTTTTTCGAGAACGTTAAACCGCTGGTACTGACGTACAGAGTGCGCTGCGGCCGCATAGCAGCGTGTGTGCGTGATTAGGAGATGTCAGACGCTGCTAGTGTGCGGCCAACATAACGTTCAAACAGCCGGATTTCCCTAGACTTCTTTTCACCCCATCGTCATGAAATACGTCCAGAATTGCGCATCGTCTGACCACTTAAGCGTATTCCGTGAAAAAATGCGTGCGCACGCATCGACGTACATTTTGACGGTGGCCGCAGAAAATGCGCTCATCTGTCCCTAGCCTAAGACCTAACGTAGAATTACGTTGTAGCGATGTCCCGTAAGCGCCTACAACACTTTGAACCCCTCAATTACAGCTCCGACGTCCTACAACGAATTCGCACGTTCCTGTGTTTTGAAATTCTAGATTGGAAGCTGAGGGCCTTCCATGACAAGAAAGGCCGGCCGTGGATCCTGGCTTCTTGAAACGAGAAGTCCCATGACCTTCAGCTAGCATTAAGGATGGATGAGAGTTTTGGGACATAAAGTTCTGAAACATCTTGGCTGCCGAGGTCAGGGTGGTTTGAGAGGTCCAGGTCTCTATCTTTTTGGCTTTTGCCAGGATTTGGTGGCCTGGCGTGTGGTGGGGGATGTCACTTAATCCACCAACAGATCTTCATATGGTGGATACATATGCGTCTATGAACCTGCGGGTAGACGACCCATGCGATGATTAGGTCGGTGGCTTATGGATTTTGGACCAGAAGAAACCAGATGTTGAGCTAAAACTCTGCCGAGGAGGGACCTCAGATCTTTAAACACGTGTCGTCCAATATGTATTCCCCCCCCCCCTTGTTGATGTAAGGCATGCCTATCGATGATGGGTAGTTTGCTTAGTAAGCTGACCTGAAGAATCTGGGTCTTCATGCTCTACAAGCTTCTGAAGTACGAGCTTGCTTAGTCTTTCTTTCGTGTATATTAGAGGTCAATAGAAGCCAGGTTCTTCTAGTCTCTAAACTGATCAAGCCCAGGTCACCTCAGTCTGTTTCTGAGCATACAGTAGTCACGTAATGATGGTCTGTTATCTGGAAATCTCTGCCTTCTGTTACCCATCCCGTCCAGGCCCCGACTCCTTTTATATCTTTTTGAAGTTGGTGGGAATGGAATGGAGAACAGTTTTTTCTTTTGAATAATTTTTGTACTTTTTTTAAATGCTTCTGTGCCTCGTTCCCCTGAAATTACAGCAAATTGACACGTCCATTGAACGTTCTTCTCGTGATTTGATTCGGAAGAGCTGCATCTAGCATTTTATATATATTTTAATTTTAGTATAAATTGTTTATCAAATTTAGGAGCCTGGAAAAGCAAATGCTATGTAGGGTAATTCAGACTTTTAGGAGCACTTGGTCACCTGATTCCAGCCGTGGCCTACCAGAAGTTACTTTAAGTAGTAGGTATGTTACCTACTAAGAAGGATGGAGCCTGGATTAACCGTGATGTGAGTGGCTCTAGTTGTCTTTCAAGCAATTAAATTTTAGTGTTTTTTTTTTTTTTGCTATTGCCTCTCTTGGGTTTTGTAGGATTGGTAATTTCCAGACTCAGTCATTGGCAAAAACGGCACAGGACGGGAGGCCAAGCTTGAATGGCCATAGGTATTGTTTGACCAGCAAAATAAGGTCTAAAGACCCAGTTTCCCATTCTAACTTGTGTGGTAGTGCGGTGGCATTAGGGGGAACAAGTCGTATTCTCCTAAAGTCATTGGGCCTTGAATGTTCTTCTGAAACTGGTTGGTTGACTGGGATCCACAAGGAGTGTTACTGGCCATAAATAATTTTAAACGTCACTTAATAACTTGGTTGGAGGGTGGGGGCTGGTTCTCTGGCTCCACTTGTGTTGTCCTAGTTATGTTGGGGGATTTCTCTTTGTTTCCTCCATATGCTCTGGTACGGTTTTTTTAAAAAAAGAGAAAATTCTGAAGATACGACCCCTGTTGATCTGGTTTTAATCTGTGGAGTTACAGATGGACTCCTGCTTTGAAGTGTCTTGACGAGTAAACACCTCATGGAAAGGGTTTAGACCAGGCCTGGGAATGTAATGGAGAGACCTGCTCGTTGTGATTATTATTTTTATCTTTTTTTGGTCAGACAATGCAATTACATTGATTGTTGAGTCTGAGTCGGTGTCTTCTGAAGCAAATTAACCTGAGGATCGGAGATTTCCTGTAGTCAGACAGATCCCCCTATCCTTCATGTGGAGATATTTCTCCATTTCACGTTCGACAATCCCCAGTTAATACACTATTGATTTTAAAGCTTTTCCGCCATGTTGTTTTTGTTCTACGCGCACTCGTGTGATAGTGTGTCTCTGTTTTTTCTACAATTTGAGTTCTACTTGTGGCAATGCAGTTGCCACTGATTGCTCAGGTTGTTACTTGGACATAAATCTTAAAATAATTTCAATCGATGTCCTTCTGACTTCCCTCATTGACTTAGTATGGTGGTGGTTGTCTATGGATGATTATTCCTGTGTTTACCAGCTTTGCTGACAAAATATTTTCTATCCATCATCTTGTCCATCTTAACCATAAATTCTGGTGACAGTGTTGCAGTCCATACCTTGGTTATCCCATCATGACATGTAGGGGAGGAACAGGCCATAATGTCCTTAACGATCCTACCTTAACATCTAGGACGGAAACTTGCTATCATCTCTGTTGCAATCTCATCATACTTTGTAAGGTTTATACCATTGATAGTATCCCTACCCCATCCCAATAGGGTGTCTTGAATGGGGACATGTCTTCCTGTAGATGACTACTCCACCATAACCTCTAACGGGGAGGTAACATGCCGTCATTTCTATTGCCATACCATTGTGGTTTCCTGACAAACCACATGCCACTACTTTAACCTGCCATTCCTTCTCCTGGAGAAACGCGTCATTGTTAAACTTTTGCAATTCCTCATCTTCATTGTAGACGACGTCTTCACCATCCCACCATACCCTTTGATAGACATTTCTGTATCACTTCATTGATTCCAGTGATGCCCTATTGGTTGAGCGGTTGTTCACCATCGCATTCAACCACCAGTTTTACGTCTTGGTGGAGAGGGCTGTTTCAGGCTCCTCAACCCTGAAGTCAAGTGTGAGCAAAGCAATCGCTCCTTGGTGTCATGCCACTCTACTTTGTCGCATTTCTACAACTCTAGTTTTTTACACTTCATCGTAAAACATGGCTAATTTTTGGATGAAGAAATGTTGGAGTGTCACGAATGAAAAGATGAAGTCTTAATATTATTTTGGCATTTCAAGATCTTGTCCACATTTTTATCTAGGGGATACTTGTTGAAGAAATAAGAACACAAAAATATATTCCTAATTTTATTTTTTCCCCCTCCATTGGTTGACATAATCCGTCCCCGTGCCTGATCGCCAAGATCCCCGCGTACGTTGCAGCTTGGCTCAAAGTTTAGAAGCCTGACTAGTGCCAGACAAATCACAATATTAAGATCGGCAAGGTGCCTAATGGACTGGGTTGATGATTAAATTGCTAAAAGCCACCCAACTGCCAAGATTTATATTTATTTACTTGAACGGAAACTAAACACTGTGTAATGTGCTTGTTCAAATGAGGTACGTTTTCCAAAAAAGGTAAATTTTAAGCCCTATTCTTACATTTACAGGTAACACGTTGCTTGACAAATCCTGGAGCCAAGTAGCCACATGCACCGACAAGCTTAACATGTCTATCAATCTTAGGAGTCGCTTATTTTGGGGTACGCCTGGTGACCTTTTTACGCATAAATTTCCATAAACTCATATATTTAGGAGTCTTAATTTAAAATTTAGACCGTGGCTACCTTGATCTTGGATTTTGTCCTGGTGGGAAAAAAATGTGTTGCTGGCTCTTCTATTTTCTTCTTGGATCTCAGGTTTGATGTGCAGTTTTCCAGCCCTGAAATAATATTATTCACGGGCAAACTTTCCATTGGCTCCCAAGTTACTGTCTGGCTTTTAATGATACGATGATTTAGTCTGTGTTGTCCTCAAAGTCCTACAGGTTCATGGGATCACTTCAATAACCCCTTCAGTTAAGGCTGGGACCACATGAGAGTCCATTGTGATGTGTATTGAGGCTAGGGTCAGACTAACGCATTTTTCACGTTGTCCGTGAAAAAGTGCGTTCGAACGAATGGACGTATTTTTTCACGGAATACGCGAGAGCAGTCATACGATGCGCATTTTCGTCCGTGATTTTGTACGGATCATCAATAAAACCCTTTTGCGTCTGGACGTTATGTTGGCCGGACGTGTGCAGCGTCTGACGTCTCCCAATCACACAAACACGCCGCTATGCGGCCGCAGCGCACTCTGTACGTCAGTAGTAGCGGTTTGACGTTCTCGAAAAAATGCGTTCGTTGGCTACTTGCGTTGCACGGACGACCTTTCGTGCGGCCGTTCGTCGTATTCCCCGGCATTGGACGTCATTTGCTGCTAGCACGGCCGTGATTTCGTGCGGCTAAACGCATGTGAAAAATGCGTTCATCTGACCCTAGCCTTAGACGTCCGTCAAGGAATCACGTTTGTCATTCTTTCTATAGACTGGGGTACAGGACAACAGACGATCGCTCGTTCTATGTCCGTCACGCTTGTCGGAGACTACAAAACGCAACGGCTTCTTCGGCTTCCATATTTCCATTTTGAAGATTTAAAAAAAATCTCAACATTCTTATGAGTTGTGTTGTACCCATGAGTACATCTGTGGAAAAAGTATGGCCGATACAGCAGACATACTCTCTGCACTCGTGTGATTCTCAAAGTCTTTGGGTCAGAATTAAAACTCGCCTTTCTCCTGCGGAGTCATCCTTCGTTCTAGTGTTGCTTTTGGCACCTCCAGTGATTTGGATCTGTCGAGAAATGCGCTGGGAACTGCTGTGCAGGGAGGAACACACGTACTACTTGGCATGTCCTTCACTGGTGTTGGGTGGAGTGTCCCAATGTGTGTTTACCGTGTCTCTCCCCCCCCCCCCCTTTCCCTCTCTGGCTCCCTGGAATCCTGCGCGTTCCGGAATCCTGAAAATCACTCAATCCGGAGTCCCTTTTTGTCCTGAGCATTTTGGGCTAGGGATCCTCATCCTGTAGTGTCTCCTCCGGGCCTTATACTGGGCGAGCCTTTGAAGTTGAGTGCCCCACACCTTGACCATAACGTTCACTTGCTGTTCCAGCTAAGCCGCAAATAGATCTGCTGCTTCCTCTTGTCGCTAGTAGGACACTGGGAACAAATGGTTCCCAGTGTCCTTCCAACAGCCTTGAAAGATCAGATGTGGAGGGCGGTCTTTGGTCTCCAGGAGATGCTGCTAGAAGGGCCCTCAATTTCTACATAGGGGGGCTTACTCCTATTGATCCAGGATACCCCAGAATCGGCTTCCTGCGCCTTCTTTTTCTTGTTTACATTAGCGACTGGGAGATTCAGCTGATCTGTGCAGGGGAAAGATGACTGATATCAGATTACAGAGTTAGAACTCTCAGCTCTTACCAACCCTCTAATTTTTTTCAGAAAAAGATGTAATAAAATGTCATTAATTGCTGACCCTTTTCACAAATTTAAGGCAGATGACGATGCAGCGGGTAGTATATTCAATCTGTATTTATGGTACAATTTGATCGGTCTCCATCTCCGATCCCCATGCGGCTTACCTCCACCACCAGCCGCCCAGGCTTCATCCATCCCCTCCTCGCTTTAGAACTGCGGTTTTGCTTGTTACGTGCGAGGGAATTCTGTGTCCCGGGGGCCCGTCTGACTCATCCTCCCAGCTCTCAGCCTATTCTCCTCAGTGATGGTGTGGGTGGATTGCGTGGGACGTGAAGCCTCTGATCACCAGTCTCTAGAGATGCTCTTTGGGCTGGCTGAGCATTATGGGAAATGTAGATCCGAAGCAGTTGGGGGATGGTTTGCTGGACTTGCTGAGGTTTCGTGGGGAGGGGGTGAATAGCTTGTCATTCCAGAGCTAGATACGCTCCGGCATATGCATTCTCATTTGTGAGTTCTCCGTTGCGTTCCTTGTTAGAACGGGCCGAAATCTGCGATTTTGTTTTATCAGCGCAGCCCCTTGCCCAGCCCCTTGCCCAGCGCAGCCCCTTGCCCAGCGCAGCCCCTTGTCCAGCGCAGCCCCTTGTCCAGCGCAGCCCCTTGTCCAGCGCAGCCCCTTGTCCAGCGCAGCCCCTTGTCCAGCGCAGCCCCTTGTCCAGCGCAGCCCCTGTCCAGCGCAGCCCCTTGTCCAGCGCAGCCCCTTGTCCAGCGCAGCCCCTTGTCCAGCGCAGCCCCTTGCCCAGCGCAGCCCCTTGCCCAGCGCAGCCCCTTGCCCAGCGCAGCCCCTTGCCCAGCGCAGCCCCTTGCCCAGCGCAGCCCCTCGCCCAGCGCAGCCAATACACATACCTGCTTCCACATATATTTATACACCCCACACAAATGATATATATCTATACGCAAGGAGGGTTCTGTGTTAAAACGGACCCTAGATACAAAAAATTGAGAAATTGGAGACCTCATTTGCATGTCTTACCCAGAGTTCCTTGCTGCATATGGGGAATTTAGCACATGAGCTCTGTAAAGTAGTTCTCTGAATTGCTGGGATCTATAAATGTCTTCTACAATTATAAACTTTATTACTTGCTATGTGGAGGCTTTTAATCTCACTTTTTGCCCCCCCCCTCCCATAATTTATTTTCATTTTTTTTTTTCTTTTTCTATTTCCTTGCCCGAGGCAGCATTGGTCTTGCACCTTCTACAGTGTTAAACCAGGACGCAGGTCTCGTCTTTTTTTTTTTTTCTTTTCTGCAGACTGTACCCCTTGGGGTGTATCCACTGAACAATAAGGAGTGGAGAGGTGACAACCAACCTGCAGAATTAAAGAAAAGCTTCCTATGCTTGATTCTGTTGCAGCTCTCTCACCCCCTCCATAATGCTATTTATTTTCTTTTCTGCCTTTTTTATTTTCCAACTTTCTGTTTAGTGAATAAGCCCTCTGGTTTACATACACTGTGGTGCTGCTGCTGCACGACAGTGTTTCTGGTGTTCTGATCAGGACGGCGCAGGTTTTGCAAAACTGATCGCCCTGTGCCTCTCAAAGCGATGGCTACCAACACTCATAAATTGTTTCAGAACTACACTTCCCATGATGCTCAGCCAGCCGCATGAGAGGCAGCAATCGCTATCTATAACGCATTTGAATAGATTGGGAAAAAATGATTCCCAATCGGTGAAGCACTTAGTAACAATTAAACTCTCCATAATCATCTTTTTACTTAAAAAGAAAAGCCACAAACGAGCCGGGAAAATGGCTTGAAATATTATGTATTTTTCTCTTTTATCTGTCTAATATAAATCTGTGTGTTTTAAAATAAAGAAAAATGTGTGTGTATATAATAAATATAATATATATATATATATTACTGTTTTGATAGATTTTATATTTTGCTTCCTGAAAAGACTTGTCAAAACAGTCTTCAGAAAAGAGCAAAATGTTTTTTTTTATATGTATATATCAACCCCCCCCCCCCCGAAAGGACTATATATTAAAAGATTTTTCAGATCCAAAACGGAGTAAAACGCACATGAACAAGTCCATATATACATCGTGGACACATCAGTACAGCTTAAGTGAGACCTTTCTAAAAATTTTATATATATATTCTATTATATATTCTATCGGATGAAGAAGCTGATAGACAGCCTGGGTGCCAGGCCCAGGGAGCTGGAAGCTTGTTCTGCATGAGCGGATTGTAGCCGGCTCTGACAGGATAAAGGAGGTCAGAGAATTAGCAAGTTCTCCCAGCGAGGCAGGCGAGCCATTTAAAGCGATAGATGGAATAAAAAGGACCAGCTGCCGAGCCTTTACATAGAGTGGACTCTTGTCATCCACCACTTTCATTCCCTGTACAGGTCACCTCTATCTTCATGCTCTTACAAGCCGATCTATAGGTTTACTAGCCGGCTGCCTCCTGGTGACAATACCTGCTCTACTTGTTCTTCTGGGCTACCTGCAGTGAGAACGTACTCGAATGCCTAGAGGCAACCTGGGTGTCTGAAATGGTTGCAAAACCACAACAACAGAGAGCTCGGAGAGGCGCAGACATGTTCTCCTCCAAATCAAGGGCAAATAAATCTTTATTTTTTTTTTTTAATTTTCTGTATGTTGGAAATGTATTAATTTATTATCCGTGGAGTTAAATGAATTTACACTTTAAATATTTAAATAGTTGCTATGCATTTCATATCTGAACGAGCCGCTTTACACCTTTTTTAACGTTTAATTTATTCACAGAACTGTAAAATGACTAGTGGATTAAAATTTATTTTTCAAAGCCGATTCGTTTTTTTTTTTTTTTTTTCTTCATAAATCCCAATGAGAATGAAGCAGTTGTGTGCGTAGTAAATGTAAGGGGTCACCAAGCTCTGAGAAGAACTTCCCCATTCAGGTCACTCTTTTGACCCAAGCTTCTGCAGGGGCAGCTCATCTGGTGAGGAGCAGTGATAATACGGTCTTCGTTGGGGGTCCTAACAATGACCTAGTGGCTAGGTCCTCCTAGCCCAAGCTAAGGTGAGGTAGCTGTCCCTGGGATTTATAGCTGTACCAAAACCAGAGCCGGCACTCTGTAAAGGTTGAAAGCCGAAATTAAGCTTTGTTACAGAACTCCATTTTACAGTTTTTAGCAGGAAATGGCCCACACTGGAATCCTATTTCCTTGCCTCGAGTGCTTTCTCAACAGTACATCATCCTTTCCCATCACCTTCTGGCTGATCCTGAGGGTGTAACCAAAACCAAATGATGCGACCGAGAACAAACCTGCTTACATAACTATAAAATATTGAATAACCAAGTAATAACACCCTGATTAACAGTAAAACGGGGCATATTGCCTAAGTGGTTGCTTTAGTTAGCCTTGGAATAATTAAAGATGGCTTAAAAGCGGGCAGTAAAACCTATGTTTCATTACAGTAGTATTAGGCAAATCAAATCTGTGCTCAGAGCATTATGTGCTCTTGAAGGATACACTGCAGCTCTCATGAAAATCTTGTCTCTGGTCAATGTTCCCTAATTCTGAAGATTTCCTGAGTTTTTGATGAAGGACCCTACACTGGTTATACCACAAACCAGCTATGTTATCGGCTGTGGTGGTGTGCATCCTCAGACTCCACGGCTAGAATGCTTGAGCTATTGGTTTTTATTGAGTAGGGATGCACCAACATTTCGGCCACCAACATGATTGGCTGACAATGGTGCTTTCGGCCAAAAAGGAAAATCGTCCGAAAAATCTGTCATCCGTGCCTGGGCCTGGCTGAGCCGGGGGCTGAGCCGGGGGCTCTGCCTGGCCTCCAGGCCCAGGTTCAGATGACTGTGTTTCGGTATCGGCTGGAAATTTTAATTTCAGTGCATCACTATTATTGAGTGAGACCTTACGTGTGTGTGTGTGTGTGTGTGTGTGTGTGTGTAAAAATGTTCTTTATTCTTCCCAGCTAGCAAGACTGTGTGCTCTGAACTGGCCGACAGCTAATTAATTGCATCCTTTTATTTACCCCTCCCCCTTTCTTCTCGGTTCTTCGCTCATTACTAGGCGAGTGTGTTGAGTGGTGATTACAGTTTCCATTAAAAGTAATTGCCTTCTGGTTCCTGGGAATCTCTACCCTTTCTCCCTTTGCCGCTGACATCAGAGGATCGATTTCGGTGTGGTACAGTCCTGCTTCGAGTTTTGGACAAAATACAGGACTTTCATCTCTAACATTTTTTCCTTTTCCTTTTTATAGTATGTTGGTATGTTTTGGAAGCTGCATTACTAATCTCGTTATGATCACTACAAACCCCCGTAAGCAGGAGATCTGAGCATTTTTATTTACCTTTTATCACGTTCACTGCATTTACTGATCCAAAGGCCATTTCTGCCTGTATGCTGATAATGCAGACGCCGTGTGACATAGTATTTCTGTAAAGGATAAACAAATGGAATGAAGGGTTCTAAACTCTAGATGGCATCCCTTATCTTCGACAAATACATTGTAAATCTCTTTTTTTTTTTTTTTTTTTTTTTTTTGGATTGCTATTTTATCCTACAGTTAAGGGAGTTTCAAATGTGTTTTTCAATATAATGCACACTAGTGAAAGGGTTAAGGCTTGATCACGGCTCAGCGAAACATGGTTTCAGTTCTGAGATTTTTGTTCTTTTTGTAGCAAAAATAGAGAACTGCTTCAATTTTGGGAAGAGAGAATTAGGAAGTGAAAGATGTTTTATATGTTCTTTTTTTAAATAAAATAAGAAATTAAACCATAATAATCCTTTTATACTCAGTCGTGACAGTCAGAATTTTTGAACTAAACATTAGGATATATATACCGGTCCTGCTTATTCATCATAATGGTTTAATAGCGGCTCCCGCCCTATTCCAGCCGAGCCGCACGCTTCCCGAGTAGCTTGTCTGTTGCGGTTGCCTACAGTTCCTTAACGCTTCCTATACTTGTGTTATTTGTCTAAGAAATGTTAATTTGTGGCCCGACGGAGTATATTCTCGCTTGCATCTGGTAATGACGATAATGGTTCCTTGCAGACTTTAAGGAAAGCCATAAATACTTTTGTCTAAAAGGCTCCTTGCTTATCATTTGTGTTGTCCTCTGCACCATGGGACCATCTCTTGCCACAAGTAGGACACCGATGATAAATGGTTCTTCTGTGTCTGCTGATCTTGCAAGACCGCTCTTCTGTGAACTCACGTTTGTCTCCATGGCGTCCTGTGGACTCAAGGAAAAGACACCAACGGTGGTTCGTGTCGATGCTTCAAGTATCTTGTAGCGGCAGTTAATGGCGAACGCCAGATTTTTCCGTTCATGGCTTCCTTTTAGAACTGGATCCCAAAGTGTGGTAATTACTTCCAGACAGCAGGAATTCTCTGGCCCGGGTAATTTTCTGCTCTAGGGCCAAAAATGTAATTGTGGATTAGTTTGGAACAGGCACGTAGTTTATAATAGTGGCTATGCCTGGTGTTACGAAGCTTAAAAACCAGTGCGCAACAGTCTTCATCCTTCTTTTTTTTTCAACAAAACACAAGCTCCTCCCCTTCAGACTCTGGTGTCACAGGGGAGGTGTCCCTTTCCCTCTTTTCTAGACAAGTACTTGTCCAGAAAAGGCGTAGCTGCCTACACACACTGTGTTGCCCTCTAATTTTCATGGTACATGTTGTAGTTCCCAGCCATACTGGTAGACGGCACTCTGACTTGGCTGGCAAGCATTTCACGTTCCTCCTGGTCGGGCGGGAGATGGCTGTGAACTCGCCTTCTAAATATAAATTACTTGCTAAAGGTAGGAAATAAGGAATGATCGAAAATTAGGAAAATGTTGGACTATACCGATATTTTTTTTTTTTTTTTTTTTCTTCCTATGGAAAAAACTTTTTTGGTGACTTTACCTGAACCACACTCTCAATTTGAGGTCGTTACTGTAACTGGGCCAACCCAGGTGATTTGGTTGACCAAGGGAATGCTAACCAAGCCTAGTGGGATTTCATTGCTCCCTTATCAACTTTTCAATATAAGCGTCTGTTCGCAAAGCAATTTCAGTGCTTTGTGTTTCTGCGCATGCCGGCGATTCCATTTTGCCGAAAATACGGTGAATTCACTATTCGAGTGGTTACAGTATTTTGCCGACACTGAAGCTGTTACCATACATAGGCAAATTCCACCGAACTGCAAAAAAAAAAAATAGTAGTATAAAGTCATGTATCAGTGTTTGCAGATGACACAAAGCTAGGAAAAGTAATACAATGTGAGCAGGATGTTACTTCGCTGCAGAGGGATTTAGATAGATTGGGGGACTGGGCACTTAAATGGCAGATGAAATTTAATCTAGATAAATGCAAAGTTATGCACTTTGGAGTGAAGAACACACAAGCAATTTATACCCTAAATGGTACGGAGTTAGGGAAATCCAAGCAGGAGAAGGATTTGGGAATAATCATAGACTTCAAACTAAATAACAATGTGCAATGTCAAACAGCAGCCGCCAAGGCCAGCAAAGTACTGGCATGCATTAAAAGGGGAGTTCACTCACGGGATGAAAACATAATTTTGCCTCTGTATAAATCAATGGTCAGGCCGCACCTTGAATATGCCGTGCAATTTTGGGCACCTGTCTTAAAAAAAGATATTATATCGCTAGAAAAAGTGCAGAGACGGGCAACTAAATTAATAAGGGGGATGGAAGGGTTAAGTTATGAGGAAAGACTAACAAGCTTAAACCTGTTTAGTTTAGAGAAACGGCGCCTTAGAGGGGATCTGATAACCTTATATAAATATATACGGGGCCATTATCAACCATTGTCTGATAACCTATTCATTAACAGGACTATACATAGGACAAGGGGTCACCCATTTAGACTGGAAGAAAGAAAATTTAGCTTAAAGCATAGGAAGGGTTATTTTACGGTGAGAACAATAAAGCTGTGGAATTCTCTGCCTGTTGAGGTGGTTGGGTCAGAGTCTGTACAGACTTTTAAAAAACGACTGGATGACTTCCTGCAGACACAGAATATTAAGGGTTATAATATTTAATATGTGGGTAAAAGCTTCTTGATCCAAGGAGAAATCTGACGCCATTCTGGGGTCAAGAAGGAATTTTTTCCCAGTATGTTGCATATTGGCGAGCGCTTCAGACTGGGTTTTTTGCCTTCTTTTGGATCAAAAGGAGTAGGTTATGTGGGAGAGGCTGAACCCGCTGGACGCATGTCTTTTTTCAGCCTATGTAACTATGTAACTATGTAACTATGTAAAGTTAATAGGAGTATAAATCATAAAATGTGTCCAAATAGGTCATTTTTAAAAAAGAATAAAAGCGTCCGTGTCATAGTCTCGGTTTTAAAAAAAAAAAAAAAATAATAAAAAAAATAATACAAGAACATGTTCTTCAAAATAAAAAATTTTTTAGACTTTTTTTTTTTTTAAGAAACGATATTCCATTTATTGCATTGAAACCTATGGGATTTGCCTGTTTTTAAACCTGTCAAATTGAAACCATGAAAATCGGGGCATTTTACCACAATTCAGTGTTCTGGGAATGGGAGACACAATAAGACTTCTGAGGCAGTTTCGGTACTGCCAAACTGTGGCGATTTGCACTGTATTTTGCTTTCAACCTAAAAGCATTTGGCGAATTTTACAGTTTAGTGAATAGACCGATTTGGCCTGAAATTGCACCGAACAATCAAATTAACCTTTTTTGGTGCAATTTGGGGCCAATGCGGCGGTTAGTGAATAACCTCTAGACTGAAGTTATAATAATTTTTCATTTTAGCAACCCCCTTGTTGTAACCAGAGACGGCTTGTAGATTCATTCTTTCACTGTGACTCGAGTCCTTGGGTTATGACGGCGTTTCCTGTTTTCCCATTTTTGTTTTAGAATGGCCTTCGAGAGGTTTCTGGTCTCCCCCTCCCTCCTTTCCTTTTCTTTTAAAACACAGATGTATGCGATCGCACAAGATTCTTTCTTTCTTTCTTATTTTATGCAGATAGTTTGGTAGAGCGTGTCGTCTGGTTTTGTTCAGAATGTCATCGAAGAGGAAGGGCCTCTAGAAATGAATCCTGGAAGAACCTTCAGAATCTCTTGTGTTCGGTTGGAGCATCTGATACATTAACCTAAATAAACGACAGGAGAACGAATTGCTCCAACTGCGTTTTGTCTTCACACCTAGAAACACATCACCGACCTTCTCTACAGTAGATTCCACTAGTTTCATTCCATGTTTTTCTAACCTCTTACCTAGTGTGTGTGTGTGTGTGTGGACTGTTGACTTTGCTCGGAGCTTCTACTCATGACCTCACCCAACCACTAAACTAACTGCTCCTCGCTCAGTCCATGGAGAAATGTAAATTTTTGTGATGTTTTTATGTTTCTCTTCAGGGGCCATGTCTTAAGAAAATAAATTGGGGGGGGCGGAGCTAGCCGAGGAAGCGAGCGGCTGCATGTTGAAGGAGCTCCGTGATAAACACCGTTTTTAAAGTTCTTTCCGCCGCTTGCTCGCACTTGAGAAACGCTCTACGGTCTCTGGGGGGACTCGGTGAGTTTGCCTTACCCCCGAAATTTACGCTCCGGAGCAGATTAACCCCCGCGGCACAATCGGGGCCTAGTACTAGCGGCCATTTTAGAAGCCTGGAAGGAGATTTCTGAGACCTTTTACCGCTCTTCTTCCTTGTGCCTGCGCTTTTGGTGACATGCCCACCGGTCGCTCACAGAAGCTGCGGTCCAGACAGAGGGACATTCGGGACTCCATGAGAGGTGGGTCCACTTCGAAGGGAGATGCGATCTCCTCCTCCCTCCCCCCGGGCTATGACTTTTCAGAAGATGAAGAGGACCCCTGGCACTCGGGTGGTAGCTCTGCGATGACCTGGATCTCCCCACAATCTCGGACACCAGACTCCCAACCACTATCTGCAGCAGCAAAAAAAAGGCGCAAAAGAAACGAAAAGCAGCGCTGACGGCGTCTTTGAGTACCTCACTTACTGCTGGTGGCCTCTCTGACGGGGATTTGGCCGAGGAACACCAGCTTTCAGCCAGCAGTAGTGTGGCTTCATTACGACAGGACGTTTTGAGACCGGGTGCCCAACCGCAACAAACGAGAGCGACCTCACTCGAAACCTGTATGAAACAGCCTGAAGAAAGTCGGCAGGAGGAGGATGATGATCTTCCTCTTACGAAGAGAGACCTTCGGAGGATCCTGGACAAACTCCGGGAGATCCGGGGGGTGTGGAAACCTGAGGTGGCGGCGGTTCGGGAGGAGGTTGCAACAATCCGTGCGCAGGTGACAGCAGTGCAGGCGACGACCTCTACAGTGCTATCAGAACATACTCACCTGTTGGGACAGGTCGCTGGTCTAAGATCCCAGGTCGAGCTTTTGTCCCGCTCTGTGGAGATGCTGGAAACAAGACACCGCCGTCGTAACGTCGGGGTCAGAGGCATCCCGGACTCTGTCGTCGGATGAACTCCCAGCATATGTGTCTCGTTTGGCCCTTCGGATGGTGGGACTCCCTCCTGACAAGCCAGATGTGATCGGATCGGTATTCAGGGTTCGGGAACCTGCGGCGCTTTTGAAGGGGACACCCCGTGATGTCGTGGTGGCCTTTCGTGACGTAGCATTTAAGGTCAAGCTTATGTCTGCTCCTGGCGCAAGAGATCCAGTGAAATTTGAGGGCTCCACGTTGGCTTTGTATCACGATCTTCCATTCCAGACTCTGCTTGCTCGCAGGCGGTTCCGTCCTGTGACTGCGGTTCTTCGTCGGAGGGGGATCCGTTATCGGTGGGGCTTGGCGGGAGCATTGGTGGTGACACATAATAATGTCCCCTACACCATCACTGATCCTGAAACCGCCTGGTCCGACCTTGAAGCGGCGGGCATCTCGCCGGACCCTCCGGAACTTCAGCCAGACTGAGACCTGAGCGATATTGTTTATTCCCCCCCCCCCCAGCATTTTTCTTCTCTGTTTACGTGTCACTGGTCTATAGATAAGCTCTGAGTATAATTTATCAGGACAATTTATGGCATTTACGTTGATAGTCCTACATGCTTAGGTGTTTCTTTTGTATTTTCTTCCTTCACTGAGGTTGGGACTTCTTGTTTTTTGTTTTTATTATTCCCTTATTGACCTGTTACTACTTGCATCTTACATTATCTGACTGGCTGACCGTAGTTAGTTTGGCCAGCCCTAGACGGCTGTCTTTTTCTACGTTTTGATTTCGTGAATTTCTTGTTATGTATAATTCTCAAAATAAAGAATTTAAAAAAAAAAAAAAAAAAATTGGTGTGGGAACTTGCCAAGATGTCTGCCTTCCAATTAACCATTGTTAACCCTACACTTAACCCACCATCCAACACGCAAAATTTATAGCTTTCCTTCTCAACAATCATTCTTAAATGGAAAAGGGGGGGGGGGGTGAAGCGCCCACCGGAATGGTGTCTATCCCCACTCGCTGAATGCGGTGTATGGGGGTTTCTCTAAATACCCGAGTAACAATTATGCAAACAGAAAACCACACAGCGCTTTAAGAGACCGAAGTCCAAAAAAGACAGTGGGGTAGACACTCAATATGTCCGTAAACAGAAGTCGCTGTCTTTAGGAGTGGATCTTCTCAAAAATGCAGATGAGGTGTGCACTGTAGGGAGGAAACACAAAAACAAGGGACCAAAATTGCGCAGTAAGACAGCACCCAAGATGAGAGTAATGTATATTGATTATTAACTCACATTCTGTGGAGCCTACAACCGGCTCTTAGGAATAAGGCGAGCAGGGACTTTATATTAAGAGCCGGTTGTAGGCTCCACAGAATGTGAGTTAATAATCAATATACATTACTCTCATCTTGGGTGCTGTCTTACTGCGCAATTTTGGTCCCTTGTTTTTGTGTTTCCTCCCTACAGTGCACACCTCATCTGCATTTTTGAGAAGATCCACTCCTAAAGACAGCGACTTCTGTTTACGGACATATTGAGTGTCTACCCCACTGTCTTTTTTGGACTTAGGTCTCTTAAAGCGCTGTGTTGTTTTTCTGTTTGAATCATTCTTAAATGTTGCATTGAAATGTTTTGGCGTACATGGGACGTATGATGAGCAGAGGGGTAAGTTGCCACTGCAGTTGGGTGTCGGATGCCTATTTTAGCCTGATGGGGGTTATTGCCAGAGTGATTTCATTACTGGAGGCACCCTGAAATACTGTGGTCTTGACTGTTTCGGGCATTAAGTCTAAGGCCCTCTGAGCGTAATAAATGCATCTGTTATGTACATCATAGAATTTAGATCTTTTAGGAACACCACACGATGTACGCTCGTACCTGTCACTCATGTGAGAATGGACGTTGTGACGCAATGGCCACCCCAAAGTTTATTTGCATTTATTTTTCATTAAATTTTATTGTCTCTGTATATCGGGTAGAGTGTTGTGTGATGTGCGATGTGCTGTTGTCAAAGTGTGTGTTAGTTACAAGCTGTTATAAAGTACTAACATGGGCATGCATGTTGCACTCACAAAACAGTAGGACAGGACCATGCTCAAGAGCTTGCAATTTAACCTATTGTCTGCTTCCACCCCCCCCTCCCTGTAAGACCTGTATTCCTTAGTCTTCACATGCTTCCATCAACCCCCCCCCCCTCCCAGCACCAAGTCACTTAGATAGTTATCTGACTCTAGCCATTGTTCCACTGCTGGGCAGGTTTCCATTATTTCTGTACGTGTGTGTTTCCTATTTGAAAATAAAAATAAGTCTCCATTTTGGATTGAACCTGCAAGGATCTCCTGTGTGTTTATTGCCTGCATCTGGGCCAGAAGCAGTACTTCGGCGGAATACTGATTTAAAGGGGAGCATTCTACAGGTGGACAGAAACCCCCACGTAACAGACGTGGGCTTTTGGTCAGCAGCAAAAGGCTAGGATGCACGCCGAGACACGTCTATGGGCGTGATGCGTTCTATAGGCGGAAGTGGACCTCAAACGAGAGCTTATTTGACGTCTGTCCCTTGCGCTCTGTAGTCTTAGTTTTCTACACCACAGCTTCCATATTTCCAAAAGTATGGACGTACGTTTGGCCCCACCCTTAAATGCAGCTGACACACGGGGCAAGCTGGCTGTAATTTGTCAAGCACGTGACGGCGATGTACGCAGTATGTTTGTTTGCCGTTATGAAGTGGTTAAAGGGTAAACACCTCTTGTATACTTTCCGGAGTTACTTTAAGTGTGCTGCACCATTTTTTCCTTTCCTGACTTGGTTTAACATTTTTATGTCTGCCATCCTGGCATCATAGGTTTACGGCCTTGTATGTTTTATTACTTTTCACATTCCTGTGGATGAATTCTTTGACTATTTTCAAGTGTCAACGTGCGGATGTATTATAGTTAATGGTTTTTAATGATTTTTTTTTTTTTACAAACCTTGAAACTGGTATTCAAACGGACATATTGATTTGTATATTCAAGTGTTGTGTGGTTTATTTTATATTTTCTCTGGTTTCGAAGTCGTATGTGTTTCAAAGGCTTTGTTATGAGCTTGATTTTATGTTCTGTAATGATCAAACAGAATTGGAGGAAAACCAAATCGGATTTGCTCATTTTTATGTAAACTTTTTAACAGAATATATTTCCCAGCTATAGTTTGAGATGAGATCCTGGACTTAAAAGTTTGGAAACTGTTGAGCGAAGGAACTTGTATAAGAACAGAGTTGGAGAATTCAACATAAGGATCTGGAGACCACTCGTGGTCATAGCTTTTCCAGAATGAAAACGACAGATGGCCTGGACTTGATCTACAGACCACAATGAAGAAATTGCACTCGCCTTGGAAAAGGGGCCTCCCAGTCCAGGGTGGCCAAGGACCCAAAATTCCAGGACAGAGATCGGACACTCAAGCTTGAAATGGTGTTATTTGCTCAGAACATATGTCGCATGCCATGTTTTTGCCCACCCCCCCCCTGTAGCTTTCTCAAATACCTAGTACGTTGCGTTGAGTACCTATGCGTTGTTTGTGATGGAGTTATTTAGTTAGAACATATGTCACAAATGTTTCAGCCAGCCAAAGGCTCTAGTGGGGCGCCAATAACCTTGTGTATGGCATATGGTCACACTAAATAACTCCCACTGGGATCCATGCTCGCGTGTCCGGTCCTTCTGTGATCAATGAGCAAAACCTACATGACTTCATAGCTCAATAACAAACCTAGGAGCCAACTACACATTTTTAGTAGCCAGTTAATTACTGGATTTTTCTACACAAATCTATGTCAAAGTAGAACCGAAGGGTAAAACTCAAAAATAAAGTGTCCACCGGACTTCCTGGATTTGGTAAGCACTGGTGTAGACACGTTGGCACAAAGGAGTCTTGAGGGTCTATTCACAAAGCACCGAAATTGCGTGCCTGCAAAAAATAAAAAAGGAAGACTCCTATTCTCCAAATAGTGTAAATAAATAAAGTGCTGTATGACTGGAGACAAAGGTTCAAATCCCAGTAAGGGCACCTCTCCAGTAAGTGTCCTTGGGCAAGACACCTAACTGTACATACTCACCACCCAGGACATACTTGAAAACGAGAGAAATCACACTCACACTCTCTCTTTGGCTAAATTTACCACCAGGGCCAATTCGGTGGTTAGTGAATAAACCTTTTTTGATTTTCGGCCTTTTGGTACACCGAATCTGGAGTGAAAAATGCCTAATGAAAGCACACAAATGTTGAGGTACAAAAAATATTCCTATATCAGATTTCTAAACTTGTCAAGCCCTGTATACATATAAAATATTGCATAATATTAAAACTGGAAATAATGTCCAAATAAATGGCGCTCCTCTCCTTTCAAGCTTATCGTACAATTTGAAGGATTTTCTAATTACTTGAAGACAAACGCTTGTAGTGAGTGTCACGGTGAAGCCATGCGTGGTGCATTTCTGCAGGAAGTGAGGCCACGTGAGATTTGTCCCTGAAGAAAGACCTTTTATGGATTCACTGGGTTCAGCCTGCTCGGGGGGCCCTGAAATGTATTCTTCTACCAGAGCCCGACATGGTCCCCCACTCATCTCCTAGATGTGCTTTTAATAGCTTTGCTTGGAGGAGAACTTGGACAGTTCCAATTAATCTGACTTCTTTTAATTAACATTCATGCTGCAACTAGAGTCTCGCTTGACGCGTTGTATTGTCCTGTCTCTGCCTTTCCATGTTTGCGTAGATCCTCTTTTCATGCCCTTGGAGTGTTCCCACTTCAAATTGTCTTCGATTTTAACCAGCTCTCGGACCAAAAGATCACCGACCAAGCACACCTTTGTCTCTTCGATCCAAAAATTTTCCTTCTATGGAGAGACTTGTCCAATAAAACCATTTCAGGGCCCTTCTTTTGTGACTACAGATGACGAAGACCATTTTTTTTATTAATTACTCCTTTTACTGTAGGATTGTCTTCATATGTAACGAGAGAAATCTCAATGTATCCTTCCTGGTAAAATCCTTTATAAATAAATATGTCCTGTAACATGGGTATTTCTGTCCATGTGCAGAATGCTCCCCTTTAAGTCGGTAATCCGCAGAAGTACCGCTTCTGGCCCAGAACGCAGGCAATAACGCACAGGAGATCCTTGCGTTTCAAGCCAAAATTGAGACTGACTTTATTTTTCACTTTAGTATAGAAAACACACACACACTCTGGCTTGGAGTAGCACAGGGAATAGGAATCTGGTTACAACTCTTTCCACGGGGGAGGGTGCTGCAAGCATGGCCAGACAAAAGAATCCATTACTTAGGGGGGGGGGTGTATGCTATACAAGACAGGCTAGTAATACAGAGGTCACACTGTACAGAGAGAAGGTAACAAGAAAACACACCCTGCATCAAAGGAAATGGGCGGAAAACCATATAAAACATAAGGCTTGCACCTCCCAAATTTCTAGGCCCATGTACTTCGAGTCCAAGGTGACACACATCACATGTCCTATGTAGAAACTTTTGATAAATTTTATATCGACATTAAATACCAGTAGGAAAACCTAGCTGCCTGAGGTTATTTTGGAAGGGGGAAAACATTACTGCATAAATTTGTGAAAAACAAAGCAATCCAGAAACCAGGGAACCAGAGGACGAATGGCTACCTGGCCCTGTTGTGGGGGTGTTTTTTTTAATTTTTTTTCTGTTTACGTTTTACGGTATCGCCACCATGTTTTCATATTAATTCAATGAATGCTCTACATCAGGGGTTTCAAACTCTGGGGCTGGGGTGGGCAGATGTTGATGGCCTGCGATACCCTTTAATTCTTTTAATGTAATATGGCGAGCAGAGAATTGGGATGGGGTCTTGTTTGACATCCTTGCTGTGCATAATGGACCTGTTACTGCACCTGTGTGTGTGGTCCATTCTAATTTGCTTACCAGCTGTAGTCCTGTGACTTGAATAGCAGAGCACGGCTGTTTCTGGGAATCCAGAGTCGGCACATTGATTTGACTTTGGGCTTGATCAATTTATATCGCACTTCAGGAGACCTAGAAGCCAACTGCTGCTTTTTAGGCGCCAGGGAAAGGGCCCTACAGAAAATAGTCCAGAAAAATAGGATCCAGTGGCTGGCGGGGGGGGGGGGGGCTGGTTGCCCTGTTTTGGGTGGGAAGTAAAGTGCGTGAAAATGACGTTCGCAGACCTTTTCTGTTTAAAATAGGAATAACTCGCTATAGGTAGGAAATACGTAATGGATGTAAATTAGGAACATGCTGATCTTAACATGCTGAATTGATTTAAAGTTCTGTAAATCTAATGCAGGTGTAACCTGAGGTTTGTTTTTCCGATTACGCTACAGTCTACAGCAGTGGTTCCTAACTGCGGTCCTCAAGTAGCCCCAACAGGTCAGGTTTTCCAGATATCCGGCGGGCAGCACAGATGATCTGATTTGCTGCTCAGTGATTGCAAGATTCAGGTTGCATTTCCCTAAGGTGATCCTTAAAACCGGACCTGTTAAAGGGTACTTGAGGACTGCGCTTGGGAACCACTGGTCTACAACTTTTTCCTCGTTGACACGAACAGATTAGGCCCCGTTCACACTGTGCGATTTGAAAATCGCGCGACTTTCCGCGCGATTTTCATATTCGTGACATGGTGCGATAATGTCGCGCGACATCACTGTTTTTTTTTTTTATTTATTTTTTTGCAAAGCCCCACCAATACAAATCGCAGATGGCAAATCGCAAAAAAAAGGGTCATGTACCTGCGACATGCTTCTTTGACGTCGCGCGGCAAGATGTGAACAGCTCCATTGAAATGCATTGGAGAAGCTACATAGCGCGACGTTGCGGCAAAATCCGCGCAATAAACCGCACAGTGTGAACAGGGCCTTAGACTGTAAGCTTGCTTGAGCCAGTTCTTCTCTACTCGTGTGTCCAGCTTGTTTTGTCCGTTTTATGTATGTTTGCATTGCTGTGGAATATTTTGGTGCTTTAATAAACACAGCGTTCCACGTTAGAATTAATGGCATCGCAAGATTGCTCGTGGTATATTCTGCCTCTTGATGTCATCCCGTATTATGCAAATTCTTCGTTGTTCAGGGCTCTTTCTCTGGCCAGATGCGATCTTCACGGCGCTTTTACGACCGTCCCTTCCCCTGCCCGTATGGGGATGCCATATGCTTTATTACGTGACATTATTGGGTTTAATGGGGTTCTGTCCCACCGGTGCCTTGATGGGAAAGTAGTGTCGCTGACCCTGGCAATACGTGTACCAGAGAGACGAGCGAAGGCCTTCCTCTATCGATTTTTGAGTCTTGGAATATTTATGCTCCACAACAAAGATTGCCGTGCCGAGGTTAACCATTTCTGCTGTGTGCGTGTGGTCGAATTTTTCTTCTCTGTGCAGTTGATGAAAACCTTTTTTTTTTTTTTTTTTTTTTGTCGTTTTCACACCAGTCAGGACCCAATTCCAACCGAGCTGTTAACCTAATGGCCCTAGTTTGCGGCTCTGCTCCTATATATTGAATTGGAGTCTTAAAAGGGATATTATATTGAACAGAGAGGTGTGTGTTTGTTTTTGTTTTTTTTAACCCGTTAAATAATTAGGCTCAAGCTGCTGACAGCCTGCACCATTTTTTTTTTTTTTTTTTTTTTTTTTTTTATATTTCCCCCCTTACTGGGTTAATTTACTCACCATCTTGTCCCTCGCCACGCTGCTCCTCTTGACCAGCTCAGGGTCTACCAAACCTGGAAGTCCCTGAATTTTTTTGCGTAGGGAGCGCAAGTTTGTGCAGCGCAATAGGGCTTGCACACTTTACATATACTTTCCATAGCGGCTGCGCAGAACGATGGATAGGAGCTGCGCGCATCTACCGCTAACGTCACCATGCTCTTTGCGTACTGACGTCACTGGTGACCAGCAGTCGGTAATTTCAAAATTCACGCCCGATGATGACGCTGGTTTGGGGTGGAGGAAACCCCTTGCTTCACCCAGTGACATCTCCAGAGTGGGGCAGCAGGTAGGAGAAGGGGGAGCGGTCCTCGCATCCTGACCCTTTTGGAAAGCTAAAGTGGTCAGGGTGAGTAGAGTGCCCTGTTTTAATTTGCAGCTAGCTGATGATGCGCAATCTATACCAGCCGTTGTCATTTTTCACACTTGAATACTGGCTCTTAAGCCTTGGTGTAACACACTTAAATTTAGCCACATCAAAATGACCTCTTATCCCTCTCTGCAGAGGGCGACGCGTTTGGCCGCGAACAGAAGACAGGGAACAAATGATTCCCAGTGTTCCTGCACGACTCGGCCTATCCCTGATGTAGTGTACGCAGATATAATTTTTTCAGGGCCGATACCCATTATCGGTAGCTTTTCTGGCCGATATTTGGTGCTGATATTCTGTAAATTTTAAAGTTGTGAAAAAAAGGCACAAGTCTGACATTACGCCATAAACTCCATGTGTTTAACATTTTAAACATTGCACCCCGTCCACTTCATTTTTTCAATTTAATAAGAATTATTTTTCTTTAATTCTAAGCTTTTATTTTTACAAACCAGAACACTGTGTCTTTGGCTTTTTTTTAAAGATCCCTCATATGACCCTGTATGTAAGAGGTTCAGCAACCTTGCCCCTCCAAGGGTTATATTACAAAGTTGGTGCTAACTTACCCGGAGCTGTTGTAAACTTAACTTCTCCCCATGGACTATACAGTAATGGCTCTGGGAAGTTTACACCAGCTCTGGTTAAGTTAGCACTGACTTTGTAATATTGCCTCATAGGGTTGCACCGATACCGATACTAGTATCGGGGCCGATACTGGGTACTGCAGGAGTACTTGGTACTCGTGCAGTACCCCCTGATATTTTTTCCGATACCGGAAGCCGGCATTGAGCTGGCTTGCCGGCATCCGAGGGGCTGCGGCGGCTGTCCGAATGCTCTATCGGCATGAACTGAACACAGTGAGCAGCTGCAGGGCCTGCCCAAATGCTGATAGAGCATTCGGACAGGCCCTGCAGCTGCTCACGGTGTTCATACTTACCTTCCTGGGCGACGCCGGGAAAGTTTCCCCGCGCGCGCTCGTTGGAAGGACCCCAGCCGTGATCACATGGTCCCACGTGGTCGCGACTGGGGTCCTTCGAACGAGCGCACGCGCGGAGACATTCCCGGCGGCACCCAGGAAGGTAAGTATCGTCGCGGGGCGGTGGGGTCCATGAGCTGTGGGGGCATACCCATGTGTGAGCTGTGGGGGCATACCCATGTGTGAGCTGTGGGGGCATACCCATGTGTGAGCTGTGGGGGCATACCCATGTGTGAGCTGTGGGGGCATACCCATGTGTGAGCTGTGGGGGCATACCCATGTGTGAGCTGTGGGGGCATACCCATGTGTGAGCTGTGGGGCAATATGAAATATATATATATATATATATATATATATATATATTTTATATTTCGGGGGGGATATACATGTGAGCTGGGGGCATTTTTATATGGTCTGTTCTTATTGGAAAGCGTCACATGACATTAAAGAAAAGTATCGGTACATCCCTATTGCCTCACATGTTTTGGAATTAAATCTGCCATGATGCACAGCTTATTAGGTTCTTGGAGCTTCAAGGGAAATGCAGTTACAAAACATCTGGGACGCCCCACGTTGCTGACCCCTGCTGTAGGAAATGGACCCTGCATCTCCTGTATAGGGAATTCCCTGCCATTGGGATGGAAGCCCCATTTTTGTCATCACGCTCATGCGCAATACAGTCAGTGAGCAGGGGTCGTTCTGGAGTGATGGCTTACAGCCTGATGTGGGAGAAGCCCAGGATTCGCAGTTCTGTGGGATCTTGAGTATCGCAGCTGCAGTGAGCCAACTTGTCCAATTATCGGCAAATAAAATGCCGTTACCGATATCGGTAATCAGCAAAACCGATATATCGGTCTATCCCTACTATACATTGCAGAAAGGTCAGTGCTAGCTTGGCGGAGCCCAATCTCTGCCATTATCTAGCAGCTGCTCACAAATATTCCGGCTCGGCAACTGATACAGCGGCTCAGTGATAATAGAGCTGCTAATAGCCGAACACAAAGAGGCTCGCGCAGGATTTTCCCATATGTAAGCTGTTTTTAATGGCCCCTTTTTAGAATAGGGCCCTCAGTCTTTCCTCCTTTAAATTCAGAAGTGAAACGGCTGGCCGGACTGCAAGATCTTTCACATCTCCTCCTGGACACCCCTCTGGTATTGTCGCACATCCGAAAGTGAACCTTGGTTTTTATTTCTCCAAGAATGGGTCGTTCTTATCTAAGAACTTGGTTACTGTACTGTATCGCAGGGCATGACCAATCCAGTTTTCTATATTCCGATAGGATATTTCCTCCAGGAGTATGAGTGCAGAAATTCTAGAAATAAACCTTAAATACATAATACACTTTAAACCCATTAGATTTTTGTTAAATCTACTTTAGATTTAGTCGACTGAAACAAAAGACTGTCAAATTAAAGGAACACTCTAGGCTAAACCCCCCCCCCTTTTTTTAACATTAAAATATACCTATTCCCTACCTAGTTAGTGAGTGTGTGTGTGTGTGTGTGTGTATATATATATATATATATATATTTTTTTTTTTTTCTGTAATACCCTAAAAACCACTTGTTTCCAACAGGGTTTTTTTTTTTTTTTTTTTATACCCTCTTCCGCTCCTGTCCTGAAAATCTTTAACTTGGCTAATGGTTTATGTGAGAAGCGCGCATGCGTGCCTCACGTAAGCCAGCCAATCAGCCGGCTTCCACTTCTTTGATTAGTGATGCGCGCAACACTAATCGCAGACTATGCTGGCGGCTTGCTCCCGCCAGCTACTGCGGCAAGTTGGAGACGTCATCGCGCTGAAAGCGCGATGACGTCTCCTACTCGGCAATAGTCGGCAGAAGCAGGAAATATGAATCCCGCTCTGCTGACTGACAGCTGGTAGGGCGGAGTAAAGTTCTCCGCGTCTCTCAGCTGTTTTGGTTGAGCCGATGGAGGGGGGGGAGACAAGGGCATACTCAGGGCATCATGACCACCTAGAAAAAGCTTAGGTGGTCATGTTGCCTAGAGTATCCCTTTAAGATTGCCCTGAGGTTGAATATAAATGTGTCTGGCTTGAATAAAATCCTGAGTTTGGCTGGGAATGATGGGAGCTGAATCAGTCCTAAAAATAATATATATTAACATTTTTGACTGGCTCAGAAATCTTGCCAAGCCCCATCATCTTTATTGGAAAACCTTCTGTTTCTCTCTGGCTTCGGTTAAATGCATGTCTTCCTAAATATGGAGATTTTTGTCTTGGGAGCCATACAGTGTTATTTTTACCAGCTTGCTGTTTTTAAGCACGCAGATCGTCTTTCAGATGATATATTTCAATATATTCACGCGCTTAATTTAGAATTGGCGATGCAGGTCGCAACTAGACACTGCTGGGTGTATTTATGTATAGGATATATATATATATATGTGTGGCTAGTATAAAATTTGCTTATATTGTAGCAAATATACTACAAGATGACGTGATGCCACCCTCCTGTATCTGTTAAAGTACAGCTGGTTCGTCGCCTGTTTGTGTGCAGGTGGAATTCCCTCGGCTGTTACAGTCTGTCCTTACAGTAAAATCATTTTGATTGTCTGACGGCCACTGAATAGAACCAGAGGTACAGGTGAAAAGGAAAAAAGCTGTTACAGGTTTATCAAAAGCAAAGAAACAAAACTAACATGCACATTCTTTCTCCCCTCTCTCGCTCTTTTCCTCTGCCCCTCTCTCGCTCTTTTCCTCTGCCCCTCTCTCGCTCTTTTCCTCTGCCCCTCTCTCGCTCTTTTCCTCTGTCCCTCTCTCGCTCTTTTCCTCTGTCCCTCTCTCGCTCTTTTCCTCTGTCCCTCTCTCGCTCTTTTCCTCTGTCCCTCTCTCGCTCTTTTCTCTGTCCCTCTCGCTCTTTTCCTCTGTCCACTCTCGCTCTTTTCCTCTGTCCCTCTCTCGCTCTTTCCTCTGTCCCTCTCTCGCTCTTTTCCTCTGTCCCTCTCTCGCTCTTTTCCTCTGTCCCTCTCTCGCTCTTTTCCTCTGTCCCTCTCTCGCTCTTTTCCTCTGTCCCTCTCTCGCTCTTTTCCTCTGTCCCTCTCTCGCTCTTTTCCTCTGTCCCTCTCTCGCTCTTTTCCTCTGTCCCTCTCTCGCTCTTTCCTCTGTCCCTCTCTCGCTCTTTTCCTCTGTCCCTCTCTCGCTCTTTCCTCTGTCCCTCTCTCGCTCTTTTCCTCTGTCCCTCTCTCGCTCTTTTCCTCTGTCCTCTCTCGCTCTTTTCCTCTGTCCCTCTCTCGCTTTTTCCTCTGTCCCTCTCTCGCTCTTTTTCCTCTCCCTCTCTCGCTCTTTTCCTCTGTCCCTCTCTCGCTCTTTTCCTCTGTCCCTCTCTCGCTCTTTTCCTCTGTCCCTCTCTCGCTCTTTTCCTCTGTCCCTCTCTCGCTCTTTTCCTCTGTCCCTCTCTCGCTCTTTCCTCTGTCCCTCTCTCGCTCTTTTCCTCTGTCCCTCTCTCGCTCTTTTCCTCTGTCCCTCTCTCGCTCTTTTCCTCTGTCCCTCTCTCGCTCTTTTCCTGTCCCTCTCTCGCTCTTTTCCTGTCCCTCTCTCGCTCTTTTCCTCTGTCCCTCTCTCGCTCTTTTCCTCTGTCCCTCTCTCGCTCTTTTCCTCTGTCCCTCTCTCGCTCTTTTCCTGTCCCTCTCTCGCTCTTTTCCTGTCCCTCTCTCGCTCTTTTCCTGTCCCTCTCTCGCTCTTTTCCTCTGCCCCTCTCTCGCGCTTTTCCTCTGCCCCTCTCTCGCGCTTTTCCTCTGCCCCTCTCTCGCTCTTTTCCTCTGCCCCTCTCTCGCTCTTTTCCTCTGCCCCTCTCTCGCTCTTTTCCTCTGCCCCTCTCTATCGCTCTTTTCCTCTGCCCCTTCTATCGCTCTTTTCCTCTGCCCCTTCTATCGCTCTTTTCCTCTGCCCCTTCTATCGCTCTTTTCCTCTGCCCCTTCTATCGCTCTTTTCCTCTGTCCCCTTCTATCGCTCTTTTCCTCTGTCCCCTTCTATCGCTCTTTTCCTCTGTCCCCTTCTATCGCTCTTTTCCTCTGTCCCCTTCTATCGCTCTTTTCCTGTCCCCTTCTATCGCTCTTTTCCTCTGTCCCCTTCTATCGCTCTTTTCCTCTGTCCCCTTCTATCGCTCTTTTCCTCTGTCCCCTTCTATCGCTCTTTTCCTCTGTCCCCTTCTATCGCTCTTTTCCTCTGTCCCCTTCTATCGCTCTTTTCCTCTGTCCCCTTCTATCGCTCTTTTCCTCTGTCCCCTTCTATCGCTCTTTTCCTCTGTCCCCTTCTATCGCTCTTTTCCTCTGTCCCCTTCTATCGCTCTTTTCCTCTGTCCCCTTCTATCGCTCTTTTCCTCTGTCCCCTTCTATCGCTCTTTTCCTCTGTCCCCTTCTATCGCTCTTTTCTCTGTCCCCTTCTATCGCTCTTTTCCTCTGTCCCTTCTATCGCTCTTTTCCTCTGTCCCCTTCTATCGCTCTTTTCCTCTGTCCCCTTCTATCGCTCTTTTCCTCTGTCCCCTTCTATCGCTCTTTTCCTCTGTCCCCTTCTATCGCTCTTTTCCTCTGTCCCCTTCTATCGCTCTTTTCCTCTGTCCCCTTCTATCGCTCTTTTCCCTGTCCCCTTCTATCGCTCTTTTCCCCTGTCCCCTTCTATCGCTCTTTTCCTCTGTCCCCTTCTATCGCTCTTTCCTCTGTCCCCTTCTATCGCTCTTTTCCTCTGTCCCTTCTATCGCTCTTTTCCTCTGTCCCTTCTATCGCTCTTTTCCTCTGTCCCCTTCTATCGCTCTTTTCCTCTGTCCCCTTCTATCGCTCTTTTCCTCTGTCCCCTTCTATCGCTCTTTTCCTCTGTCCCCTTCTATCGCTCTTTTCCTCTGTCCCCTTCTATCGCTCTTTTCCTCTGTCCCCTTCTATCGCTCTTTTCCTCTGTCCCCTTCTATCGCTCTTTTCCTCCGTCCCCATCTCCTCACTTCTCCCAGACTTATAAAAATAAGTGCAGTTGTTGTATAGTCACCTCTTGGCACATTTAACCCTTTGTGTAGATGCTGTCTCTGCAATGTGTCCCTTCCAGAGCCGTCCATCTGCTAAATCCCATTTGTGGCCACTTTGCAAATAATTCGTAATATCTTTCTTTTTGCTGTAAAAGATGTGTTTACTGTATAAATATGTTAACACACACAGACCTTTTCAACTCTTCACGTTTTTATGCTGCAGCCTTGGGCTTAAAAAATATTATTTATATATTTTTTCCACATCCGCCTACGCTGAAAACACCACCAAAATGTCAAGGAAAACCAGTCTTTCAGAGCCATTATTATTATTTCAGTTTCTTTACCTTGAAGAGCATAACAAGTGACCTCGCTGCTTCTAGTCACTATACTGCTGGACAAAAATAAACCCTTCCAATACAAAGTATAGGAAGCTTCGATATACCGTCATCTAGGGCTTAACAAACACAGATCACCGTCGGAGCCCAGGAGAAAGTGCAGGAGCTGTTTATATTTACATTTGCATAAATTTTTTGACCTTTTTAGGAGCCAAAGGTGAATTTCTAACAGCCAGTGACTACATGGTTCCTGGATTAGCCGAGCCACGAGTAAAGTGCGTGGCTTGGCCAGACTAATGGGGCAGTCATTAGAGTTAACTAGGTCACTGGTTGGCTTGGAATAATTGTTGTGTATTGATTATGCTTTTACTTCCTGTTTCCTGCTCTGACCTCTGACCCGGAGGCAGTTCTATAATCCAGCATTATTCCTCACACAAGCAATAGTGGCCCCTGGTTCTTCTTTGTCTTTAAGGGGTATTGAGCGAAGACTGATGAGCAAAAAAAAATATATCTGTGTAATAACAGATCCAGGATGCATGAAAGTGAGATGTCATTTGCATATCCTACCCAGAGTTCCTTGCTGCATATGGGGAATGTGGCACAGGAGCTCTGGGATGCAATTCATCGAATTGTTGTGATGTGCAAGTGGCTTCTGCAATATAAAAACACACTTATTATATTGTGGAGGCTTTTTATCTCCCTTTTAGTCCTCCACCACAACCCTTGTAGATGTATATATGTATATATTCTCTGAAACAAAGATTTTTTTGTAAAACTGAAGGATCTGAATACTTTTCGAAGGCACTGGGTGTAATCTAAAAGCATCAGAAAAACACTGGTGTCCAAAATCGATTGCTGGGAGCAAAGACTCGTCAAAAAGGGTTTTCCATTTTTTCTTCTTCTAATTGCCAAGGTAACTGGCTGATGAATAACTAAATCCTTTAAAATACCAAGGGGGGGGGGTTTGGAATAGCGTTGCGTTGCCAGATTTCCATGTGTTTAGGCTTCTGTCCCGAAAGCTCTGCTTTGCCTCGATGGTGGCACAAGGAGGAAGGTTGAGACTGCGATGGAACACCGCGGCCTGTGAGTCAGGAAGCGCTGATTTTCTCATTTGACTCTTACGCAGGAAACGGAGGGATTAGGGGAAGAAGTCTCTGCCAAGACCAACCACAGTCTGGGACGCTCAGCCAGGGGATTGTTATTGAGATTCTTAAGCTTCTCGATTCACTGTCTTGTGTAAAGGAAGAGGCGCTTCACTCTGCACTAGACTAAACAATAACTACTCGACTAATGCAAATCTGCCTATGTGTTTTATTGCTGGGGATCCAGTGATACGCTCATGCACCTCTCAGTACTGGGAGTTTAATTGTTGTGGAGCGCTCATACACATCACACTTTACTGTGACTTCTATTGCTTTGTAGCTCTATGGAACGTTCATACACACTGCACATTACTGTGCTTTTTTTATTGCTGTGGAGCTCTGTGATACTCTCCTACACCGCTCTTTACTGTGACTTCTATTGTTGTGGAGCTCAGATACTCATACCGCACATTACTGTGACTTCTATTGCTTTTGAGCTCTGGAATATTCATACACACCGCACATTACTGTGCGTTTTATTGCTGTGGATTTCTTTTGATACACGCCGCACATTTCTGTGACTTGTATTACTTTGGAGCTCTGATACACTCATACACACTGCACATTACTGTGACTTCTATTGATTTAGAGCTCTGGAATGTTCATTCAAACTGCACATTACTGTGCGTTCCTGTGATACGCTCATATACACAGCATCTTTTGGGTTCTTAGAAGGTCTATGGTAGTTGTCATTACACGGTAATGTTGCTTTTTCTCAGATGTTTCTCTTAAAGGCAATCTGTGACTGGTGCTAATGGATGTAAAATATTTTTAATTGAAAATATCCCTTTCTAGCTCTGTACAAATCGGTCTTTTTTTTTTATTTTTTATTTTAAGATGGCCGGGTCTACTTTAAATAATGGAAGTTATAGGGCTTATGCCGAAATGGTTTCAATGTAAAATTATCAGTAATTTCCTCGCGTTGAAAGGCTTGTATCGAGAGACGCAGCCCGCGTACAGGAATAGCCGTGCCGTCGGATAAATACACGTTGGAGCTGAAACTTCTTGAATAGAAGCTGATTTATCAGATTTGGCTCTTGGATTGAATCAAAATCACACATTATCTTTTTATGTTAGAAAATCAGATTTTATTTTTTTTAGGTGGTTTGAGTGATCTTAGTGGATTATACTGACACGGTCCCGTCTTTTTATACAAAATAAAAAAAAGTGGTGTAAAGTAATTGAAGTGACACATTAAATTTTATATATTTTGGGCTGTATTCTACTTTTGACAATGAAAAGGAGGCTGTGAAGGGGGGGGGGGTGGAATTGGCAAAGGTATATTTTCCATACTGGCTTTCTTTTTTTCCACCCCTATTCGGGTCCTGCTTTATAGATTGTTACCAGTATCTGCTTTTAGGATCCATAGGACTCCATGGAGCCCAGTGTGTCTCTGCCATGAGCTCAGGAGCAGGAGGGAATTACTTTAGATAAGGAGGCTATTTTTCTCCAGGCTACCTGAGATAAGAGATGGCAGCTGAATGAGATAAACAGGGAGTTTAAAAGACTTCTAATCTACCGCCTGGTGATGTCCTTTGAATACATCCCACACAATACAATGATGTGAGTCGGTGATCGACCAATAGACTCCATTCTATGACCAAAGCCACACAGTGAGGAGCAAGTGATGGAAAGATACGGGAGGGGGCAGTTTACAAGGTAGTTGCCCTTTTTTAAATTGGATTTTGGTCGTGTTTTTTATTTTTATTTTGTCAATTAGGAGAAATTGTTGCCTCCTTCGGATCAGCAGCAAAAACTTTCCATTGTAGAGTGAAGGCCTTGCGGCCTGCAGAGCGAGACGAATCCATCGTGCACGCTGTCTAGTAAAATCCGTCCCCCGACTGTATAAAACAGTACGGCTGGATCTAAGGCCGGAGGCACACTAGGCGTTAACTTTTGCGCACTAACGCGCGTTACCGGCGTGCGTCACTTCATATAGTTAACGCCGATAGAGCAGAACACGCTTACCGCGCATAACGCGCGCTGAGGGACGTCCGTCATGGAAACACCTTGCTTGTGCGCTAGGATGGACGCGACGTTGGCGCGTCAAATACACTGCGCATGCGAACAACGGCCGCTTGCGAACGTCAAATGAGCGCACCTGCGCACTAGCAGCTGTGACAGAGGGAGAGAAGTGTGAAAAAGGCTGTGGTTGTTCTTGCCTGCTGTTTCTTGCCTGTTTCCTGCTGCTTGCCTGCTGTTTCTTGCCTGTTGTTGGTCCCCCCCACACTTTATAACATGGATGTGGAGCTACTCATTGCAGCTGTGCAAGAGCACCACATGTTGTGGGACACCGCACACCTGGACTATAAAGATGAGAATAAAAAGGCAAAGGCATGGAGTATCATTTGCAAGGTGGCTTTCCCAGACTTTGAGACCTCGACGGACCCCGAAAAAAGGATTAAGGCTGGGGTCAGACGAGCGTAGTGTTCACGTCCGTGATTGCACCTAAAAGTACGTCTGTGATAGCATGAAAGAAAGTCCATTGGAGCCTGACACATGAAGTACGTCCGCACTGAACTGCGGACGCACAACGGCCACGGACGCAAGGCAGGCAAGAACGTACAACCCCTAGAACGGCCGCACAAAGTGCGCTGCGTCCGCAACGTCTGCATAGCTTTGTGTGTGAGTGATGGAACGTGGTCAGACGGACTGCATTTATACGTCCAGCATTTTTCACGGACAAAATGGTTTTGCTTTTTAATTTACTTTCCCTCCTACATCCGTCAAAATATATACGTCAGTGAAAAAAACAGACTGTCTGGCCACTACTGCGTCTTCCGTACTAACGTACGTCCGTGTGCACGGACGTACAGTCCGTAGAAATCACACTCGTCTGACCCTAGCCTAAAAGTATGTACCTTTTTTAATATTTTTTTGTTTAACAGAAGTGGGGGAAAAATTAACTTACAAACAGTGAGAACAAAGTTTGACATTTTAAATTCTCCCAAGCTGCCATGGCTCTTGTCCGCTGGCAGTACAGAAATAATTTGCTAAGGCATCTCTGAACCGATTGAGACTTCTATTAACAGGGCAACGATCTGTGTCATCATGGTCTTCCAAACCCAAAATACTGAGGGAGTCACTAAAATTGTACCCATCGCGGTCACGTATAAAATTATGTAAAACACAACAGCATTTTACTATATCCACAGCAAAATCGACATTCACATCTAATGGCCTATGTAGAATTCGCCATTTGTTGGATAGAATGCCAAAGGAGCACTCCACATACCTTCTGGCTCGTGACAGGCGATAATTAAATATTCCTTTTTTTTTCACTTGGTTGTCTCCATCCGTATGGTCGCAATAAATTGGTTGATAACGCAAAAGCTTCATCCCCCACGAAAGCAAAAGGGACAGCAATGTCTGTACCAGGCAACATCTTTGGCTTGGGAATATTTAAGCTATTGCTCCGTATCTGTTGCCAGAGTGTTGAATTCTGAAATACTGTTGAATCAGAGTCTTTTCCATACGATCCAAAGTTGGCATCAGCAACTGCCAGGAGTCCGATTTGAAAAAAAATGTTTATAGTTCATGTATTGAGAACCACTCAATTCTGGCTTCACAACACTGATATGTTTCCCGTCTACTGCCCCAAGACAGTTAGGGAAATTGGCTCTATCTTGGAACCCCTCCACTATATCGGCCCATGTACTTTCATTTGGTGTAGGGATGCATTTCTCCTTCAGGGTGTCCCAAATCGTTTGGCACACTTTTTGCACCACCTTGCCCGCTGTTGTTCGTCCAATCCTAAAATTGAAGTGAAGATCTTGCAGACTGCAGCCACAGGCAAGATACCTGTAAGAAAAAATTAGATGTTTTTGGTTATGAGTACTGCCAATTAACATTCATTATGTCATTATTTTTTGCTTTCTAGTACAAGAAGTCATGTTAAAATGGCAAACTGTGCGGGACAACTATGTCCGCAACCAGAAAAAAATTGCCGAATGTGGACGGTCTGGCTCAGGGGCCAAGAGGATGCGTTCCTATATATTTGCTGAGCAGCTCTTTTTTTTTTTTCTTTTTTTTTAACCCTTTCGCTGCTGAGGCTTTTCCCGCCCCTGTGCTGAGGTCATTTTTACCGGTTTTGCTCATGTTTAAACGTGTTTTGAAGGCTTATTTTAGTATATGACCCAGACATATTATATATCGTTCTTTCCGTCAGACTCGGTAGATTCATAATATGTCATTATTATATGTATACGTTATGTCATGTCTGTATATTATAACAAAAAATGCAATAAAATATGTATTTTCAATAATTTACAATGTGTAAAGTGTTTTTTTTCACATTTTAACATGCGAGCAATTGCGGTTATATTTTGTATGGGGTGCGCTTGTTAACAAAATTAGAGATGGGGTCTCGTTACATTTTTTTGGGGGGAAAATTACACTATTTTTAACAAACGCACCGCATACAAAAATCGTTAGTGCAGCATCATTGTTCACATTATAATTGAAATGGGAACAATATTGCTGCATTAACCCCTTAACGCCGCAGGACGTACATTTACGCCCTGCATTAGGCGGGCTTTGCCGCCGCAGGACGTAAATGTACGTCCTCGGCGTTTAGAGCCCCCCCGGGAGATACTCACCTTCTCCGGTCGCTCCCACGCTGGATCTGACTCCCGCGGAGTCAGATCAGTGTGATCCCTCCTCCGGCGTTGTGACGTCATCGCGCCGGTGGCGCGATGACGTCAGTTTCAGGCGTCCCCCCCCGCCGGAGCAGGGGAAGCGCCTGGAGGGGAGGGGAGGGATCCTTTGGATCCCTCTATCTCCCGATCGCCTGGTCCCCGGCGGCTGTGGCCAGCATCGCTGGAAGGGTCACAGCCTGACCTTTCCAGCGATGTATGGGGGGTTAACCCCTTAGTTGCCAGGTCGCGACCGGGCACTAATTTGTGCCCGATCGCGGCCTATTTCCGGTGGGGGCCGCCATCTTGGATGGCAGCCCCCACCTCTGGGTCACCCCCCGGTCAACTGACTCATCGCGCCATGCGCGATGATGTCAGTTTACCGGGGAACCCCCTAGCTGCAAAGGGATTTCCATGGAAATCCCTTGCAGGAGATAGGGGGGTTCTTTGAACCCCTTTATCTCCTGATCGGTGGCAGCTAGGGGGTCATGGTTGATATTGCTGGAAAGGCCAGAGCATGGCCTTTCCAATGATATCAAACATGACCATGTTATATGTAAAATAAAAGTGTAAAAAAAGTAAAAATAAAAATAATAAAAAAAATAATAAATTAAATAATAAAAAAATAATAAATATAATAATAAAAAAAAATTTGTTTTTTTTAATGCAGCACTATTGTTCACATTTCAATTATAATGTGAACAATGATGCTTCACTAATGATTTTTTTTTTTTGGGGGGGTTTAGCTAAAATCACGCAATTTCTCCCCAAAAAAAAAATGGGTTCCCCGTCCTAATTTTTTTAACAAATCTACCCAATAGAATATGACCGCAGAGCCTCGGATAATAAAATTAAAAAAAAAAAACACTTTACACACTGTGGAAGATTGAAATTTTATTGAAAATTCACATTTTTTTACATTTTTTGTTATAGCATTTTGGCAGGGCATGACATATACATTTAATAATGATATATTATTAATCTGCCGAGTCTGACGGAAAGAACGATATATAATTTGTCTGGGTGGTATAAGAATACGTGACTTAAAAATGGTCAAAATGCGCTCAGCAAACTTCTACTTCCGAAACAGCGCCGAAGTTGTAAAATTACTCCCGTCCTTAAGGGGTTAACAAACCAAAAAAAATAAAAAAAGTGTTTTTTTTTTTTTTTATTAAATTTTTTTTACTTTCATGTTTATCGTTGGAACGGCCATGCTCTGGCCGATCCAACCATACCAAAATTTAACCCCTAGCTGCCACGGATCGGGAGATAGGGAGTTCATTGGAACTCCCTATCTCCACAGTTGGTGGCAGTTAAGGGTTAAGTCCAGGACTGGCGTCATCGTGCTACGCACGATGACGCCAGTCCTCAGGGGGAGTTCCCGGAGGCTTGGCCGACATCCAAGATGTCGGCCAGCTCCGGGAAAGGATCGCAAACCGGCGCTTTTCAGCGCCGATTCGCGATCCAGCTCCCCAGGGGTTAATGCCAGGCATCATTTGGAAGGGCAGGCTGTGCCCTTCCAAATGATGCCTGGGTTAACCCCCGCAGAGCCGCCGATCGGGAGGGAGAGAGGTCCGAAGGACCTCCCCCCCCCCCTCCCTTTCAGGCGCCTCCTCCGCACATGCGGGGGGGGCGCCTGAATTTGGTGTCATCGCGCTGCCGCGATGACACCAAATTCCGGCGGCTGCTGTTCCGGATGCCGGGCTGACATCCAGGATGTCAGCCCGCACCGGAGGGGCCAGCGATCGGCCGGAACCCGGCCGAACGCTGACCCCAATGGGAGGACGCGCTCAGCGCATCCTCCGCATACCAGCGGGAATGCTGAGGACGCGCTGAGCGCGTCCTCAGCATCGAAGTGGTTAAAGAAAAATCTAGTGCTAAGACAAACTGTGAGCAGCATAGATGCGACACCATCCTGCTCACAGGACCCAGGGGCCACCCCACCAACACTGAACCTGTCAATAAATACAGAGGCAACGGAAGGAGACTTGGAGGATCTGGTGGAAGGAGCGGCGGCTGTGGTGGAAGGAGCGGAGGCTGCTGCACCTCCGACCGCATCTTCCAGGCGCCAAAGGGGAACTAGTTTGGAGCAGGCGATCCTAAGATTTATGGAGGTACAAATGCGTCCAGAACAAGCAAATAGGGAAGACGACGATCATGTTGCTTTCTTCAACTCCATACTGCCTCTGGTGCGTCAGATGACGCGGAATCAAAACATTTATTTTAGGATGCAAACCATGCACAATATATGTAGTATTTTGAACCCCCAACTCCCACCCTTGTTCTATGCTGCAGGATATCAGCAGCCGCTGCCCGTCCCGTATGTTGCAGGATATCAGCAGCTGCCGCCCGTCCCGTATGTTGCAGGATATCAGCAGCTGCCGCCCGTCCCGTATGTTGCAGGATATCAGCAGCTGCCGCCCGTCCCGTATGTTGCAGGATATCAGCAGCCGCCGCCCGTGCCGTATGCTGCAGGATATCAGCAGCTGCCGCCCGTCCCGTATGTTGCAGGATATCATCAGCCGCCGCCCGTGCCGTATGCTGCAGGATATCAGCAGCTGCCGCCCGTCCCGTATGTTGCAGGATATCATCAGCCGCCGCCCGTGCCGTATGCTGCAGGATATCAGCAGCCGCCACCCGTGCCGTATGACGAGGATGTGCTGGAGTATAGAGATTTATAAATTTACATTTTATTGTTAATTTTTCTGAAGAAAAAAAAAAAAGGTTTGGAAATATTTCTAGTTGTATAAAAAAACAACATTTTTTTTTTTTGCCTTTTTTTAAAAAAAATTATAAAAAGTTTAGGCATCACATTTTGTTGTTGGATTCAGAAGTTATTTGAGACTGAATTAAACATTTCCCACTCCTTGTTGGTGATAAAACATTTCCCACTCCTTGTTGGTGATAAAACATTTTCCTTACCGTAAGGTGATGACCAGCATCCCTTCTGGTGATATGGCGCCCCGCATTTTTGTGTCTATCTTGGTCAGTGGCTTCTTTACACTGGCCAGCAGTTCATCGAAGGAGACTATGGACATCCGGAGGTAATTAAAAAATTTCACCGGATCTCCCTCTCTTAGCGGCTTGTACAGCGTATGGAAATGTCCATGAGTGTCTCTCAAGGAGTTTATGGGATGAACCCACCACTTCCTTTTCTTCTTTCGTTTCTGCGAATACGCATATGCCAACAGAGTAAACAGAACTGCATCTCTCCCGTCCATCTTGCAACAAACACCTCTCCACAACACGCTTATTTTTTTTTTAACACATAATTGTTTTCAACTTTATTAAAATTTATTTTGTGCCAGCTCAGCTTTTTTTTTTTTTTCCCCAGCTCAAAAATACACGTTTCACGACGTGCGTCAAAATTAACGCATCGTCTGGCGTCTACCATCTTTTCCGTCATTTTTAACGCACGGGTGCGTCGTTTTTAACGCGCATTAGTGCGCAAAAGTTAACGCTTAGTGTGCCTCCGGCCTAACTGTGAGGGGGTGGGGGTGTTATCATCCGGTCATGGAGCTGTTCCTTCCCTTGGCTTTAATTTGCAACTTGGAGTGACCCACTGAAATCTGTTTAAAACCAGCCGGCCCGAGTGATGTAAGGTGCTTAATTCATGGCCCGCTCTTTGTGTCCAAGTCTAACGAGAGCGGAAAACACACAATGGTGAAGAGGCGAAGCTGTGCCAACTGCTTGTGAACAGTAGCCGCTCATTCAAGCATCTGCTGATGCGTCCGCTGTCGGCTTAACCAATTGGTGGCAACAGAGGAGCATTGATAAAGGTCTATTCCCAGTTTGTAGCTTTTTTTTTTTCCTTGTAATAAAGGAAACCTTTTTTGCAACTGTAACAATTTTATTGTTTTCTAACCAAAAGCAGTTTAATCCCATCCCTCCAGCATACAGCAGACTCTTCTTCCTGCTCTTTATCCTCATGGATCACAGCAGGAGGGGGACAGGTGAGCACAGCAGTATTTGCTGCTCTCTGCAAGGGGGGAAAGGATTGACATCAGGTTACAGAGTGACAAGTCAAATTCATCCACTGCTGGCTTTCCAGCTTAAATAGGTAAAAATTAAATTATTTGACAAACTCTTTTCAAAGATTTATTTTTTTTCTCTATTAATCTTTTATTCATTTTGTAATAGCATATAAAAGGGAGAGGTAGCGAGGTGCAACTCTCCAAATCCTCGAATCCAAAACTGTAAACGACGTATACATTTGATATAGAAAAGGGGGAAAAAAAAAAATCCAACTTTTTTTTTTTTTTTTAAAGCGAACCAAACGCAGTTGGTTGTGGAGAAAAAAAAAATATACAAGGGTTTTTTAATTTTCTTTTTGTCCTTGAATCACGAAAGGACATACAGGACATGTGCACTCAAACCACATACTAATACACGTTTTGTAAATATGGTTATGTAATGGCGGTATAACTGCTTTTGGCCATCAACATGTCCTTCCACAGACATTGACAGTAGTGTGTCGCGTGTGTGATATTCTCTTTTTATATATTTCAGTGACATGTGGATTTCCAATGTAGGGTTGTGTGTGCCTGACCTTGGTTTCATTTTTTTGTTTTGATCCATGTCTTATGAAAGTCTAGAACACATTCCTGCCATGATCCCAGTTTTCAATTATTAAATTTTAATTATAATTAAATTTTTATTTTTAAAATTAATGCATATTTTTCATATATATTTTTGTTACAACTGTGGTTCCAATAATGTAAAAGCCAACTACATACTGTAATATTATAAAGAGAAGGTGTACACTAGTATGTACATTTTAATATAATATTTCAGAAATCGATGTTAAAGTGTTGGTGCGCAGGGGATTGTGGCGTTCTTAGTAATGGAAGTCGCTCACTAGACTACAGCTTAATTACAAAGCAAGCAATAAGAAAAATTATTTTTATTCTTTATATAGCACCAACATAGTCCGCAACGCTGAATAAAATCAACAGTAAAAATAAAAATGGAGGAAGAAATGGCGTATACCTCGGTACACTCTTGTTTAAATGTCCCCGTGTTGGTCATTCCATTCCCCTTTGTTTCTTCGTGTCCCTCTGTGTTAGTGCAATGGTAATAAAACCACTGAGAATACGGGGGGGGAGAGGTTCCTCAGAAACCACAC
Source organism: Leptobrachium leishanense (assembly GCA_009667805.1). Taxonomy (NCBI): domain Eukaryota; kingdom Metazoa; phylum Chordata; class Amphibia; order Anura; family Megophryidae; genus Leptobrachium; species Leptobrachium leishanense. The sequence goes on along the minus strand of CM019069.1, from coordinate 138,505,534 downwards.
AGCAGTGACGCCGTATTATTGGCGCGCTCTTATCATTTTGTGCGCTTATTCATCTGCGCGTGGGCGTTCTCAGGGCCGCCTACACAAGCCACTGGGAGTTATCACTCCTGGGATTATTAGTTGGGCAAAAAAAGAAATCCACCCACTTTCTTGTCTATTTCAGTCACCCTACTTGGCAAATTTAAAAAAAAATTAAAATAAAATTAATTGTATATACTGTAATTATTACATAGAAAAGTAATGCTGGATGGAGACTTTTTCTAATAAATAAATTAAATATATATATATTTTTTTTAAATCAAAATGTGGACAATATTATTCTATGGACTGGCTTTAAACCTCATTGGACGTGACGCTTTTACATGTTGACTACATTCGCAAGAATGCTGACCTACTCCACCTGAGCGTAAATCGATGGCGGCTCTAGGGCTTTGCCCCATGTAGGCATCATTGAAATACGCAGACTCCGGGGCAGGAGGTAGTAAAATAGAAAAGACAACATTTAACAGTTAGTGTTGTATCGCTCAATGGTTTTACCATTTATAGTGCCTATTTCTTGAAAAAGTAATGAAGACCCACCCCCCCCCCAAAAGTGCGTTTTTTATTTTTTTGTTTTCTCCTCCTTACTGGGTTTTTTAATTTATTTTGTTGCCGTATGACCTTTTTTCTTTTCTGTAAATCAGTATAAACTAGTAAAAATAAACAGATTTCATCGTATTTCCCCTCTAACAGGCTTGTAGTGAGTTTTCCAGTAACTCCCGCCCTGTCAGTGTTTTGCTGTGAAGGCGGCCATCTTGGATTTACCTCACAAACGACAGCGACAGATAACATGACACTTTCTCTGTAATCATGATTATCACCCTATTAAATGCAGTGGTATGTAGGGAGCTCAATACAGAATTTGACGTGTGTTTCACATAAATTTAAACGCCTACGCCTCACTTCTTATAAACCATAATCGCCCGGTGGGAATAATCTGTTACCGGCTTTCCTTTGATTTGCACAACACTCTCCGCCTTCTGATGATAAAATTGCATTTTAAAAAGAAATCCTTTTTTTTGGGGGGGGGGGGATACCTTTTGTTGTGGCACAATGTTCCTATGTGCTCACTGCAGGTTATGTCATCAATGCTATGTGACTGCACACTGCTTCTAATTTCCTATCTTTTGAATACTTCTTAAAAATAGATCCCTTATGTGCTTCGACTGTGTGATGCTAAAATAAGAATCTCGAGAAAGCAGCGGCAGCTGTGAAACTGAATTTTTTTTTTTTTTTTTTTTTTAACTTACGAAGTGAGTTTGTCTTTTGTGGTTTTAAACCAGATACGTCATTGGGTTTTCTTTTAGACCTGCTAAAAATTTGGATTGACTATTTCGTATCTGGCTGGGCAAAGTGTGACTAGCGCATCACGTTTTAAAGAAACCTTGAGCAAGTGCACCAAGCCCTGGAGTGGTCGACTCACACAACACAGTCCATCTCCAAAAACTGCAGATTTATTGGAAATAATTGGCAAGGTTTCGACTCTACGTGGGCCTTTTACAAGGCTTGAGCCGAAATGTTGCCATTTCCTGTTGACCTGTTTTTGGGACGGATTGCCTGGTCCTTCTGTTAACTCCTACAACACAGTCCAAGAACAAAAGAAAGGCGACAAGGTACTCGGATCATGTTGTGGCGATGTTGTTGAATAGCACATGGACAAGGTTGTCCATGTGATATCCAATAAAATCGCTACTACCTGATCCGAGTGTTTTGTGTCTCTTCTTCTGTTCTACACTAGCTTTGGGCATCACTGGGGTCCATGAGCCCTTGTCTTGGCTTTTTTTATCTTCTAGTCTTGAGTGTAGACTCGGTCGTCTTCATTGTGGGAGTTGGTCACCCTGGGTGTTCTCTGGCTAGCTGTCCCCCAAGAACATAGTGGTGGGCTTTTCTCATGAGCAGGACATGAAAGGTTTCACTGAGTTCAGCTATTTGTAGTCTTAACACCATCTGGAGAGATGTGGACTACCAAGGATAATGATTTAATGAAGGACTAGATGAATATTTTAGTGTCCTCGGTCCTGGAAATCTAATTTTGATTGAAATGCAGAGAATGTTTTTCTGGTTTCTTTTGTATTCGTAATATGATGTTCTCTCTCTTTCAGTCCCTGATGCTCATTGGATGCGTTGCCCTCGCCTGCCTCGCTTTTGACCTCTTGTTCCTGCTCTTCTATTCATTCTGGTTTTGCTGTCGCCACCGGAAGACTGAGGAAAACACAAATGCTGATTGTTGCTGCACTGCTTGGTGTGTCATCATCGCAACCCTCGTCTGCAGGTAAGGAGGGTGGGGTAAGGGGAATTCACGTTGGAGAGAAAGCCAGTGACCTATCCATGTTTTTATTCTGAAGGCAGAGGTTTTACTGATTCCTCGTCTCTACTACAGTCCAGCAGTAGTCATAACCGAAAAGGTACATGACAGACTGGCACGCCAGATATGGAGGAGGAAAATCATCTTCTGGTTCCTGAAGTTTTTCAGTGAGTGCTTTTGGCCAATGCTCATGGTGGCATGTTTTGAATTTGTCTACTTGAATTTTCTCAACATCAGCTTGGCTGAAAAGTGGACCTTTTTATAAAATTAAAGCCACCATGTATTGGAACATGGCGTATCTTGAACTTTCCATGTACTTTAATTTCATCCTGTCTTTAAAGCTGGGATGTCAAACTCTGGCCTTCCAGTTTTTGATGTCTGCAATTCCCAGAATTCTTTCAATGCAATAGATGGCCAGAGAAACATGGGAGTCGTAGTTCAGCAACATCTGGGGGGTGCAGAATTTGACAGTTATGATTTTTAGAATGTCACAAGGGGGGGGTATTCCATAAGTGATGAAGCCTTGTCTACTGAACTGTACGCATTCCCAGGTATGTTCGTCACTGGTTCTTATGGAACTCAGCCCAGGATTCCTGTGATATCCCATCAATTTGATGGATATTTCAGATGGCAGAAAGTACTGCGACATGTCCTAATTTGATGATCGATTACCTTTGCAACTTGCCAACTGTTTCAACACCAACGTACAATGCCGATTGTCCACATCGCGCTGCTCCTTTGATCGTTCACCATTAAGCAATGCCGTTCAAGAGTGAACCAATTGCCTTGTGTGACCATGACTAACGACCACACCACCCTAGAGGCCGCCAGCTTGCTGCCATTTGCATAATGGCCAGCAAGAGTGATCAAGACAAGTACCTCCTGGAAGTGTCCGCTACTCCAACTTGACACTTTCCTTAGCGTTGAGTCTCTGCTGCCATCTTCCTCGAACAGCAATGGCAAACCTTGGCACCCTAGATGTTTCAGAAAAACATGTCGCATGATGCGCAGTCACACATAAGGCTGGCAGATCATCATGGCACATGTAGTTAAGAAACATCTGGGGTGCCAAGGTTTACCATCACTGGCCTAGGCCTATGCACAACAGAAATCAATGACTGGTGGAATATTTGACTATCAAGCGACAAAAGCCTATGCATTTGCTAGTAGTTTGGGTAACACCACATATAAGCAGAATTAAAGGACGTTCATTTCAGTGGGGGACCTTTTAACTTTATTATCTTGCAACAGGAGCGTTCTCTTTTCTCAGGATCCATACATGTGGACTTTGACAAGATGAAAAGGCACACGTTTAAGTAATTGAACAACCCCAGCAGTGTTTAATAACCCTTACGCGGACCATATGGTCGTCACATCAGTGTTTTAGGAATGTAAACACGCTGTTGGGCGCATTTTATTTATATGTATATTTTTCTTTTTACCTTTTTTAAATTCTGTCTCGATCGAAGGTGCAGTTTCTCCCCTCGTCTTACTTTCCGGTAGTGGCAAAAATTGAGAAGCAACAGAATAACTGACCACGTTGGGCTGTGTTTTGTTGTGGACGGGAAATGTCTCGCGTTGAGGTTTTTTTTAATCTGTCGGCCTGCGGGAGGCAGGATATCCTGGTTACAGGCATTTAATGGTCATTTAGAGCAGTGGAGGGAACGTGTAGGAGGGCAAGCCAGCTGCATGCAACATGACCTGCATCTGGTAAACAATACTGGCCCATCTTATCGACAGAATACTTCCTTTATATTTCCAGGGGATCAGTTTAGAGGAGATTAGAGCTAGTTTACAGACTGCATTACATAAACTACATCAGACTTGTCCGGAGTGGCAGGAATTTTTCTCTTTTAATATTCTGATAAATCTTGATTGCCAGCTGTAGCACAACTACATGAACATGTATACACAAAATTCTGACCACTCCACCCAAAGATAAAAAGATTTCAGGGCTGCAACTATTATTTTCTTAATCTGGTAGTTGGCCGTTTTTTTTGTTTTTTTAATTTAAAAAAAAATAAAAAATAGGAACATTATGTTAAAAAAATTCAACCCCCTTTTTTCTCTTCTTCATAAGCGATTTGCGTAGTGTACGTAACTTTCATACGTTGTGTATCTTGCATTCGTTTCACACACCAAGGTATGCGAGTGCCTGGACAGCGTGATGGATTGATGCTGAGTGCGGAGGTCAAGCCCAAGGCTGCTTTCTGCTTTCTCCCCAAACAAATGCTGCTACGAGCGATCAGGCATGTCAGCACGAAGGGGGGGCGCTCCACGCACCCATACCTCTCTAAGCTAAAGTGGTCAGAGTGCGTAGTGTGTCCCTTTACAATAATTTTGTGAACAAACCGAGCGGGTGGAGGGTCCAGAGGTGGAAGGGAGTGAGTTTTGGCAAGGAACTTGTCCCAGTGTGAGAGGGAGTGGGTATGGGCAATAGATTGGACCTGAGGGTGGGAAGTTGTTTGTGGGAAGGAACTGGACCAAAGTGAGGGATTGACAGCTCCAGAACAGAGAGGGGGGGGGGGTGGCAGGGAGGGCGTGGTGGTGCCACAGGACTCCAGCTCAAAGTAATGATAAAACACCAGTGGTACAGCTCCTCCACCCAGTGGCAGCACCTTAGGGTCTTTGTTATAGTTCTGCTACTGCTGGAAGCGAAATAAAAACAAACTGGGTTATGACTGACATCATCCTAGAATTACACAGAGTCATGGTTAACCCCAAAAGTACCAGACTCTGCCATATCAATACAGGGATATTCATGTTATAGAAAAGACAGAGCAAAGAGAGGTGGGGGAATTGTTATTTATGTTGAGGAGTCCATAAAGTTCAACCCCTTACAGACTTCTACCTCTCCTGTCACCTTTGATTTCCTCTCTGGTATAATTGAGATCCCATTCAGTAAATCAATCATTGTTGCTGGGTTCTATCGTCCACCGAGCTCTCCAGTGCACTCCCTCTCTGACATATCTCAAATCCTTAATAACCTACTTGCCCAAAACCAAAAAAGTGAACTGCTGGTACTCGGCGATTTTAATACAGATTGGCTAAATCCTAAAAACAATAAACACTGCTCGCTGTTTAAAACTTTGCAGCTAACTCCATTAATCTCCTCCCCCACTCGCATTAATATGAAAAGCCCTAACCATACCTTGTTGGACTGGATTCTCTCCTCATCTCCTGATAGAATACAGGAGGCAGGTGTTCTTGCTAATAGCTTTAGTGACCATTGTCTAGTGTACTGCGTGCGCAAAATTAAGGCCTTGAAATCTGCCCCAAAGGTAATAACCACCAGGTCTTTCAAGAAATTTATTCTTGAATCCTTCCTAAGTGATCTCAAACAGCTCCCCTGGTACAGGCTAAACCTAATCCCAGACCTAGACTGTGCAGTTGAATACTTTCAGTCTGAGCTCCTGCAAGTCTGGAATTCCCATGCCCCGCTGCGTAAAGTGCGAGTAAAAGGGACTCCTCTCCCCTGGGTTACAGCTGATCTTACACTAATGTACCAGCTTAGAGATTCACGGTGGTCAAATTTCAAGAGTACTGGTTCCATGAACGATCACTACGAATACCGAAAATGCCGGAATGAATGCACAAAACAAACAAAAATGGCCAAAGCCCATTACTTCAATGAAAATCTAAACAATAACATATCAAACCCTAGAAACTTTTGGAGAACCATAAGTAACATACAAGCACCCCCAGTCCACTCCCAGCCAGCTGCTGTCAAAGTAAACAACCAAACCCTGCAACACCCCCTAGATGTAGCAAATGCCTTTAATGATTATTTTGTTGGATGTGCCACCACTTTGATTGCCAAGCTAGGAAATGACATGCAATCAGAGAGGCCTCATGCAGGTCAGGCCCCCCCAACTGTGCAAAGTCCCTGTATCAGACAGGAATTCAGTTTTAGACCAGTGCCTGTCAGTGTCGTTACTAAACTTCTCCGTAAGCAAAAAATGAAATACCAGTCTGGACCTGATCAAATACCAGCAATGCTGCTGAAAATCAGTGCACCTGCAATTGCAAATCCTGTTGCAACCCTAATAAATGAGTCACTGGCGACTGGATACATACCCAAGCTCTGGAAGACTGCGAGAGTGGTACCTATCCATAAAAGTGGTGACATTACTTTGGTATCCAACTACCGTCCGATATCGTTGCTCCCTGTAATGTCAAAAGTCTTGGAAAAATGTGTCTACACACAATTACGTGATTATTATCAATATTGGAACTACTTAACCCCGGATCAATCAGGCTTTCGTCCAAATCACTCAACTACAACCGCCCTTCTAAAAGTCTGCAATGCTATCCAGGCTGGGATGGAACAAGGAAACCTAACTGGAGCCATCTTCCTTGATTTTGCCAAGGCCTTTGACACGGTAGACCATGGCATCTTGTTAGAAAAACTTAAAAACTCTGGCATTGGTGATCGCACGCTAACCTGGTTTCAATCATATGTATCCGACCGATCACAATATGTGTCAATTTCTGGCAGCTCCTCCCTCCCACTCCCAGTCACTTGCGGTGTACCCCAAGGCTCAATACTAGGCCCCCTGCTATTCACAATATTCATAAATGATCTGCCCAACGTCTGCAAAGCCTCAACTGTACATATGTACGCAGACGACACTGTGATCTATACCAGCAAACCAAATCTCCCGCAGCTGGAGGCCTTGCTGCAAGAACAATTCACAGAGGTAGAAAAGTGGATCAAAAACAACAAACTTTTTTTAAATACTGACAAAACTGTAACGATGCTCTTTGGAACAGCACCTAAACTACACAAATTACAAAATCCCCATCTATGTGTTGGGACAAAATCAAATGGCACGCTGACCACAGTCACATCTCTCAAATATCTAGGTATGTGGTTGGACCCTAATCTATCCTTTGGCCCCCACATCGAAAAACTCTCATCTAAACTTTACCCCAAACTAGGTGCCCTGTACAGAAACAAATCCTGCCTGAGTCCCGCGGTAAGAAAGCAGATTGTACAGCAAATGCTTATGCCGGCTATTGATTACGGAGATGTAGTGTATGCAGCCGCCCCGCAAACACACCTTCATAAACTTACTACATTGTATAACTCATTCTGCCGCTTTGCGCTACAATGTAACTACATGACCCACCATTGTGACATGTTAAAAGAGCTAAACTGGCCGTCGCTGGAATCCAGACGCACCCTTCACCTTTCCAGCCTGGTGTTTAAGAGCATCTCTGGGAAGCTGCCACCCTACCTGAATAGACTGCTTCCCCCAGCAGCTCCCTCATCCTATAACCTCCGATCCAGGACCAGCACCTTACTTGCTATACCACAATACAAAAAGACAGTGGCTCGGTCCTCATTTTCCTACAGAGCACCACAATTATGGAATAACCTCCCAGACATCATAAAATCTTCCCCCAGTCTTAAGTCACTCAAAAGCTCCTTACTAACATACCTCAATACAGAATGCACCTGTAAACATGTAACCTAGTGACTATATTTCCTACATATTTTTTCTGTTAATCTTCCAAAACCTATTCAGAGCTCTGAATAAACCCATAAGCCCACACGGTATTTCAGAAAGCCTTGTGTCCAAGTCCCTTTTAAAAAGTGGGTTTATGATGAATGATCTGGTTATCCTGGTCAGTTAAAGTCCTTCACAATTGATACATGAATCTTGATTAGTCGTCAGCACTCATGAGTCTCGGTTTATGGCTAGTATGATCTGGTCTATCATTGGACACTTGGGCACCTTTTTGGTTTGCATCCCGGTGATGACTTGGCACATGGTTGTTGGTGCTTCTATGGTGGGTAATAATGACCTTTGTGTACTTTCTTTGAATAACTAAAAATTTTAAATTTCTTTGCTGCCATCTCTTTTCCTCTACCTGTCTGAAAGCTGACCTCAACCTTTCTTAACTACTCAGCACTGAACAAATGCCGTAAACGAGGACGATAAGGATCGCGGGTTCCTGAAGGCAGCTTAATATGATTACCACTTTGTTAGCTGACATTAAGTTCTTTATTTCCATATCTAAAATGTTTCTTCTACCAGACTGGATTTATTACATTTTATTTAAAAAATGTTTGCATTGAAGTCCCCACCGCTTAGATTTTCAGAGAATCCTTCTGTCTTCAGAGGTGCTGCCCATCACTCCTTAAAATAGTGTTACATGATTGTAAGATTAGTAATTAGACCGTCTGAATAATTAACATGTATTGTGTGATTCCAGAAAGCATGAATTGCCTTTGGTGTAGACCTCCTATAATTTAGAGTACAGTGATATTGGACTTTTTCTAAGGTGCGATTTCTATGCCCTCAATGATGATTTGCGAGTAAATGGTTGCAAAAAATGGCTAATCCCTCTCTTTTTATAAACTTAGAGCCTCACCGCACATTACTATGTCATAAACTCCTACACACTGCACATTACTGCAAGTTTTACTGCTGTTGAGCTCTGATACACTCTTATACACTGCACATTACTGAGTTTTATTGCTGTGGAACTCTGTTACGCTCATACACACCGCACATTACTGTGAGTTTTATTGCTGTGGCACTTTATGATACATTCATACACACCGCACATTACTGTGAGTTTTAGTGCTCCTAGAACATTCAGTATACGATTACATTCTTTCATGTGTGAAATGCTGAAAAACTGCTCTACTGAACAATAGAAACGAAATCTTGCGTTTTCATCAGGCATTCAATCCCTTCTCTTGTCAGTTTATTTCACAAAATCCATTTAATCTGCCTGCTTGTCTGTAATACCAATGAAGTAACCTAAAACCAGAATATTAATGGTGTGCAGAGGGGCCGCCACAGCCAATGGTTAGTATAAAAACACACGTGTGATAGACGTGTCGGCTAGATGTTCTCTTGCCGCTTGTGTTTTCTGTTCGTTTGAGATGTAGGTCAGCTAATGTTACCCAGTGTCTTTTTTTTTTTTATTTTTTTTTTTTTAAAAAAAAATTAAATAATTCCTTTTTGGGTTTCTCGTTTAAAGCATGCCCCAGGGCTGACATTAGTCTTGATGGTTTTAAGGATGATATATCCGCAGAAGGATTTGGTTCAGAAAACCTGAGGAATCCCAGCGAGGGAGGAAGGACCGTGACAAATCCTGGCATTAGTTCTCATACTTTTATTTTTCATTTAATCAATTTTATTTTTTGGATGGTGAAATACCAAATGCCAAAATTTACAAATCTGAAAAAATTTATTTTTAACCTCCCTGGCGGTCTAATTTTTTAAAAAAAATTGTGTCCAAAAGCTTTTTTATTTTTTTTTTTTTTTTTAAGGAAACGTGTTTTTGTACATAGCTAGCCTGTAATAATTAGGAATCACGCACTGAAATCCGTGCAATCAAGAGTTCTTACTGGTAAAATCCTGAATGAATGAATGGTAAATACACTGAGTCCGATTTTAAAGTTTGAAACACGAGACAATTTATTATCCCAAAAATAATTATCCAAAATAATGCAAATAAATGCTATTCAATAAAACAAAAACCACTGAAATCTGTCTGAAAACAAGGGTAAGAGGATGTATGGTCTATTTCTTATCCTGTAGTGCCACCCAGTGGCCGTTCATAAACCTTGCACTTTGGATTACAGTATTTTATGAATTGTTTATATGTTTGCTGATGGTTCCCGCCCACCCTGCACCGTGTGACTCGCAGGGAGCCTTCCAGGAAGCAGCTCGCCGTGATCACACTGCGGGGGACAGCGAGGGAGCCAGGAGGAGGTAAGTAAACATCCAGCCCGAGTGTGGCTCGGGGTTACCGTTCACGGTAGTGAAATTTAACCCCGAGTCCCACTCGGGAATACCGCCAGGGAGGTTAAGACTTGTTTGTTTTATAAAAACAAAATTATAACAAAATTCAAAAATTTGTAGCTGCACTCCGGGACTGTTCTCAGACACTTTCTTTATTGTTCCGTGAGTGTCAACGTTTTAGCTCCTCACTGGAGCTTTAGAATATATGGAACTAATTGGGGTCTCGGTCCAGTAGGGCACTGTCCAGACAGTTTGTGTGTTCTCCTCAATGCTCTTCATCACAAACACTTATTTTGGTTTGAGTTAAAACCGTGAAATTGCCGCTGTGTTCCATACCATGTATGAACCAGTTTTTATTACGCTCTTGAGTAATTTCTTGATATACGCTGAGTGACCTATGTCATATATTTTAAAAATAAGTTGGTCAATGTGTGTTAGTTTTATATTCGGCAAGTAACAATGGTTGGAAGCCAAACTGTATAACCTTAGAGCATGCAAAGTGGGCAAGTTGGCGGTGGAAGATCTAATCGAGGTCTGTGGGGAAGGTATCCTGTAGGAGATACATTAGGAGCAACAATCGGCCTTCCGAGTTGACATCTTTATGTGAGATCTACAGTAAACCAGAGCGGCCAATTCGATTATTTCTGTGGAGGCATGGTGTTATGTGTTTTATAAATGTTAGCAGTGACACCCTTGAGGACAGAGGTGTTGGCTCTTTACAGGTTTTCCACTCTTTGGATACGATCTTGATTTATAGGGTGGTCATCAATCCAACTTGAGCTGGTGGTGCTTCTTTCCATTGATGGGATGGAACCAGATAGGGGAGGCTAGTTGAGTCATGAACACCCAGAGTGTAGTAGAATGTACCATTCATACAGCATAATAGTGGTATAGGACAGGTAGTCCTAGGCCTCTTGACCCTTTCGTTTGTGTACTTTCGTGAATGAGGAGTCTTTTGCCTGCCCATTCAAATGAGACCAGGAGGGGAGAGCGATGACATCTGTCTGGACCAAGCCGATGGTGTCTCATCAGGTGTAAGACATGACCTTGATCTTTACGATCTGCTATAACCATCGCTTCATCAGACTTTGCAGGGAACGTGAACATATCGATGAACCCATTCGATAACCGTGACTCCACTAGATATATTGAAACCCAAGTTTAGTTTTCAACAAAATCCCAATAAGTTCAATCAGCCTCCAGCTGCTGCAAACCCGCTGATTTCCAGTTTCCGTCTTCTAGACCCTATATCTAGTATCTTGTCTCATGTGATTTTTATCTCCGTTCTTCCATCGTACCATTTAATCCTTTCCCTGGAGGCTACGATTCATCATTGTATGACAGGGAGATGCTGTTCTTCTTACCATTTTAACCCACTGTTCATTCATCACCCTCTTCCCCTCTCAGCATCATCTGAAACCATGTACCATCCCTACAAGGGAAGAGTAAAATAAGGGGGAGATCTACAATGCAAGTTTCTGTGTCTCTGCATTGGACCTGTCAACCCGTTGTTGTCGCTCTCTTGACGTTAAAGTGGTCCTGCTTGGGGTGGTTGCCCATACCTGCAGGATAAACGCCATTGCCTGAACATCTTTGTTCTCCTTTGACATATATTTTCATGAGAAAAAGCCATGCAGAACCCCTTGAGGTCAAACGGTCACTGACTTTAACCATCCTAGTAATAGTATAGGATTGTAGCACTGATAAAAGGTAAAACATTTACACTGCAAGGTTCTATTAGATAATCTGGCTGACCGGGTTCTTTGTGTGTCTGCTGTTCCTGTCAACCTCAATTGCTGCTGTTCTTCTAGTGCTGACATATTCTGCAGGGCTGTACGTGGGTAATACAGGAGAAATAAGTAGCTGAAAGGAAACAACCATTGACCAACTGTTGATTCTTGTTCTTGGATAGAAAACTGGCTAAAAGATAGGGTACATGGAGTGGTCATAAATGGTAAATTTTCAAGATGGACACTAGTGGTAAGTGGTGTCCCTCAGGGGTCTGTTATAGGACCAATTATATTCAATTTACTTACAATGCATATTTCAAGGTCATTTATAAGTCCGGTATCAGTGTTTGCAGATGGCACAAAACTAGGAAAAGTAATACAATGTGAGCAGGATGTTACTTCACTGCAGAGGGATTTAGATAGATTGGGGGACTGGGCACTTAAATGGCAGATTACATTTAATGTAGATAGTTACATAGTTATATAGGCTGAAAAAAGACATGCGTCCATCGGGTTCAGCCTCTCCCACATAACCTACTGCTGTTGATCCAAAAGAAGGCAAAAAGATAAATGCAAAGTTATGCACTTTGGAGTGAAGAACACACCACTTATACCCTAAATGGTATGGAATTGGGGAAATCCAAGCAGGAGAAGGATTTGGGAATAATCATAGACTTCAAACAAAGTAACAATGTGCAATGTCAAACAGCAGCCGCCAAGGCCAGCAAGGTATTTGCATTAAAAGGGGAGTTCACTCTCGGGATGAAAACCTAATTTTGCCTCTTTTTTATAAATCAATGGTAAGGCGGCACCTTGAATATGCCGTGTGATTTTTGGGCACCTGTCTTAAGGATAATATAGCGCTAGAAAAAGTGCAGAGACCAGCGACTAAATAAGGGAATGGAAGGTTTATGAGGAAAGACTATCAAGCTTAGACCGGTTTAGTTTAGAGAAACAGCGCCTTTAGAGGGGACCTGATAACTTTATATAAATATGAGGGGTCATTATAAACCATTGTCTGGAAACCTATTCATTAATAGGACTATACACCGGACACACGGTCACCCATTTAGACTGGACAAAAGGAAATTCAGACTAAAGCATAGGAAGCGTTATTTTACAGTGAGAACAATAAAGCTGTGGAATTCTCTGCCTGTTGAGGTGGTTGGGTCAGAGACTGTACAGACTTTTTTAAACAATGACTGGATGACTTCCTGCAAAAGCATAATGTTAAGGGTAATAATATATTTAATATGTGGGTAAAAGCAGCTTGATCCAGGGAGAAATCTGACGCCATCTGGGGTCAAGAAGGAATTTTTTCCTAGGATGATGCACATTTAGAGAGCGCTTCAGACTGCGTTTTTTTTGCCTTATTTTGGATCAACAGCAGTAGGTGATGTGTGAAAGGCTGAACTCTAGGAACGCACAGCTTTATTCTGCCCATGTAACTATGACCATAAGCAAGTAACCAACGTAGTGAGCTTTGCTCGAACAAGCTGTGTGTGTGTTCTATATAATCATATTCTGAATAGGATTAATGTTTTCATGCACATGTATAAAAAATGAGGCTGATTTACAGGAGACAAAGACATTCCTGTAAGTAAATGAATAAAATTCCCTCTCTGCTCTTTTCTCGCAGCGCTGGCATTGCTGTTGGTTTCTATGGCAACGGGGAGACCAGCGATGGAATCCACAGAGTGACATATTCACTGAGACATGTGAACCGCACCGTAGCTGGAATCCAAGATCGGGTCAGTAGCAAAAAAGGAAAGGGGCGGGGGGGGGGATAAAACTTGAGGATCTGCTGATTTTTTGCAGTGGCAGAGAATGAGCGCTCTGTAACCCGATACACTGGTGTTATTCACAGCGTTCACACGCAAATTGATAGTTACTTTCCAAACCATGAGTATTTATGGGAGTGAACTGCGTGTGTATATATAGTTATTAATTTTAAATACAGCACGGAATACAGTTTCCCACAATACTGGAATGTCATGTGTAATACAGGGGTCAGATCCGTACCCCACCAAAGGTTTTGGAACTACAGCTCCCATGATGCACAGCCACTCTTGGTTTGCTAAACCTCATGGGAAATGAAATTCCAAAATAATCTGGAGGGACATTGTTCCCTAACCTTGGTGTACTCTATGTGCAGAAGAGTCCGCAGACTTCTCCCTCCTGATCTAAACTAGCGCACGAACATCAAAATTCCTGTACTGACTCATGAATCTGCCGTGCACTGCTGGGTGAGTTGCAGGGACGTATCCGGTTAGTAAAGCGCCTGCTTAGGCTAGGTCAGGAGATGGCGTGGCCAAGGGTGCTTCCTTGTATAGCAAAAATTTCCAAAAAAAACAAGAGCATGGAACAGATTTGACTTCCAGTGGTAGGCGTTGGTAGGCACATGCCTACTTTGCTTCTTTGTGAATCCAGCCATGCAGACTTCCGCAGACTCTTCCTTTTAATTTAGAATAACGTGGCAGGAAATACTGTGCGGGTTATTCAATAAGCGCTCCATTGCACTGAATAGTGAAATTCTCTATTAATTCCAATTTCGGGATAATTTGTCTATGTATCCTATATCTTGGCCTAATACAGACAAATTGAAATACGGTGTATTTTGCCGCAATTCGGTGCGATTAGCTGCACTAATGATTAGTCTAGTCACAAAACCCCAAAATTGCAGCAAAATGATCTGATTTCAGGGATTTCAATTAGGCAGGTTTAAATGGGAAAATCAGATTTTTATTTTTATTTTCCCTGGTTTTATGAAAAAAATAATTCTATATTTATGTTCTATATTTCACGAGTATAGCCCTACATAGTGATAAACTTTTATTTTTTTTATTGGACGAACGTTACATTTTAAATGTATCACTTAAGATTATTTTTGTCTTTAAGATCCTTTTTTTTTTTATTTTTTTTGCATTTAGATACAATTTTATTCCAACTAGCCAATCGGAAGTCTCCAATCCTATTGTGTGTTTTTTTTTTTTCTCTTTAGTGCAATTCACCAAAGCAAATTTGGTGATTTTCACCAACTTTCGATAACCGCTTCAGTGACTCCATTTTTGGTGCAATACGGTGACCATTCGATGAATAGCAAATGCACCGAATTGTGGCAAAATGCGTCTAATTAAAAGCTCGAAATTGTACTCATTTGGTGCTTAGTGAATAACCCTTTGTGTATTAATTAGGAAAATTCTTGGTTTTGAATTGGTTTAGGGAAATTTCAAGAACTACCAGACTGTCCCTTTTTTGTTCCGTTACCGTAGACCGGTGGTTCCCAACCCTGCTTTTCAAGTCCCTCTAACAGGTCAGGATTTCCAGATATGTGAAGCACAGCACAGGTGATATGATTTGCTGCTCAGTGATTGGAGGATTCAGTCTGCATTTCCTCATGGTAATCCTTATAATTTGGCCTGTTAGGGGGACTCAGACTGTGGTTGGCAACCCATGCCGTAGACCCTTGATGTCCCTTAACCTGGTAACGACAAAGTGTGTGTTCCCCTGCTTTTTAGCCAAATCTAAGATTTCTCAACAATTTTCTCCTTTACTTTCTTTGTTACCACAGGTCACTGATACGACTGTAGCTCTGAACCAAACGGTGGATCCAAGTCTGGCGGAACTGGAATCCATGTTTACAAAAACCGATTACCTTCACACCGTGCAGAGGCTTCAGAGTCTCCTCTACGTTCTGGTTCAACAGACCTCAGAGATCCCTTTCTGGAAGAATCCTGGTGTATCCCTGGAGGACCTGGCCGCACGCCTAGATCTCTACGACTGGTACCGGTAAGCAACCTGCTGTCACACTCCTCATCTGCCATTATTGAACTGCATGTTGCTATACCTGGCTTCCAGGCCACTCTTTTTCAGCATAGTAACTCTTAAACACCCGAAAAACTCACATCCCTGCAAGTGTGGTGAGTGTGAGTGGTGTGAAAAGTGTGACGGGAGAAGCTGCGCCGTGAAGCTTCTCCTGTTCCTCTTTGGAGTTGCTTCAAGGCCGGTGCTAGACTATTTTGAGCCCTAGGCAAGACCAACTACTTGCGTCCCCCCCCCCTCGAATACATTAACAACTGTTGCATTGCGGTGGGACACACACTGTGCATGGGGACACAAACTGCGGGCGGGGGGACGCACTGTGCACAGGGGCCACGCACGGTCATTTGATGCCCATCTTGCCCTTCCGCTGGTCAGGCCCGCGATCGGTCTGTGTCTTTTTCTTTTCTCAGCCCTCTGTGCCTCCTTTTATTCTGTGCTTTTCTTTCTTCTGCCGCTTTCTTCTTTTCTTCTGCCGCTTTCTTTCTTTTCTTCTGCCGCTTTCTTTCTTGTCTTCTGCCGCTTTCTTTCTTTTCTTCTGCCGCTTTCTTTCTTTTCTGCTGCTTTCTTTCTTTTCTTCTGCCGCTTTCTTTTCTTCTGCCGCTTTTTCTTTTCTTCTGCCACTTTCTTTCTTCTGCCGCTTTCTTTCTTCTGCCGCTTTCTTTCTTCTGCCGCTTTCTTTCTTCTGCCGCTTTCTTTCTTCTGCCGCTTTCTTTTCTTCTGCCGCTTTCTTTCTTTTCTTCTGCCGCTTTCTTTTTCTTCTGCCGCTTTCTTTTTTCTTCTGCCGCTTTCTTTTTTTTCTTCTGCCGCTTTCTTTTTTTTCTTCTGCCGCTTTCTTTTTTTTCTTCTGCCGCTTTCTTTTTTTTCTTCTGCCGCTTTCTTTTTTTTCTTCTGCCGCTTTCTTTCCTTCCTCCCCTCCCTCCCACTAAAGGGGGTCAGCAAGCAGCCACTGCTGGCTGCCCAATGAGTATCAGGTACAATAATGAAACCCAGAATGGGGCCAGCTGTTGCCTACTGGGAGCACCGGCCATGGCCAGCATTTTGTCACCGCAGCAGTACCAGCCTCTGCAAATCACCCCTAAGGAGCACAGAGAAAATAGAGCCAATAACCCAAAGAATATACAAGAGAGGCTGGATCCTAAGCTTGATAAACATTTGTCAACTCCTGGCTTATAGAGGTGTTTGGGAAAAATAAATATTTTGAAGATCAAAGCAATCTCCACGTCTTACACGTGCGTGAACTGCTTTAATGTTTTAAAAATTTGAAGCACAAACTTTTATTGGCCTTTTTTTCAGGGCTATTAAAAAGGTCCTCAATACAATTCGAAGTTCTTATATTGCCTCAAGTCAAAAGAAATCTAAGGAAATAAACTTCACACACATTTATTTGATATTTATATAAATACACACTATATTATATTTATACTAAATAATATAACATAGTATAGGAGTATATTCCTAAAACACTGAAATTGTGTGCAATTTCGGTGCTTCGTGTTTTAGACCATGTCGGTGCACTTTGGCAATTGCATTTCGCCAAAAATACAGTGAATTGAGAATTTACCGAATGGTCACTGTATTTTGCCGAAATGGGAGCCGTTGAAGCGGTTATCGGACGTCTGTGAAAACCGCCAAATTGCCATCGGTGAACTCCTCCACACTGCAAAAAAAATAAAGGGAAGACTCCTATTTCTCTTAATGGGAGCATAAATCAATAAAATATGTCTAAAGAATAAAAATGTCGGTTAGGAATTTTATTTTTTTAATAAGAAAAACAAAAAATGTCGTAAAAAATAAATACAAAAAGGTTTACCATAAAATACGAGTTTTGCAAAAATTAAAGGGATTAAACAGTCTTTTTTCAAAAAAATTAGTTAATTTTTATATTTTTTTTTTTTTTGTACATTGAAACCTATGCGATTCGCCCGTTTTTAAACTCGTCGACTTGAAACACCGCAAATGAGGGCACTTCGCTGGCGTTTTGGTGAAATTCAGTGTTCTGTGAATAGACATGATGGTCTTCTATGGGACAATTCTATTGCGGCAAATTGCACCATATTTTTCTGTCAATTGACCAGTATTTGGCGAATTGACCGCTTAGTGATTAGATGAATTGTCCCGAAATTGCCATTCTGGGCCATTTCGGAGGTTGGCGAATAATCTTTTATATAGATATATTAAGAATTTATTATTCTTCAGACCGCGTGTATTCCCAATCCCAATACGATGACGTTAAAATAAAGGAAATCCGTTACTGTACGCTTTATTTCTTTTTATGCATGCAGATTCTTGTTTTGGAGCATATGCGCTCGTCCCAGCCGCTGTGATGAGGTTTCATTTGGCAGCCTTTTCGCTCGGCGACCCCGAAAGACCAGCACCGAGGGAAACATTCTGTACATCAAATACCCAGGCAATTGAGCAAATCGATCATTGCCACGTTGATCATAAAAAAAAATTCTAGAATGACCCCCCCCCCCCATATGAGATGCCGTATGTATTATTTTGCATTTTTATTTTAACCCACCCAGATCACTATGCTTGATGCTACATCCAGAGTGTAATACCTCCAAAATGCGTTTTTTCATTTGATTGATATATTTATATCAATCAATCAAACAATATTATTTTTTTGGATCAAAAAGTTAAATACGAAGTGTCAAATAGAGATATCCGAGTTAAAGCATCGTCGTTATAGGTACTCGATCAGGAACAAAAACACTAGTGTCCGTAATTGTATGACAATAAAAGGTAGCTCAGAGTGTCACTAGTATGAAATTTTTTTTTAAATTTTATATAGACAACTCTACAATGCTGGATTACACGTGTGCTTTAATGCAGTGAAGTAGGAGCCTGTTTGCTTATGTGCGCCTGTACTGACATGCCTCCTGGCATCCGTCGCAGCGTTGTGATGCTTCAACGGGGCCAGCCACGCGCTGCAGCGCGTGCATGAATTGTGGACGTTCTGAAAGCCTCCCCGTCGAAGACGCGCGTTCGGGCGCTGCAAAGCTCCTTCCACCATAGAAGGATCGAGCCTTGCAGCGCTGAGTGCACTAACTGCGCTCAGTGAGGTGGCCAGACGGGCGTCAGAGTGGAAGGTACATCCACTCTCAAGGACGTTCCTTCTGCTCTGCAAAACGCTCGTCCTGCCTAACCTGGAATTTCTGAATTTTTGTCCATTATGCCAAAAATATATACCTTTTTTTTTTGTAATGTAAAATTTTTATCTATCATTGCCACTTTTGATACTTCGCAACGTTTTGGTCCTGACTCTAGGCCCTTTCTCAAGCCGCTTGAGAAAGGTTCCAGGATTAAGGACCGAAACGTTACGGCTTCTTCAATAAAGCTCCTGCTGATGCAAAACCTTGGTCCTTACTCTTCGTTTCCTCCAGTGTTGGCACAGTGTTTTCTTGCAGTATTCCCTGGATATGATTTCATTTTCCACCCAGTGACTACATGCAAACCTCTGACCTTTCCAACAATGGTCTGGCCTTTCGCAAATTGACTTTGATTCACAAGAGGCTGTGATTTTTTTCTTTTCTTATGATTTAGTACGCAGTGTATTGGTGTCATGATCCCGTGGTTAGGAATTAATCATTCTTGACACACCTCGAATTACATGGACTCTGTACGTGTGACCAGTGCTTTGAAACCCATCAAGGGTGACTTTTGATGCAGATGCTTGGTCTTCCGTACTGAAGGAGGACTTAAAGGCACAGTCATCCTTTCTTAATCTTGTGTCGTTGTGCTGAACACCTCTCTTGTGGTTATATCGGACGTGTAAGGGTTTGCATTTGTTTTGTTGTAGTTGGATGAGCTTCATAGCCACCTTTTTAGGAATTGCGAATCTTAAACGTTAAACCCAACCAATCCTGCACTGCTGGTGGCAGTTCGTCCAGTTGATGCTTACTTGCCAGGACGTCCGCAACGATGAGTAGTGTGGAAACAAGGAACTGGATGCTGCCAAAACTGAAATAACCAAAAGTGCAGCCCTGCTGTTTAAGGGACCTTAGAGGAGCGTCAAATGCACTAACAAACTTATCGGAGTACCGGAAATGTACCGCATCAGGAGGACTCCTCCAAACAGATCCCGACTTAAGACACCTCCATGTTCTGTCGTTTTTTTCAATTCCTTTTATTTGACCTGTATTTCTGAGTGCTTAAAGACCAACAGAACATAAAGTGTCTGACGTCTGGATGGCAGGTGGAGGTCTCCTCCAAACACATCCTAAGTTTCCCGTACTCCTGATAAATTTTCCAAACTATGTTTTAGTGCGTGTGCTTAGTTGTGTTTTTAGGCCACTTATACTTTAGGGTTTCAGTATTTGTTTTTATTTTGGTTGCATCCGGTATCTTTGTTTTTGTATTGCCTGGTAGGAGTTGTCGAAGTTTAGGACTTTAGTCAAAGTCAACCCAAGAGCGGATATGTAGTAGACTTCTTCATCCAACTGTCCGTGGTTGCGCTCTATATGGCAAGTGTCCTCTGGTGCCATTCGTCAAAAAGCAAGATTAAGGCCAGGCCAGGGGCACACAAAGTGGTTCTATGGTGACCCCCCCCCCTCCTCCCAGAGCCCATCATAGTATTATGACGGCTCGACTAGGAGGGCCACATGGTGTAACGTGTGTTCTAGTATCGCACGTTACAACGGGTGTGCAGTTTTCCCTCCCCGTCAACCTGCTACGTTGGAAGGGTCTTCAAAGCTCAATCCTCCATAGGAGGTTTGTGCTTTGTAGGGCTGAGCGCACTAACATGCATTGCACTCTACGAGGTGGACACACGGGCGTCTGAGCGGAAAAGTCCATTCCACGCTCGTGTGTCCTCGACTTAAGCAGTGGGAACGGAGGCAAGTCCGTTATTTTGCAACGTAACCACTTTGTGTTTGGAATGAAGCGTAATGTTTGATTAGGCCATGTCTCTTTTCCCAACATGGGCAGCTGAAGACCAGTCCGTATGATATTTGTAGCAGACCTTTGTTTTTAAGAGCCAGGAATAGTTTTTATATATAAATAGGTCGATCTAATTAAGGTTAGTAACTAGAGGATACAGTTCAAGGAGTCCGAAGCTCCATGGGTGTGTTGGTTCCTACGATATGGCATAGAATGTGCAGTAGAATAAGATCTAGAATCACAATTTGTCAAATTTATCCTAAAACTAGGAGTCGGACACCGTGCTCTATAGAAAAGTAATCATTAGGAGCCAGACGTAAAGTTCTAGGAGACCGTGGCTGTAATTTGTCAAGCCCTCCTCTAGTATCATTTCATTGGGAAACCTCTGAAACCTTTCAGTCAGTCAACACCTACATTCTTGGATCGACATTCTTCTCGGCCTGACCTCACACACTTTGCTCCTTGGTTTGTCATGTGTTGTGTTACTATTGCAGGGACAAAAATCATCTTCTGGTAATGTTAACCTATCCTTTTTTTTCTTCTTCTAGGTGGTTGGGGTACCTTGGACTACTACTTTTCAATGTCCTTATTTGCTTGTTGGTGCTATTCGGCCTTATCCGCAACTCCAAAGCCATCCTCGCAGGGTGAGTAATCTTTATTTGCTTTTATTGTGTTTTCATTAATGTCTTCAATAAATTTTGTGGTACTGAACATCCAAAGTTGGCCAAAGAATGTTCCAGTTTGGTGAATTTCAACGTCTTTTTTGTTACCTGTGACCTCCTGGTGTCCTGGTATCTTTATATATTCGTAACCTGGAGAATGCCAACCTCCACTCCATCGCTATAGGTGGTCTGAGGCGCTTGTTATTTACTACAGCTATTCTACAGGTGTTATTGTTACATAGTGACCCTCAATATACAACGTCTTATTTCTGAATCGGCCGTGCTATTCGAGGTTTCCAAACGTTGTTCTAATGCGAAGACGTTATCCAGTTGAGACGTCTCATCTGCTTTTTATGCTCTCCTCAAATGAAAACGGTCCTATTTGGCACAGTTTGCACCCCCTATCATTTTTTTTTTCCATTGCGTAACCATACTTATTTATTTTTTTGTTCATAAACTGGGTGGTGCACATTTTCAGTTTTACACGGGGTGATGGTGGGGATTTTTTCCGGAAAGCGTCCATACCTTAATCATCATCTTGGTCAATCCAATGCACGCTGTGCAAGTAGGCTACGAACGTTGTGTACTTTTAAAGAACCTCAGCTTTTATTTTAAGATACCGCTTAATTTTGTTTTGTTTTTTTTTTACTTTATTTTTATACTTGTCTTTTACGCCTGTGAGTTTTCGGTGTCACCTGCCAGCCCTCCCCCATTTCTTGCGAAGTCGCACACCCTCCGGCACAGAACTTAACGATGCTCTGCTTCAGCGCCACTGTGACAGCTGTTTGAAGTATTTTTGGGTATGAAAGTAAGAGCAAGAGCCAAGCAGATGCCGCGTTTTAAGCTTTCACAAGCTGGTCTAAGGTAACAGAAATCCGGACACTTTTGTCTGGACGTGGCTCTTACAGATTTGCACGAACAAGAATGTTTTTGACTTTTCTAAAAATGCCATTGTGTCTCGCAAGTCGAGCTGGTAAACGCGACTTCAGCTTCTCCTACGGCTGTTATCCCATACTATGTCTTTGTGGGTTGTTACACCACAGTGCTCGTTTACAGCTGTGGCCCAAATGAGCCACACAAACCTTAATGCATACCTGTCGTGCTTGCCAAAAGGTTGCCGCCATCTTGGTAATGTTATTGGCACAGCAATCTGAAGTCCAATCAGAGCTGTCGATGTTCACCTGCCGGGGGAGGTCTGAAGAGTTGGCCTATAGGAATCCAGCAGTGGTAAGTATGACGGGTGCACCAAGATAATGGGACAAACCTTGTAGATATCCTTTGCTGAGTAAAGTTTTACGCACGCCACATCGTGAAAGACACTATGATTATTATTTTTATATTTTTTTTTATCCTAAATGTTAAGATGTGTCTCTTGTTTCTTTTTGGCACATTCTTGTGCGTTGGGATTTCCCTGTTGCACGCCCACTAGTTACCTTCACTCCCTCTGCCACCCCCACCAAAGTTTTTGTTTTCATTTGACATTGAGCCTGAAGCATTTGAACGTCTGTAATCCTCATTACAAATTCCGAGATGACACCGCTGTTCTTTTGAAGCTCCTTCCCGCTTTTGTTTAATCCTTGTAGTCTGCGTAGGGGGAATCCTCCATTCGCAGGTCACACGAGGAGAGATGGGGGTCAGAATTCAAACTTTGACATTTTCTAAAGTGAAAGACATGTTTTTTTTTTCTTTTAAGCTTTTTTTCTATTCTAACTCCACATGCCTTAACCAGCGTTAATCCAGCCTGGTGCAAGGTGTCAGTTAGGAAATCCCAAAAAGTGGCAAAATCGGTAGATGTGAAATGCGTCGGCATCATCCATCGTCTCTAGAGCTAGTATATGTCTATGTTTTCCTGTAGGTCTTGTAGTTCATTTATATGCTCTATGCTCTGTTCTATTTCATCATGTTGTGGAATGTGCATTTGATACATCCACGAGGACCACCCTTTTAAGCAACAATAAAATACAGCACGACTCTACTTTTTGTTAATATTTTTTTTAAGCGTTCTACAAGTTTTCTGCCTTCATCACTGCTTGCACTTATTTGCAAGTGATGTCATGTAAAGCAGCTAGGAGACAACGGTTGCGTACAAGTCACGTCACCAGATTTCATAGTGTGAACACCTCTCAATCTGCATCATTGCGCACTGACGTAGTTACTGGACCAAGATGAACCCAACTCTAACGGCAGACGTGGCCCTAGTGTTGGCAAGGTTTTATGCAAAGCTCTAATGTGAGGCTCCTTATGATAAAGAATATTCACCCTATACATTATAGAAGGTCCACAAGTTCTCTCTGTAGATGGGAGTATGTGAATGTAGACCTCCTATATTTGTGCAATTCCGTGTGCACACCGACAATCCACAAATTGTACCATGTGAGGCCTTTGGCGACTGCCTATTTTGCCTAGTTATAATGCCTCCTCTGCCGAATAGGCTGCTTATTGACATCCCTCGTGGCAAGTGAAGCCACTGAGTTGGAAGGATGTCACCGCAGCCAGGGACACACTAAAAAACAGGGTTCAATATTGATTTTTGAACATGTACTTGGAATGGCATGCCCTACAGGGTGGTGACATTTGTATTATTGTGCATTGCTCCTTGAGGAATGTGGCGCGGTAGGATGGCCGATGTCTTCCTCTTGTGAACGTGCAAGATGGATTTCAATTTAACATTTTAACTGTTAATTTGCATCGTTTAATAACGTCTTTATGTTTTATAGTGTGTGTTTCCTTGGCGTTTTGGCTCTGATCGTTAGTTGGGCTTCTATGGGCCTGGAGTTAGCAGTTTCAGTGGTAAGTAATGTGCTACATGTCTGTTATCAGAAATACTTGGGGCCAGTGTTTGGGATTTTGGAATATTTGCGTATAATAATTTATAAAGGATTTTACCAGGAAGGATACATTGAGATTTCTCTCGTTTTCAAGTATGTCCTGGGTTCAAGAACATGGTTACAGAAATACAAAGTAGTAAAATGCAAGATATTAACACAAAACAAATATACAGATTAACAGAAAATAAATATGTAGGAAATATAGTCCCTATGTTACATGTTTACAGGTGAATTCCTTATTGAGGTATGTTAATATGGAGCTCTTAAGGGACTTTAGACTGGGGGAAGATTTGAAGGCGTCTGGGAGGTTATTCCAGAATTGTGGTGCTCTGTAGGAAACTGAGGATCGAGCCACTTGCTTTTTGTATTGTGGTATTGCAAGTAAGGTGCAGGTCCTGGATCGGAGGTTATAGGATTAGGGAACTGCTGAGGGAAGCAGCCTATTCAGGTAGGGTGGTAGCTTCCCAGAAAAGCTCTTAAACACCAGGTTGGAAAGGTGAAGGGTGCATCTAGATTCCAGCGACGGCCAGTTTAGTTCTTTTAACATGTCACAATGGTGGGTCATGTAGTTACATTGTAGCACAAAGCGACAGAATGAGTTATACAATGTAGTAAGTTTCTGGAGGTGTGTTTGCGGGGGCGGCTGCATACACTACATCTCCGTAATCAATAGCCAGCATAAGCATTTGTTGTTCAGTCTGCTTTCTTACCGCGGGGTCAGGCAGGATTTGTTTCTGTACAGGGCACCTAGTTTGGGGTAGAGTTTAGATGAGAGTTTTTCAATGTGGGAGCCAAAGGATAGATTTGGGTCTAACCACATACCTAGATATTTGAGAGAAGTGACTGTGGTCAGCGTGCCATTTGATTTTGTCCCAACACATAGATGTGGTGTCAGCAATTTGTGTAGTTTAGGTACTGTTCCAAAGAGCATTGTAACAGTTTTGTCAGTATTTAGAAAAAGTTTGTTATCTTTGATCCACTTTTCTACCTCTGTGAATTGTTCTTACAGCACGGCCTCCAGCTGTGGGAGATCTGGTTTGCTGGTATAGATTAGTGTCCTCTGCGTACATGTGTACAGTTGAGGCTTTGCAGACATTGGGCAGATCATTTATGAATATTGTGAATAGCAGGGGGCCGAGGATCTTTGGTTGGGACCCAAGTTCAAGCAAAAAAATTGTTTCGCAGCAGCCCGTGTCTCTGTGTCGGCTGGGGAAAGCCCCATATATCCGGACGTTCCTTAGCCAATTTTAACCCTTTAACACCTTGGGCGTCGTGCCCACAGGGCCAACACTTTAAGGGCACCTTCTGCAGCCCAAAAGCAAATGAAATTTGTTTGCAACAAATGAATTTCATTTGCATTCACACAGCGCAGCCCCGGATCGTGTTAACAAAATCTCAGGCGGCTGTGTCTGCTGTTCGTGTATACACTATCGTGGTAGTGAAAGGGTTTAATGTTCGTTGTTCGGTTCTGTATTAGGCCTGTTCTTCAAAATCAAATTTAGTAGCTTTAAGGAAAGATTGAAACTAGGGCTGCAACTAACGATTATTCTCATCGATTAGTTGGCCGATTTTTTTTTTATTTTTTTTATTTTTTTATTATTTAGATTAATTGATTCATCAGATTAAAAAAAAAAAAATACTTAAAAGGAATTTTATGTAAAAATAAATAACCACAACCCCTCCCCCTTTTTTCATAAGAAATTTATGTAGTGTACGTAACTTTCGTACATACATACACAATTTGCGTATCTTGCGTACTTTTCACACAAGGTATGCTTGGTCAGAGGGATGGGTTGATGCTGCATGCGCAGCTTAAGCCTTTGTTTTCTCAAATGAACGCGGCTACAAGCACTTGGTTATAGATGATGATGATGTCAGCATGAAATCGGGATTAATAAACTAGTGTGTCCCTTTTAAATAATTTTGTGAGCAAAGTGGGATGTGGAAGGGAGTTACTTGGCTCAAGTGACTTGACCTGAATGTGAGAGGGAGTGGCTATGGACAAAAGTCCGGATCTGAGTTTGGGAGTGAGTTTGGGGAAAGGGACCAGACCAAAGGTGAGGGAATGGCAGTTCCTGACCAAAGAGGGTTTGGCAGGGAGGGCAGGGTGCTGGCACAGGACTCCAGCTTCAAGTCAGGATAAAATACGGGCATACAGCTCCTTTACCCAGTGGCAGTATCGTATTGTTTGTGTTATAGTTCTGCTACTGTTGTAAACTTAATAAAAAACAAACTGGCTGTGTCTGACATAACCCTAGAACTAAATCATACCTAGTAAAGCAGCAGCACGCCGTCTCCAATCAGCTCCGAAGCTGAGGTTAACTCAGTCTGACTCTTATTGTCCTGTGTACAGCACACACTATTTAATCAACACAGATTGATCGATAATGGAAATAGCTGACAACTAATTTTAATCGATTAGTTGTTTGAGCCCTAATTGAAACTCCATAATGACATACATAAAAAAAGATAACCTCTCAGAGGGGGAAATAAAGGTAGTTGCCACATCTGCGACTTTTTAATATTTTTATTCTGTTTTCTTTTATTTTGTTACTTCTTACCATGGCTTATGATGCAGAGTAACTCTAAATGTTCTTATTAAAGGATACTACGTAGTTTACACCCATTGTGGTTTTATACGCGCACCTGATTGACTCAGACACAGAAATACAACACACTGGGCTGTTTTGTATGTTTTGGATTGTTGTAGATCCTACTCGCCAGCAAGGATTAGATGTCCATTGGTAGATTTAGACTGATACGTTTACTCGGTGACTCTAATGGCTGTTTGAACCCCCTTCTAATTAATTTTTCTTTTATCCTTTTGTGTCATTCTTGTTCTCAAAGGGCTCCAGTGACTTTTGTGTGAATCCCGACACCTACGTCTCCAAAGTGGTAGAAGAAAAGTCTGTGCTGGGTGCAGGCAAGTTGTAAAATGTGTTCGTTTTATATTTTATGTATAGGTGTTTCTGCTCCCTTAAGAAATGTTCCAAGCTTCGCATATTTTTTTTCATTTTTTTTTTTTTTATTAATTTCTCAGGACAAGAGAAAATAAGAGGGGAGGGAGAAGGGTTGAGGGAAAGTTCGCTACCAGGCACAATATCAATGTAAAATTGGACATTGAGCACTATGTAATTTACAATTAAACAAATCGATAGAATATCAGATCAGAATCACACAATCGAGCTTCACATTTTTTAATATACATGTATCTCCAGCCACGTTTTCTTCTTCCAGTTTTAATAAGCTGGGCGGCTTCCAGCATGATGAGCCTTCGAAGGGTCACGGTGCTCACAACACGTGTGTTTGTACGGGTTTGGGTCGAAATCCCTACACGGCCAACTTCCCTACACGGCCAACTTCCCTACACGGCCAACTTCCCGACATCCAAAATCCCAGCGGCAAACCCGAACCCTACTCCCTAACCCCCCCCTAAACCTAGACCTAACCCTAAACCCCCTAAACCTAGGGTTAGGGTGTTAGTATTAGGGTTAGCCGCTGAGATTTTGAATGTCTGGAAGTTGGCCGTGTAGGGAAGTTGGTATGTCCGGCAGTTGTCCTGTCTGGAAGTTGGCTGTCGGGACGTTGGCGTTAGGGAAGCTGGCTGTAGGGATTTTGTCCGGCACCCTGTTTGTACATAAAAAAAAACACAAAAAAAAACAACTTCTAGACACCCGGATTACTTCAGCTTTTTAAAGTGGTCAGTCTGTGTGGAGTGACCCCTCCATCCAGCGCTGTTTGGCAGAAATGGCTGTGGGAAGCGTAGTCGTTTCCTCTACCCACACACAAGTCACCAGGGAGTGGGATTTTGAATTTCCCAGCTGCCGATTACCGGATCCGTCATTGATGTCCGTACAAGTGTGCTGACATCATCCTCTTTCTGATCTGAGAGCAGGCAACTGATAGCTTGGTTCTGCAACTGTGCGTGAATCTCCCACTTACAGCCATCCGTGAGAATTGCTGTTTTTGGGGCTTTTGTGAGAACTGTGTATCTTCCACGCAACAGGCAGAATTTTCTTTCTTTCCCCAAAAACGTTCAACACATCCGGTTATTTTATTTCACTCTGCTGTAACATCACGTTATTTAACCTGCTTTACGTGTGCTGATCGCAGGAATTAAAGATGTGTCTGAGCTGCTACAGACTAATACAGTACCATCAGGACGTGCGATGTCACCATCCGACTCTTATTTATTTTTTATTTTTTTCCAACAGCTTTTTACCAAATGTGTGAAGGCACCTTTAGATTTCTGGGCCATCTCACGCCCACCTTCTTAGAGCTATCCTTTTATAAAGCTTGGTCCGGAGGGGGCCCCTTCTGCCTCCCAGCCCGCGTTCACCAAAGATTGGACGCTAGAATGGTTGGGTTCATCTGGGTTAAAGGGACACTTCCATTAAAGACTCGAGAGGAGGGAGAGCGACGCGAACAACAGCTGGGATTTTAACCTTGTCTCTCGGTTTTGTTTTGCGTTACTGTAATTATGGAAAATATACGGAGGAAAAGCAGATTAGTATATGGTTTCCGCTGTTAACTTTTTCATTGTCAGGCGCTCAAAATGTGTGTGTGTGTCACATCCCAGCAATTCAGAGACCTGCTTTACAGAGTTCATGTGCTACATTCCCCATATGCAGCAAGGAACTCTGGGAAGGACATGCAAATGAAGTCTCCAATTTCCTACTTGTTTGCATCCTCTGTCTGTTTTAACACGGAGTCAATGCAATGCCATACTAGATGTTTTTTTTACTTTACGCAAAGGTCAGGTTGTGCCACAGCCACTCCTGGACAGCTGTTTCGGGCTTATGCCCTCATCAGCAGGAGAAAGGCCGTGACTCGTTTCTTGAATTGCTGGGAGGTGTAAATGTCTTCCACAATTATAAACTTTATTATTTGCCGTGCGGAAGCTTTTACTTTCACTTTTTGCCCTCCACCTAACCTTAAATGAGTATGGATTTGCCCTAGGGGTTAAGCATCAAATAGCAACGAGTTATGGCCTATCTCCTGCTGATGAGGGCATAATAGACCTGAAACAACTGTGTAGGAGTGGCTGTGGCACGTTGCATAACCTGACCTTTGCTAAAAAAAAAAAAAGCCGTCTCGTATGGCATGGCACTGGCAAGGAGGGTTCTGTGTTAACAGACCCAGGATGCAAAAAAGTGAGAAATTGGAGACTTCATTTGCATGTCTTACCCAGAGTTCCTTGCTGCATTTGGGGAATGTAGCACGTGAGCTCTGTATAACAGTTCTCTGAATCTTTAATTATTTTTTTTTGGCCAGACCCCCTTTGTACACTAACATCCTTTTTTGCTCTTTTGAGATTCAATGGTGCACAACACACGGTATCCCATTAGAAAGACTCAAGTTTTACGTCTCTAATACTCAAGTCTTGTAGAAAAAGTTGCGTCAATAACAAAAGACGCACAAATAAAACTGCAGGTTAAACAGTAATTTTTTCGACCCTAACCTTCATCCAAAATTCATGTGACAATGGTCTGAAGATGACATCAAGAAATTGATGCGTATGGAGCAGAAAGGGCACCAGTATCCGTAACCTGACACTGCTGTAAGTAGTCAAACAAGCAGGGACCCGGCGCTCCAGAAGAAAGGACTTATTTTATTTACAACAGCGATGTTTCGGCTGAACACACAGCCTTTCTCAAGCTGGGCTTTCAGCTGAAACGTTGCTGTTGTAAATAAAATACGTCCTTGGTTCTGGAGTGCCGGTTCCCTGCTTGCTTTTTTTTGTCTACATAGGGGTGGCTTCCCTGGGCACCCAATTTTCACTGACGCTCTGTAGCACCGTTGCATCGTACCTGAGTGATGTCATCCCCTTACTGGTTCTTTAAGTAGTGTCTGAAAAATTACTTAAACATTTTTAAGGAAATAGTATTTTTAATAAAAAAAAACTATCCCTAATGACTTTTTTTTACACATTTACAATTCACGATTTAAAGGTGGCGCCATTCTAATGGGACGCCAATACAAGCAACCCATTTTCAGGCGTACATAACCCATCGTATAGTAGCCAAAATCGAGTCTTCATCACGTCTCAATATCCCTTTTCTTGAAGCCAGGGGTCAGCATCCTTGACTCTTGGATATTTTGGAACTACAGTTCCCTTGAGTCTCTGCCAACCTAATAAGCAGCTGAGTATCATGGGAGATGTAGGCCCTAGGTCGCTGACCCTTGCTTTCAGAGTTCAAGTCACCAAACACCTAGACAAGCATCATCCACTTCTTTCGCAACAGGTAGGTCTTGCCATTCTGAATTTGGTTTATGCCAGGAGTCGGCAACCTTGGCCACACAGATTTTTGGAACTGCGCCTCCATTGCTACTCATGTTGGCAGAACCTCCATGGGAAATGTGTGTCCAAAACCTCTGGAGGGCCAAGGTTGCCGACCACTGGTTTATGTGATCGTAAAGGAGTTCATATCCAGATAGAAAGTGCTCATTCGACATCGGCTGCTCACTTTAAACCTTTTTTTGCATTGGTTACCCAATCACAAACTCCCTTTGAACTGTACTTGTGCTAAAATGTGTTAAAATAGACTTTGGATCTAACTTTTGGAATTTCCACCCCCTACAGAAAACCCCACGTTGGCAAAGTAATTAAAGCCGCGTGTGACTTCCTATAATATCTTAATCTTCAAAACTCTTGAGACAAGTCGGCGATGCTGAACTCAAGTGCTTTCTCTTGCAGGAAGATTAAGAAAGCTGGTTTGATTAACCCGGCCCCCTCCACCCACCCCCAAATAAACTTCTCGCGCAGTTCATCCCCCAGAAGAGATTGATGTTTGACTTTGCAGACTAGGCTTTCATCCGCAAAGCCCCGTTGTGCGTAATTCAGTAGCATGACATCTCTGAACTGCTTGATAGGCATCCCGTTTCAATCCCCCAGCGAGTTTTGTGATGTATGGGGGAGTCCATCATTTTTCCGAAGATCTTCTCTTAACTCGGGCTCTCTCGGGAGACGGAGCTTATTCTTTCAAAGTAGAGTAATTACCCTGAATCATAATGCTATATGGTATAGCAAATTTTAATGAAGTGTGGATATGGGTGTGATATATGATCTGTGGTAAAGAAAAGATGCAACACCACTTAAGCTGAATCGATGAAAAACACGAACTCCTTTGGGGTCTACGTAATGGCTCGTGTTCATTAATCGACTATATCATGGTTTGATGGACTTTCTACCTTCCCACCCTCTCTCCATATATATTTATTTATTTGACGTCTGGTGGGACGTTGCGTTCTCATGTCATGGCCAGACTCCCTTATACTTAAATTAAACTCTTGTATTTACAAAGGAAACAACGGTATCGGGAGCACTGGTAGAGTCCAATGGGTGGTTTATTGGGCAGTTGCCCAATAATCCTCCCATTGGACTCCACCAATGTGCTCGGTCCTTTTTGTTTAGTTTAATAACTGTGGGAACGGAGTCACTCTGGCTCGTGTGGCGCCTGGTTTTTACCACAAGTGAATGCCCTACACTTCTACCTCAAATTGTAGTAACACTTTGCACTGGCAAACAAACCAAATCCCTCTTGATCCCACCTCTCAATCAGCTCATTGGCATGGACGGTGCCGAAAGGAATGCATCTGATTGGCAACCAAGAGCAGATTGAACTGGTTGCTGCTGGCCAACCAGCGGCTCCCTTTACGCTACAAAATGGTCTTCTATAGACTTGACAGGATAGCCGAGCTTTAAAAGAATTTACACAACCCTTCATCTCTAATGTTGTCAATGGATCCTAGAAATCCACATCTTCCATTATATATTTTATTACCTCCAGTATATCTCGGTCCACTGATGTTTTGTAGCTCATGGAAGCAATTTTGAAATGCGCCAATCCCCCATCTATTTGCAGAAGACTTATTAATGGAGTGCGCATGGTGCGCGGTCAACAGCCTTGTAAATCGCCGTTAAGCTAGAAAGTAATGTTATGCCGTTATGGCTAATTGCTCTTTAATGGCTTGGTTGAGCAGTGGAGAAGAATTGTAGGCGAACGATTATACAGGAGAGACGAGCATCTGGCCAAGCCAGCTCCCGAGTAGATTAATTATAGATCACATCTGTCGGCTTCCATTGCCTTTTCAAGTAGCTGATCACCTGCTTTTTGTGTTTTTTTGATTATTTTTTTTTTGTTTTTCTACCTCCCTGTGCGAATCACATTTTCTGAAGATCACATGAAATATTCAGGTTTTCGTCCTGTAGACATAACAAGGGGAAAAAAGGAATGTTTAGACTTTGCTCGGGGAAGGAAAGCGTTCGGAAACCAAGGAGCATGACGACATGCACTTGCTTTGATCTAGCGTTGTCACGATATGCAGCTATTTGAGGAGTTTCGTGCATTTTAACCCATCGAGGACCAGTCAGAAAGTTTGCAGTCCTGCCGGGATAGTTTGGTACATGCCCGCCCATGCATGCGCAAGCACCCTTCCCTAATATTAATGGACACCACACAAATATAGTTTCCGTTCATACACACATAGACCTAGTGTAGTTATACCACATTATATTCAAATACACACATGCTGACACACCACAGAAGCCATATACGTCTTTCCAATAACGGACACTACAACACAAAATTTAAAAATACATGTCTGGTCTGCGCGATGTAAAAACGCAAGGGAACTCAGACGGTTTCTGAAACGGCGTTGCCAACCATATTGGATGGTAGAAGAGGCATGTAAAAGAAACACAATTTAAGTGCAGAGAGACGACACCAATTAAAACATGAACAGTGTTTCAGTTGTTAACTCACAAACGCAGAGCCTGTCACTGGCTCTAAGTGGGTCGATGCTTTTGGATTATTTTTCTTCAATAACTTCTCAGGAAACCCAATCCTTGGTGATCGTTTTCATAACATCCATAGGAATTTAGAGAGAGAAGGCACAATCTTGTGTGTATCTGACAAACAATAGCATATATATATATCAGCTACAAGTGCAAACTCACGTGTAGTGGAGCTATTCCCAGCTCAGATCGATAAGCAGATGGATTTCGTTTGGCCAAACCCAATAAAGACCAAAATCATGCAGTGGAGGCTCTTTAAAAATTTAATAAATAATAAAATCATCCAGCTGATGAAGCCGTGTGCCAACGGCGAAACGCGTTCTGGCTATATTTTATTTTGATTTTATTATTTATTAAATTTTTAAAGAGCCTCCACTGCATGATTTTGGTCTTTATTGGGTTTGGCCAAACGAAATCCATCTGCTTATCGATCGGAGCTGGGAATAGCTCCACTACACGTGAGTTTGCAGTTGTAGCTGATAGCATATATAATATATATATATATATATATATATATATATATATATTGTTTGTCAGATACACACAAGATTGTACCTTCTCTCTCTCCTAAATTCCTATGGATGTTATGAAAACGATCACCAAGGATTGGGTTTCCTGAGAAGTTATTGAAGAAAAATAATCCAAAAGCATCGACCCACTTAGAGCCAGTGACAGGCTCTGTGTTTGTGAGTTAACAACTGAAAGACACTGTTCATGTTTTAATTGGTGTCGTCTCTCTGCACTTAAATTGTGTTTCTTTTACATGCCTCTTCTACCATCCAATATGGTTGGCAACGCCGTTTGAGAAACCGTCCGAGTTCCCTTGCGTTTTTACATCGCGCAGACCAGACATGTATTTTTAAATTTTGTTTGTCTGGTTTGGGAGAAACCACTTCTCTGGTTTGCTGGGCATTCGGGTGGCATAGTGTGGGCGCTTACCATTCCCCAACACACTACAACAACACACACCGCATTCTCCCACCTTCACTGACCATACATAAACACACCAGTGGTGCACCCACCAGGGCTGGAAGGGCATGCGTTTGTCTACAGGGGACTCGGTCGGTCATGTATCAATATGTGTGGAACCAGGAAGGAGAGTGTTTGTAACCAGGGGGAAGGATATATGTGTTACACTGCAGCTCAGCAGGATATAGGGGAGGAGTCACATGGACATGGACTAGTTAGCAGAACTGTAGATTAGAACCTGTTATAAGATGATCTCTTAATAAATATATAAAACCCTGCAGCTGGAGTCAGAGACAATATTTACAGAATCAGTCTCATTTATACATGGTGGCAGCGGATCTAATTTGAAAACTACTCCAAAAGCAGATATGGAAGGTTTAAAAGCACCCAGTCTCCTGGATTTTCAGGCAAGAAATCTGTCTCAGGCATGGAAGAGATGGAAAGAAGAAATGCTTCTATACACAGACCTGGTCCTGGTTGATAAACCAGAAGAGATGAAGGTAAAGCTGTTCCTGTACTTGATTGGGGATAAAGGCAGAGAGGTTAAAGACACCCTTCTCCCAGGAGTGGCAGCTCCCTCACTGACTGTCCTAATGAAAGCATTTGATGATTATTGTGAGCCAAAACAAAATGAGACTGTGGAAAGATATAATTTTTTTTCACGGAGTCAGAGGGAAGAAGAAGGCATAGACGCATATGTCACAGAGCTGCGTACACTGGCAGCCACCTGCAATTTTGGTAATATCAGAGACTCTTTAATAAGGGACAGAATTATATGTGGCACAAGAGATTCTAACCTCAGGGAACGTTTACTGAGAGAAGTGGACTTAACACTTGATAAATGTCTACAAATCGGCAGAGCTGCTGAACTGTCTACAGAGAGGGTGAAGCTCCTGGAGAGGTCCAGCACCGGTGCAGTGTCAGTCCATGGAATGGAAACAAGCTACACTCTTAGGAAGAGTCCGAGCAGAATGGCAGAGACTCCACATAAGATAATACAGTGCATATATTGTGGTAAGCGTCACGAGAAACTGAAAGAGAAATGCCCAGCATTTGGAAAGCAATGTAAGGGGTGCGGTAAGGCCAATCATTTCATTAACCAGTGCCGTGCCAGTCTGCACCAACAAAGGAAGCCGGCAGTACAAGCTGTATATAATGAAACAGCGGATTCAGAGGAATACGAAGACATTCTGGGTCTGACTTTGGAACCAGCTTTTCAGATTTGTGCACTGAAGAAATCTACGAGCAAATTTTCATCAGCTTTGTTTGCTACCATGCTCATCGACCAGCAAGCTGTGAGATTCCAAATGGATTGTGGGGCGGACTGCAATGTCCTACCAGCAAGGATGGTGAAAGACCAATCTAAAATTCTACCCTGTGATAAGATACTAAGGATGTACAATAAGAGTACACTGACACCAGTAGGGATATGTAAGCTCAAAATAAGGAACCCATGCAATCAAAAGTTATATCAGGCTGAATTTGTTGTCATTGACTCAGAGCTGTGTCATCCTATACTAGGAAGTAGAGCTATCCAAGCCATGGATCTGATCTCGGTGCAGCACCAAAATATCCTAACTGTGGAACAAGACAGCAAACAGTCAGATAGCGCTATGTGGGGCTGGTCAACCATCAACAAGGAGTATGCTGATATTTTTCAAGGAGTGGGCTGTCTAGAGGGAAAATTGAAATTGGAAGTGGATGCTCTTGTACAGCCTGTTAGACTTCCAAAACGAAAAGTTCCTGTATCATTACTCAAACCCCTTCAAGAGGAGCTCGCCAGTTTAGAAAAACAGGGGATTATCACCCCTGTAGAGAGAAGCACAGACTGGATTAGTAGTATGGTGATAGTGAAGAAACCATCAGGGAAGTTAAGGATTTGCATTGACCCTAAGCCTCTAAATAAAGCTTTGAAAAGGAGCCACTATCCTTTGCCTACACTTGATGACATACTTCCTGATCTAGCAAGGGCAAGAATTTTTTCAGTGTGTGATGTAAAGAGTGGATTTTGGCATATCGAATTAGAGGAAGACTCCAGCTACTTAACCACTTTTTCTACTCCTTTTGGCCGATACCGGTGGGTTAGGATGCCTATGGGTATTAGTCCTGCCCCAGAGGTTTTTCAGAGAAAACTAAATCATGCACTGGAAGGGCTACCAGGTATCAGGGTTATTGCAGATGATATCCTGATTGTAGGAGAAGGAGAAACTGATGTGGAAGCCATTAAAGATCACGATCAGAAGCTGAGGAAGTTACTAGATCGTTGCAGAGAACGACAGCTCAAACTAAATCCAGAGAAATTCCAGTTAAGAAAAACTGAAGTACCTTATATTGGTCACTTATTGTCAGCCCAGGGACTTCAAGCAGACCCCAGCAAAGTAAAAGCCATTACTGAAATGCCCAGACCCACAGACGTTAAAGGAGTACAGAGATTTTTGGGGATGGTGAACTATCTTTCAAGGTTTTGTGAGAACATATCAGATGCAGGTGAACCTCTGCGCCAACTAACCCAGAAGGATGCAGTGTGGGAGTGGACTGAAGTGCAGGAAGGGGCATTTCAGCAGATCAAATCAAAAATCAGTTGTGCGCCAGTACTCAAGTATTATAACCCAGAAGAACCATTGGAACTACAATGCGATGCGTCAGAGAGAGGTCTGGGAGCAGCACTGATGCAGAGTAAGCAACCGTTAGCTTTTGCAAGCAGAGCATTGACGGAGACAGAGCAAGGTTATGCCCAGATTGAGAAGGAGTTGTTAGCAGTCCTCTTTGGCATGGAAAAATTTCATCAATTCACATTTGGACAAACAGTAGCTGTACAGTCCGACCATAAGCCCCTTGAAAGCATTATGAAGAAACCTTTACTTAAAGCACCCCGACGTCTTCAGCGTATGATGTTACGTCTTCAAATGTACGATGCATGTATCAGATACTGCCCAGGAAAGTCTCTGGCAGTGGCAGACACATTGAGTAGGGCTTATCTGGACGAGGGTTCCGTGGAGGGCTCAGTGGAGCACCAGATTGAAACGGTAAACATGCTCCAATATCTACCCATCTCAAACAGGAGACTTGACGCTATACAAAAAAGCACTGATAAAGACAAGACTTTACAAGCAGTGAAGCACATTGTTTTGAGGGGATGGCCTCATGCAAAGGAACTGGTACCTCTAGAGGCTTCACCATTTTACCACATACGTGATGAACTGAGTGTACAGGATGGTGTACTATTCAAAGGCGAGCGAGTTGTTATACCATCTGAACTTCGATCTGATATTATGTCTCGGATCCATTCTTCACATTTCGGCGTGGAAGGATGTCTACGTAGAGCCAGGGAATCCGTTTACTGGCCAGGAATGAATGCGCAATTGAAAGAGTACATTGACCAATGTGACATATGCCGGTCATTTGATACTAAACAACAAAAGGAGACCTTGATGCCTCATGAGATCCCAACTAGACCATGGGAAAAGATCGGTACTGATTTGTTCACATTCCACGGACACGAGTATTTAATAACGGTGGACTATGACTCTAACTTCTGGGAGATAGACCAGATTCAGGATACAAGATCAACAACAGTGATAAGAAAATTGAAGGCTCATTTTGCCAGATATGGAATCCCAGACACTGTATGTTCAGATAATGGACCCCAGTTTATTTCGATGGAGTTTAAAGAATTCAGTATGAATTGGGACTTTGACCACATTACCTCATCACCAGGATACCCCCAAAGCAATGGGAAGGTAGAGTCGGCAGTAAAAACGGCCAAGAGACTCCTGCAAAAGGCTGTGTCCTCTGGTAATGATCCCTACCTAGCATTATTGGATCATCGCAACACACCAACGCAAGGTCTGGAGTGCAGTCCTGCTCAAAGACTGATGGGTCGAAGGACCAAATCGTTACTTCCAATGAGAGGAAGTCTGTTAATGAAGGATCACGGGATGAATGACAGGCACCAAATTCTATGCACAAAACAACGTGCATTGCAAGCCGCTCAATATAATAGGGGAGCCAAAAACCTGCGGCCTCTAAATGTTGGCGAACAGGTGTGGGTACAACCACCAATTAACCAGGGAAAAGAGTGGCGGAAAGCTTGCCTAAGAGCCCCTGCTGGAATCAGGTCCTATGAAGTTGTAACAGAGTCAGGACAAGTTCTGAGAAGAAATAGGAGGCACCTGAGAGGCACTGGACGATACAGGCCTCAAATAAGGACCCAAAGTAGCAATCAAGAGGAATATAACACGGACGAGACAAACCAGCCATCAATAGCAAATACCCCAGAAGAAGATCAGGAAGAACCACACTGTGAAATATCAGACACAGAAAGACTGGGGGATGACACCAATGTTCTACGAGAACAACCACAAGGATACAGAAACACCCAGACTAGAAGCGGGAGATCCATCCTAAAACCAGCATATCTAAATGATTATGTGGACTAACATGTGACCCACTACAAGAATCCGTTTCACGATCCATCTACCTCCTAGACTTGAGCTAAAGGAAACAACTTCCATTTTCCCAAAAAGGGAAAGATGTATCAATATGTGTGGAACCAGGAAGGAGAGTGTTTGTAACCAGGGGGAAGGATATATGTGTTACACTGCAGCTCAGCAGGATATAGGGGAGGAGTCACATGGACATGGACTAGTTAGCAGAACTGTAGATTAGAACCTGTTATAAGATGATCTCTTAATAAATATATAAAACCCTGCAGCTGGAGTCAGAGACAATATTTACAGAATCAGTCTCATTTATACAGGTCAGACCACCGTCTCTACGCACTGCCAACCCCCCTTGGTGCAATAGAAGTCAAAAGAAGTGGCATGCAGAGGCTACAGGTCCTCCACATATACCCAGCCCTTAGCGCTCCCAGCCCTGTGTGGGGCAGCTATCACTTCGACTATATTGCGTGACCCCTCTGGATTTGGAGGGCTTGAGGAGACTGGCAAGAAGACTGAGGATACAGGGATATCTTCCTCATGAATTATAAAATGTAGGTCCCCAGCAACTTTTTTTATTTAGAAAGGGGAAAATGACGTAATGAGGACATCATGAAATGGGCATAATAAATGAGATGGGACAATGTGGGCACAATAAATGAAATTGGTTGATTTTTCTCCATCAGAGGGTGGTGTCTGGATCCACCCTTGAAGCACATGGTCACTCTACAATTCCAGTATTAAAGGGACACGAACACAAGCTGTAACTAGATTACTTGTGCATTTCAAACAAAACCACATTATAAAACACATGCTGCTGTTTTTCTTTGTTTGAAGTAATTGCATGTAAAAAGGAAAAATAAAGTAAGGTTTTTATCGGTTTGTTTTGTTGATTTTGCCCATGCTGCAACATTTACCAAAATCTGTGGAAACTTTTACTTTACAGCTGCTGCATTCCTTCTACGGTATTTAAGAGACCATGAGGTGGAGGAGGGAATGTTTAGCTAAGGCTGCAGGGGGTCTATTGTGATGTCCAGGCTACCATAGATGAGATCTGGCAGCTGAATAAAACAGTGATCTTAAAAGACTTCTAATCTACCCCCTGGCGATGACCTTAAACACATTCTACACAGAATGTGAGTCAGTGACTGACCCATTCACTCCAATCTATGGCCAAAAGCACACAGTGGGGAGCAAGTGATGGAAAGATACGGGGGGGCAGATTACAACACAAAATATCACAATTGATGCACCCAGTGACAAATATAGAGTAAAATATTTTCTTATCTAAACATACAAGAGGAAAAACAAAGCACATGTAAGATATCGGCAACATCAAATAAACACAATAAGGATATTTAATTTTTTTGGTAGTGGCCCTTTAAGAGAAACATTTCACTTTTTTGTAGATCTTTGTATATATACTTTTATGTGTGCATATGTATTTATTTATGCACGCTGTCTCTTTCTTGTTTTGTATGTTTCTCCTGCAAAAACAAATAATTGAAGCCTTTTTAGCCCCTGGCCGTGACCCTGCTTCACTTTTTTCGTGCAGCCCTATAGTTTGTTTTATTTCTTGACATGTTTCACAGATTAACAAAACAAGGTCTGTGGCCGAGCATCCCCTTGTTTTGATTTTTAGCAATTTCTTCAGTAAGCTGGAAAGGAAATTGAAGGGGAGGGGGTGACCTGCTCTGTCGGAGAAGTGCGCCTCGTTAATATTCCGAAGTCAAGCAAGACTCTAATTGGACGAGGCCAAGCAGTGTTTACAGGCTTTTATATCCACTGAAACTTGCCATGAACCCGTCAAACCTGGTGTATTCCACAACAATCATTAATCTTCAATTCACTCGGGTTCATTTTGGTTCTGTTCAGTGTCTTCTCTGTTTGCAAGGTGACTTAGAATAATCTGTGGCGGACTAGTTATGCAGATCCCTAGCAATCCATGTGATGTTGACCACGTTTCTATTGATGTGGGCAATCGCTGTCTACCGTACTTGTGTTCAAGAACCACATTTCCTTTGATGCACATCCTGCTTAATGAATGATTCAGTAAGGAAACCCATCCTGCTCTCTTGGTTCCTGGTCATCTCCAGTGTCCTTGACTTGTTTTTTGTGGTATAGATGAAAACGAGCGCACTCCTTTATTGAACGGACCATACAAGGTGTCATGTGGGCTGGGGTGACTAAATTCCCATATTTTCCAACTGGAAAAAAATAGGAGTGGGCACTTGGGTAAAGTCCAATAGGAACTTTGTTTGAACGACTGACCTCAATGTTTCAGTTATAAACCATTGACTTGACCAAAGTGTCCAGGTGGCCCTACATGCTAAGTTAAAGGTTTGGAGGTTCCATTTCTGTTTTTTTTTTTTGTCCTGTGTACAAGTCCTATGTATCCTACGTCAGTGCTGAATTTCTGTCACCTCTTACAGAACAACTTGGGTCCTTATTTTATTGGATAATTTCCCATGGTATCAACAGGGACTCAAAACGTAATCCACATGGCTTCCTATCCAACTTGGGAGCCAGGAAGAACACCCGGGAGCCAACTGTGCATTTTTAAGCCCCATACATAGATTTCTGAATAGATTGGAGTAGAATAACCCAAAATGTAGGAGACGGAGGTTGCATTTTACCGGCAAGTGGATGCCTGGATACATTAAGCTGTCATAACCGAACACTAGTCTCACTCGGTCCATTGTGACGCATGTTGACCCACTTGTTTCAGAGGAGTATATTAGTACTTCCTATACACTACATCCTTTTGGACTAGCAGACCTTCCAATTGGGTTGGTTATCTTCTCCAAGCAGTGCAGCACAAACTCAACTTTGAGTATGCTGCAGTGGTGGAGTTGTTAAACTCAAATTTATTTTCAACAAGGTAGGCCTGATGCAGTATGGAGGTACCTCCAAGGTCTCCAAGTGCTGTCCTTGCCATGCACCATCAATTCAAACTGCACATTTGATCTACATTATCTTGTTGTTTAATTTTGCCGTAGCAGGTTTGGAAAAGAGTGTTTTGTTCTAATCTTGGGTTGCGCGTCCACTGGGTCTATAGTCGTATGACCGACTTGGTCGTCGACTACAGGCGACCTAGGTTGTACGGCTAGTGTGGCTATGAACGATCCAGGTCGGCCGGCTACACATGTCCAGTATTACTGACTACAGACAACCCAGATCAGAGATGGTGCATTTTTTGTTGCGCAAATCCCACAAAGGCCTTTGCTCACGCACGATACTGTTAATCTACAAGGAAAAACCTTTATTTCATTTCTGGTTACATTAGCGTAATGGAGTAGCCCAAAGAATATATCATAGATGTTTGAATGTTAACATGGGCCTAAATATACACTTGGCACATAAGGGGTTATGGCACAGCTGCAAAACATCCTGAGTATGTTTCTCCTAACCTCAAAGTTCGATTAACACACAGGACTAGTAAAAGTAATTTGCAGCATTCCCTGCTTGCCCTGGCAACCACAAGGAAACCGAGGGTCATGGAAGAGGCCGTAAGGCCAGGAGATCTGGGGCCAAGAGGACAGCCAGAGCCTAGGTAGCTATCCTAGCGGCTCGCCCAGGTTACTACCAAGTGTCCCGTAAAATGAACAAAAAAAGGGGGGATCCTAATGCTCCAACACCTAGATCAGCTTCTTATCCATCATGTGATGTATGTTGTACCAGGTCGTACAACCAATCCCATTCGAAATGGGAGCGGTCGCTATTCTAATGTGGTCATACAAAGTCCGATGGAAGTCGGAAACAATGGATGTGGGTTGAATCTCTTCTGTGTTGTGGGATTAGTCGTACGGCTGCAGACCCAGTGGATGACCAGCCTTCCACTGATAGATATTTCTGTAACGCCTCTTTATTGTTCTAATTAATGGAAATGTAAAAAATAACTTCTTTTTATGAAGCCTTTTTTTCCTTTTTTCCTTTTTCGTTCTCCTTACAGACATTCTGAATTACTACCTTGTCTGTAACACTGGATCCGCAAATCCATTCCAACAGGTAAGTCTGAGATGAAATCCCTGTACCTGGCCTGTACCTTTTGCTTCTAACTCAAGGCTTTACATCATACCAAGGAGCCAGAAAGAATACTTGGGGACCTGCTCTGCATTTCTATGAGCCAGAAATGTCTTGTATATTGGGCGTTGTAGGACAATCTATAAGTTTAAGAGAGAAATCTTGGGAGCTCGTGGCTACCTAGCCCCTGGATTTGTCAGACTCTCTACGGAGAAGTCTAGGGTAGGCTGTAGTCTTAAGGTAACAGAAATAACCTTACTAGATAGACTTCTTGAAATTTGTTTCCGAAGCAGTTTCTCTAAGATCCTTTCACGTTGAATACTAGACTTACATCTGCTTATTTGCCTTTCTCCAAC
Source organism: Leptobrachium leishanense (assembly GCA_009667805.1). Classification (NCBI taxonomy): domain Eukaryota; kingdom Metazoa; phylum Chordata; class Amphibia; order Anura; family Megophryidae; genus Leptobrachium; species Leptobrachium leishanense. The sequence continues at coordinate 138,462,917 of CM019069.1, read as the reverse complement.
AGATGCTTTCTAGCGGGCACAAAGCATTGGTGGAAATGCAGGATGATGTTTTGGACCTATTGCGTTCAGCTGTGAAAGATCACCCCAACTCGAAGGTAAGATTTCTCCTCTCTAAGTTCCTTTTTTAGGAAAGGAAACTAAGCAGTGTGTGAACATCATGTGGCTCAAAATATGCTGTTTTAAGCTACTGGCCGGAGCAAAGCGTTCAAAGAGTTGCTCACCACCAATGCTGCCACCCATTACTATAGCTGTTGTGTCCGAAAAATTTACCAGTAGAATTAAATGAAGCTCTTTGTCCCTTCATCCCCCTCTGTACAACATTGATTATCAAGCGGAGTTTAAATACCTATGTATTGCAATTTGTTTTTTTTAACATTGAATATAACCTATTTTATAAAGATGTCAGTTTCTTTTGTGTGTGTGTGTGACACATACATACACATACAGGGCAGCTGCGGTCCGTGATGGCCAAGACGTCCCATAGAACCCTTATCTGATTTTTGGATAGCTGGTCAAAGACAAGTAATCACGTTAACCATTTTTCTTTTTATCTTATTTTTTTTTCTCTCTCTGCCTAGCAACAGTTGAGGAGACAATTACACTGCTTGAAGGGATGTATCAGGCACATGTTAAATGACACAAATTATGTACTACTTTTAAATTTTGTATAATTTTTTTATTGGGGGAAAAAAAATGGTAGGGCGCAGCCCTATCTGTCCCTATGGACGAGCCACCACTAATACATGGTGTTACTGCAGCAGCCATGATCCTTTTAGCTGGGCCACACTGTGTGTGTTTTCTCAGATCTACTTAATTTATTTAGCCATCATTTACATAGAAACATAGAAAAATGTCGGCAGATAAGAACCTTTCGGCCCATCTAGTCTGCCCAATTACATGGATACTTTACCTGGATTTATCTTTTTGTTTAGGATAGCCTTATGCCTATCCCATGCCTGCTTAAATTCAATTACTGTTTTGGCCTCTACCACTTCAACTGGAAGGCTGTTCCATGTATCCACCACCCTCTCAGTAAAATGCTGCTTGCTGATGTTACTTTTAAACCTTTGCCTCTCTAATCTAAGACTATGTCCTCTTGTTTTGCTACTTTGTTTCCTTTTAAATATACTCCCTTCCTCTACCTTGTGGATTCCCTTTACGTATTTAAATGTACGTAAACATACGGTTTTGGAAGCCACACGCTATCCTTTTTTCCAGTTTTTCAGATAGCGTCTGAACAATTGGCATAAAAGATAAAAAACACTCTTCGTCAAAGGCAGCAGATGTGAAAACGTCTTAAATAGTTTTTGAAAAGTCCTGTTTGTGCACAGAGCTTCAAGGCTTATTTTTTGCTTCATAAAATTGCCTTGGTATATGAAAAATTTACATTTTAGGAGTTCTATCACAAACCTTTACACACATCGTATGCATGTGTATTTATTTTACCTCTGATTTGCATGCACAATGTATGAATACGATAAAGGGCGGCATGAAACGAAACCTGTTCGGGTGTTGCTTTAGCCAAAGAACCGTAAACTGTTTGTTTTTGGTAGATTCAGGGTCTCACTTAACGGTCACCTTCCTGTATCTTCAGGATTATCTCCTCCGCATCCAAGGGGTACTTAATGCCACTGAGATCAACCTCCAGCATTTGACGGCACTGGTGGATTGCCGCGGTTTACACTTGGTAAGTCCTGGAGCTTCCGTCTCCAGCACAAGTATTCCAGGTGGGATTTGCTTCCTGTGCATTTTAAAGTGTAAGAGTTGCTTGTGGACACAATTCTTTACAAAAAGGGACACTTCGGGCAACGTTCTACAGCTGTGGAAAATGGCTTGTCTCAAACTCCGTTGGTACCTTACCATTTGTAAAATATAGATATAATAACGGCAAGCAACCAAACCTTCCCACGCTTCACGTTAGCAGCTGGAGCCATTCTACATAACGACTAATGTCCTGCTACGTTTTAGAGAATGACTTGATTATCGCTTATTTATAAATAATTCTATAATATTTTTCCCAAGGACTATGTCCAGTCTCTCACGGGTTTCTGCTATGATGGAGTGGAGGGACTCATTTACCTGGTCCTCTTTTCCTTTGTCACCGCACTGATGTTCAGCTCAATCGTATGCAGTGTTCCTCACACTTGGCAGCAAAGGCGGTAAGTTTTATAACCAAACTCTTTCCCACACGATCTCCTTATAGTGTTCTAAACACATTCCATGTGTGTGAGTGAAGGTGTACCCGTGACAAACACCCATAGCTCTGAAGGTTGTCCTTTGACGTTCATACACCCTATTGGGTCAAGAGAAATGTAGTCTTCGTGAGATTTACCACTTATGTCCGAACTTTCAAGGTTTGAATTGGCCTAATTTTTTTTTTCCAGACTTCAGAGGATACATGTAAGATAGTGTGAGCCAATAATGATCACATGGTCATACAGATAGATGTGGTGGGCTTGTGTAATACATAGGATCTTCAAGTAAATGGATAATGACCTTTATAGGAGTGAGAATAATGCTGGGATTGCTGCAAAATGCATGGTAATATAGTGGGTTTGTAAAGGGTACAGGTGTTGGTGTGATTTGAAATGGCTGTATCACGATGAAGGACAGGGTAACTTTTGGTCAAGGTTTAGAGGAACATTCGTCATGTGGGGTGTTCAGAAAGTTGGTTTGAGGTGATGTGGTTTACATGGTAGATCTTGGTGACAGGAGACACGTGTGGTGTCCAGAGGTTTGGTTTGAGTTGAAATAAAATAGATGGTGGGTGCCGAAGAAAGGGTCATGGGGACTTGAGATATACAGTTGTGTTCAAAATTATTCAACCCCCAATGCTGTAAAGGGTTTTCGGGAATTTAGTGTACATTTGTAATTGTATTCAGAATGAAATCCTACAAGGACTTTTTAAAGAACCATATGCAACTAAAATGACATCAATTGGTTTTGTAATACAGTAGTAAATGTTTCTTTTGTGAATTCTTCATTGACACAATTATTCAACCCCTTAAAGACTACCACTCTGAAGAACAGAGGTTCATTCAAGTGTTTTCAATCAGGTATTGAAAACACCAGTGGATGTCACGGAGCAGCAATAAAGCATAATAAGCACCAATTAGGCAGCTTTAAAATGACTGTGATACTCAGCTCCTTCTAGACATTTACTGGTGTGGTTACAAACATGGTGAAGTCAAGAGAATGGTCCAGGAAGACAAGAGAAGAGGTGATTACTCTTCACAGGAAGGGCAATGGCTATAAGAAGATTGCAAAGATGTTAAACATACCAAGAGAGACCATAGGAAGCATCATTCGCAAATTCAAGGCAAAGGGCACTGTTGAAACGCTACCTGGTCGTGGCAGAAAGCAGATGCTGACTTCGACTGCTGTGCGCTACCTGAAGCGTAGAGTGGAAAAAAGTCCCCGTGTGACTGCTGAGGAACTGAGAAAAGACTTGTCAGATGTGGGTACTGAAGTTTCAGCTCAGACAATACGGCGCACACTGCGTAATGAAGGCCTCCATGCCAGAACTCCCAGGCGCACTCCCTTGCTGTCTCCAAAGAATAAGAAGAGTCGACTGCAGTATGCCAAAAGTCATGTGGACAAACCACAGAAGTTTTGGGATAGTGTTCTGTGGACTGATGAAACAAAATTAGAACTGTTTGGGCCCATGGATCAACGCTATGGTTGGAGGAGGAAGAACAAGGCCTATGAAGAAAAAAAGAACACCTTGCCTACTGTGAAGCATGGCGGGGGGTCAATCATGCTTTGGGGCTGTTTTGCTTCTGCAGGTACAGGGAAGCTTCAGCGTGTGCAAGGTACCATGAATTCTCTTCAGTACCAGGAGATATTGGATGACAATGTGATGCAGTCCGTCACAAACCTGAGGCTTGGGAGACGTTGGACCTTTCAACAGGACAATGTACCAAGCACACCTCCAAGTCCACTAGAGCATGGTTGCAGATTAAAGGCTGGCCACATTTTGGAGTGGCCATCGCAGTCACCTGACTTAAATCCGATTGAGAACCTCTGGTGGGACTTAAAGAAAGCAGTTGCAGTGCGCAAGCCTAAGAATGTGACTGAACTGGAGGCTTTTGCCCATGACTAATGCAGCGATCTACGGGTATCTTCGCCCAAGACACTTGTGTCAAGCTATGCTTCACGTTTAAAAGCTGTTAGTACAACATCCTTTTACAGTTATAAGTACTAAGATTGAATGTCACTGGGTGTTGAATAAAACTGATAATGATGTGAGCACAGAAAAGACATTTGTGGTTATTTCATTATAAATGTTCTATTTGTCTGACCTACACGTGCCTCTTTGATTTAATTGTAGGCAAGATGACTGAATGATCAAAATCAATGTCAAACTGGCCAAAACACTCAAATTCAGTGGGGGTTGAATAATTTTGAACACAACTGTAGGTGGGTCAAAAATGGGAGATCCATGGTGACATGAGATGTATGGTGGGTCCAGATGTGTGATTGATGGGGACATGAAATATGTGGTGGGTTCAGAAGGGCTGGTCAAGATGAAAGGAGGGAAGATCTACAGTGGTTCCAGATGGTTGAGTTATGGAATCTTGAGTGATATGGTGGGGTGTAGTTGGATAAAGGGTTTTGGGTGTAGTAAATCTGGAGTCAAATGGATAGTAATATTGGGATGAAATATCAGTCCAAGGAGGTGTAAAGTTTTAGTGAGTGCATCCATTAGTTCTCCACCACGTTTCAGCTTGTGTAAATTATAAACCAGGACAAACACCCCATCCACTAGGTGTCACACCTCTTCCAATGTGGCTTCTGACTAAATTGAATGTACAGAAAACACCCCGATGATTGGTGGCTGCTCAGTGGACATTTTATATAGGCTTCTGCCCAGGGAAAATGGCGGAGAACTTTGTGGCTCGATTTGCTACCTTATTCCACGTGTGCCAAATCAGACCCAAAATCATGGTCTAGTCCAAAGAGTGGGCAGAGTGAATCTATAGTTCCCATTCTGCGTTGGAACCCTCACAAGGCAGATCTGCTGTCTTTCTTTTTTTTTTTTATTTTTTTTTTTATTCCGTGTGATATGAATACCGTGGCAGATCTGAGCCCCCCAGCAGGGAAATGATGACATGATTAAACATGGGGTGAAGGAGTTTTAAAAATCCTGACATGGAGGTGGGAGGCTGGAATGTTGCAGGTTACTAAGGAGTCTAATTTGTGGGGGCTAAATCAGATTAACACTCAGGCGTGGAAAGGATAATTAAAGAATGTGTGGGATCGGGGAGGGGGCGGTGGTGAGAATGATATATTTTAACAGAAAACTGTGCTTGAAGGGATTAACCTCTCTGTGTCCCAAAAATATTGCTCCTTTATATTTCTTTGGTGCCTGTTTTAGACCCTCGTCCCATGTTGTCCAAACGTGCACTCGACCATGGCTGCCAAAATCTGCCCCCTCCCAGATGACGATGCCTACAATTCCCAGAGTTCTTTGAATCCAAATAGATGGCTAGAGAGTCATGGGAGTTGTAGTTTCAAAACCTCTGAAGGGCTGGAGTTTGACACCCTTGCACTAGTCAACCTGTTTGGACATTAAATGGACCAGCTTGGACATCCTTAATTGGTATACAGGGATCTCTTGATGGATGGAATATATAGGCAGGTTGCTAATTATCGTATTTCTACGCTAGATCTGTATAGTTACTAGTCTACGCCCAACAATAATCCAAATTCATCCTCCTTTTCCAATATCTGAGGCCAGATCTATTGTATTTTCTCCTAGCACCTAACGAAAACAAAATGGCTCTGAAGTTAGGACCTCGGAGAGCAGACTTTTCCTGGTCAATCAATACGTTTTTATATTTATTTTTTCTTCTCTAACCTTCTGGTCTTGGCATTCATCCGCAGTGGTTTCAAACCCTGGTCCTCAAGTCCCCCCAACCGGTCAGATTTTAAGTATCACCTTGTGGAAATGCAGACTGAATCCTCCAATCACTGAGCAGAAAATCATATCACCTGGTCTGTGCTCCAGGTATCTGGCGAACCTGGCCTTTTAGGTGGACTTGAGGACCATGATTGGGAAACGCTGAATTAGTAGATATTTCATCTGGTTGGAAAGCCTGGCAGTTTGTTTCTTTGTGTAGCATAGCCTTTACATATCTTTAGGTGAACCAATATGGGGTTGTATAAACTGCTTTAAATTAAACAGACATTTTTAATTTTTTTTTTTTTTTTTTATTGAAAATTAAAGGTTCTTGTTTATCTGTTCCTCTCGTTTGTTGGTAAAACACCATTATCCTCTTGGGCATCCGTTTGTTAAGTGGAGCTGCAGCTCATAGAGACTTTTAGGCTAGGGTCAGACTAACACAGTATTAACGTGCGTTTAGCAGCACTAAATCACGGCCGTGCTAGCAGCAAATGACGTCCAATGCCGGGCAGCATACGAAGAACGTCCGCACAAGTGCGGCTGCGCAACGCAAGTGGCAAACGAACGCATTTTTTCGAGAACGTGATACTGCTAGTACTGACGTACAGAGTGCGCTGCGTCCGCTAGAGGCGTGTGTGTGTGATTAGGAGACGTCAGACGCTGCACACGTCCGGCCAACATCACGTCCAGACGCAAAAAGGGTTTTATTGATGATACTACAAAATCACGGACGAAAATGCGCATCGTATGACCGCTATCGCATATTCCGTGAAAAAATACGTCCATTCATTCGAACGCACTTTTTCACGGACAACGCAAAAAATGCGTTAGTCTGACCCTAGCCTAAAGATGGCGGCTCCCACGTCACGAGGGTAAGCCTGGTGACTGACTGGAAAATAAATAAATAAGGATTTATTTAAAGGTCTGTACACGTGTGTTCTTTGACATGAAATCTTTGATTTTCAATAATTATGTTGTTTGCGATCCTTTTTAAATACTGTCTTGCAGTGTCAGAGCGCTGTGTGAAAGTGAATCTGAGAAAAGTAACGTTTAATGTCATGTCGCACTATGCTGTGAACCAATTAGATTCATAATACAGGTCATCGCTTAAATCACATCTGTATTTACCTCAGACCCAGTGACCAGGGCGTCGCCATCTTTTCCCTGTGTTCTCCAGGTCTCTAACAGCCTGGCACAGCAGGCTGACACGCTGGCTTTGTTGCCCATCTGTAGCGCTCTAGTTGCACTTTAATTTTACTGAGGGTACACAGGAGAACCCCGTGAAAGAATTGCCTCTTGCTTTCCAGTGTCAAATAACCCCAGCATAGCCATTTAATTCCCCAAAACTTGTAATCTCAGTATATCATTGCATTTCGTCTTAATGCAAGGTCAATGTGTCGTCTTACTGCAAACAAAATTCCCGGGGAGACTTCACTCCAGTCACCCTGTATCACTGTAAAGAGGCTACAAGCAATAGCCCCCACCCTCACTGTAACAAAGGGTTCAACAAATGTTACGGGTACATACATTGCAACAGCCAGGGAGAGCGCAGAATACAGGGAGGGCTTTGGGGTCACTGGGGTCCCCGTAATGGGAATGCTTACGGGGATAATCCCTGTATAGTACAGATACAAGGTGTTACTGTAATTGCCATACACGGGCATTATGCAGCACATACAGATACAAGGTGTTACTGTAATTGCCATACACGGGCATTATGCAGCACATATAGATACAAGGTGTTACTGTAATTCCCATACACAGGCATTATGCAGCACATACAGATACAAGGTGTTACTGTAATTTCCATACACAGGCATTATGCAGCACATACAGATACAAGCTGTTACTGTAATTTCCATACACAGGCATTATGCAGCACATACAGATACAAGGTGTTACTGTAATTTCCATACACAGGCATTATGCAGCACATACAGATACAAGGTGTTGCATATAGGTATGATCACTATAAACCCCCATAAGCAGAAGATCTCACCAGCTTATCTGCCTGCTTCACATTCACTGTATTTGACACAAAGGCCATTTCTGCCTGTATGCTGATAATGCAGACCCCGTGTCACATTGTATTAAAGAAGGGACGCCATCTAGAGTTTAGAAGCTTTCATTCCAGCAATATTTCTGTAAAGCATAAATTCATGAAAAATTTTAAATTTAAGTTATTTTAACATTTTAATACTTTTAGAATAACCTTCTTTGCGCAAAATTGCCTTTTTAATCAAGATTTGTTAATCAAACATCCCATGTTTCAAATAAATGTTATATATTATATTACAAAAAGCGCTTGGTTGTGAAGGGGTTAAGGTTAGTAGGATATTTGTAGTATGTGACTGCCACCCAGTGGCAATTGCTTGTAACACTGTGGTATACAAAAGCATGACTTCATGTTAGTGTATTTTTATGTTAATGAAAAGTTATAATATTTTAAAAGCCATATCATTGTCATTTATATTTTTAAGGTGTGTCCCCCCCCCCCCCCAAGCATGAAATAGGTGCTAAAATAAAAGGAAATCCTAAACAAATCCTTTACCGGTGCCAAACCCTCAGTGTCCTTGTGTTTTATTTTGATTTCCTTTTCAGAGATATTTTTTTTTAAGGTTTTTATTATTTTACTCTATACAAACATCGGGACCAGATGCCGCATCTAACAGGTTTCCCAGCCACATATATGATCTACAAGCTAATGGATGACACATTGAAGTTTCGTAGAATTCATGTTTCACATCTGCTCCTGCAATCCAGCAGACTGCATGCCATAGGAGCACTTTCATGTGCCTTCCGAATGCATTTTGTAGTAAAATATGACTGAACTGGGATCCTTGGGGATCCTGATATTGGCCCCTATTTTGGCTGACCCGGTTATAAGGAGCAGCAAAGACTAAAAGATGGTGCAAGCAGTTCCGCAGTAGCCGGTCCCTGGTACTGACCATGTTAAGAGTAGCATCTGAGCGATACCCGAAGCGCCACCGTTTGTATCCTCTCCTGGAGTTCAAAAGACTCCATGGAGAAGAGTGTGAGACCCGTTTTATACTAGAGCTGGCAGCGGATTGTGATGTCTTTTGTAAAGATTGTGTTTTTTTGTCACCGTTACATTTTTTATTTTTTTCCCAGCTAGAATAACTAGCAACGTGGCAAAAGCTCAATACTGCGTGACTCCCCCACACTAGAATGTCCTGAATAAACCACATAGGTAGCACAAAAGTGCATAGGGCAGCCGCCGCAGGGGCATAGTCCTTTTTTCTGCTCTGCTGGAGTAGCTGTTTATTTGTTAACATTAAAACAGAGGGCGAACGCAAGGGTTAAATATTAACCCCTCCCGAGTCCTCTACACCCCCCCCCCCAACCATTTTAATTTCTTAGTATCTATAAAACTCACTTTTTTTTCACTCCTCCGGACGTGGCCTACTACTGCTGGCTTCCTGCAAGCTGCAGCATGTCACATGATGCGGCCAATGCAATGGCTCTCAATGCCAATTGAGAGCAGCTGGTGGGAGTTGAGTTCCCGAATAGCGTTCCGTTCACAGGAAGTATTTCTTGACCGTCGGGTCAGAACACAGAATTATACTTTTCCAGTAACGCCATGCTTCCTACAGATAGTAAGGATAGCATTCAGTCTGTGACTATAAACCGCAATAAAAATGTGGGGGCTCTTACATTCTTCGCGCAAACGTTAACACGTGCGCAAAAACGCATTAACGCGAGGGACAAACCCTTCGCGCGGAAGGTCGTATTACAATGTCCGCGCAAAAAAATGCACGTTAACGTCTAACGCGGGTGGACCTGCACGAACACTTTGCGAGCGTAATGTCTCTTTGCGCGTCCTATACTTAACATTGTGAGCGCAAGTGCGCTGGTGCGCGCATGGTATTACAATCTTAACGCGAAATTTAACGGACAATGTTTGCGCGCATAATTTTAACGTCTTTGAAAAGCTGGTGGTAACGGCAAATCTGAACGTTCTGGCCGAAACCAAATACACCAGCCCAAAAAAACAATACAGCAAAGTATAGTTACACATTCTACACATACCCAAACAATAAATTTGAGAAGTTGTGCGTGTTTTTATTATTGCTGCAGCATATATACTCAGATTGATTTTGACAGGAGGAAAAACTTAACGGGAGACAATTGTGGTTCTTAATTCAGATTGGCTGTATTGCGTGAAAAAACAGTCTGCGCACGTGTTTTTGCGCGTCTTTTTTACGCGCGGTATTTTTTGACGGATTAAAAATGCGCTCGGATTGTAATACCAGCATTAATTTACGCGCGTTAATGATGCGCGCAAAAAATAGCACTGCGCGAGCGTTTTTGCGCGAAGAATGTAATCGTGCCCATAATGGACAAAGTCCGCTATGATCCGAATAACTGTGTTATGCAAGCCCAGCGTCGGCTATCAGCTGACCTTCCGTTTTTTAGAGATCCCGGAACGGGACGGGATTTACACCAGCCCTGTATGTGAACAAGAAAGTGTTTAAAATAATAAAACCCAGCAGTGTCTCCTCTGAATGACTTCTTTCTTCCAACTAGGAACAGTTATGAAGAAGAGGAGGAGACCACTACCCCAGGGAATCGCCAAACTCATGATAACCTGTACAGGGTGCACATGCCAAGCCTGTACAGCTGCGGGAGCAGCTATGCTAGTGAGACTAGCATCCCTGCGGCGGCGCACACCGTCAGCAATGCGCCAGTCACCGAGTACATGTGAGTAGCCATCGCAGAAGCAGGGAGGCAGGCCCGATGTCGAGGCTAGTACAGTCAGGGAAATCTCCTACATTCGGCATGCCAGCAGCTACCGAGGATTGCAACTTCCCAGTCTGGGTCGGATGGCTGAACGAGCATCCTGTTGTAGTCCATAGATGCTGGATTGCTGAATTCCCACCTGTCACTGAGCCCCAGAAAGACTAGGAACAATGACCTAGTGGCAGGGCAAGAGTGTATGGATGTGGATTCTTGGCGATGAATGGATGGTTTTGAAGCCCGGGATAGTCTATATATTTAAGGTATTGCTGTTTCGTCCAAGTATCCTCTGATGTGTCATCTCACAAGTTCGGTGTTCTTCAGTTCTGTGCCCATAAGATCATATAGTTGAAATATTTAAATGTACACAGTAGGAACAACCGACAGCAACCCAAACTGACACTATATATACACAGCATCCGACTAGATCTTACATCTGAGGGGAGGTCCAAAAGGATGGTTAAAATCAAAGAAGTCACTTAGAGAGTACTTGTTTGGCAGCGATTTTGTTGAGAAATGATGAACAGTCTCCACGCATTTTTTCAAGTGGTCCAACCCACTTCTCAAAACACCCCCTGAATATCATCAGTCATGACAGTTACCTTAAAGTTGACAGATTTCCTATCTTCGAACGTGACGTTTTGGCAAAATGTTCCGCGTTTAACAAATGTGGAACCCAACAGACGCACTTATTGGTGAAATCTAACTCATCGTGAAGAATCCCCAGCATGCTTGATTTTGGAATGTTGAACTCTTCCACAAGTGTTTTGAGAATGGTTTGAGGTTCCAGATCCAGAAATTATTTCATCTTGGACACAGTGGTCTCATCCATAGACCCAGCGGTGACCCTTCCTTTGGTTCATTGGGGCTTCAAGTCTGGACAGATTGACGTCTAAGTCTCCAGAAGGTCCTCATCACCAAGATGTGTTTTTAGGTCTTTAAAGCACTTTCGCAGGAAAACCACGATGACTTTGGTAGAGCATGATGGTACATTTTTTGCTCCTCCTTTGAGAATTTAAATTCTACGCGCCGACCGCCTTTTTGAGTCTCCTCGTGTCTCCACGATGGTCTTTTTTTACAACTATTTGAAGGATTAGGCTTTCTTTGAGGGGGGGGGGGGTTGGGGAAATAGAAGTTGGCATCATTATTTCTTGGAATTTTAACCTTGATTTTGGACCTCCGCTCGTATATTGACTCAAAGACAGGGTGTCCAGTATGTGCTGTCTTCAAAGGACATCATAATGGTAAAGCGAAAGCTAAAGATACCAGGACGCTGCCAAAAGAACCAGGTAAAAAATAAAGGCAGGTAACAGGGTAAAACTGTGTTTTATTGCACAAGGATATCAGAATGGCAAATAGTGACATAAAAAGGGTAGAAAATGCACAATAGCAGCTAGTAAACAGTATAGCACACTACATAGATGTGCCATGATGTGTATATAGTGGTTCCTCCTACCCAAATGGAATAAATTTATGAAAAACATACACTCTATACAATAGCAGACACCAAATGCAGAATTAAACATTACACGTAGCTCTTGCATGCGTTCTCCGGCAGTGTTTGTAGTAGGTGTTCCCTCCAAGGACTTCCTAATTCGAAACACGGAGCCTTAAAGCCGACACCTAACAGCATAAAATACAACACGTAGACCAGGGGGCAGCAACCTTGGCCCTCCAGTACTATGTTGCCGTTGAGGCTCAATCGATCTAATGAGTACCTGAGCATCTTGGGAGGTGTAGATCCAAAACATCTGGAGGTCCAAGGTTGCTGACCCCTGACATAGACCTTTACATGTTGTAACTCGAAGGCAGAGTGACTGGAAGCTCCGTTATAGTGTCTGGGTGGTTTTTGTGTCATGTCTGCATTTGAGTCTCGGGCTGACTTGTAGCCCCCTCTTATAGAGTCATCAGGCTAGTGTGGTTGGGAAGAGTTGGTGTGCTGCATATAGAGTCTTGGTAGATGCCCCCCTATTTCCATCGTCTCAACTTTTTATTTTTTATGTTTTTTATTTATTTTTTTTATCTGCAGGAGTCAGAATGCAAATTTTCAAAACCCCCGTTGTGAAAACACCCCTTTAATTGGCCGAGAGTCTCCTCCTCCATCAGTAAGTTTACTAGTCCTTAAACTGATAAGATTTAACATGGGGATGGGGCAAGTGGGCTGTCTGGGTGTTTGACGATTTTGGTGGTGGGCGATCTTTGCTGTTTCCTGACTGGTCTTCGAGTGGAGGGCTTCTGATCTATCTGCCTATTCCTATACCTTCTCTTCTTGGGATAGTTCTTTCCCACTTTACTAAAGCTTTACTTGTTTGCTGTGGGGTGGGGGTACTCAACAAGATGGACCTCCTCCTTTCTTCTATAACACTAAGATTTCTACGATCTATATTGCCTTGCTTAAAGCGGACCCACCATGCTCACTGCTGGGTGCTGCCATTGCCTGGCTCCTGTTGGACAAATCTTTTGGCAAGGTAAACATGGGCAGATCTAATCGGACGTCAGGTTGCTGTGCCAATGCCAATACCAAGATGGTGGTGCCCTGTAGGGAAATAGAGCACTGTTTAGTTCGAAGTGCACGTGCCATAAGAGTTTGGGTTTTGGGAGGGCTAACATTCGGCCACACTGTGTTAGAAATCACTTACCAGGGTATGTGATAGCGGGAAACTCCGTAGAGATGGGTTTGACAAATCCAAGGGCCAGATTTTTACCTCTGGCTCCTAAATGTTGGGTCATTCACAAATCTACATGCAAGAACTTGCAAAATAGTGTGGCTGACTCTTGCGTTTGACATGAATTTCTAACCTTTCACTTTGTTTAGGGAGCTGGGATTATCCTGCTGAATTCATGTGTTTTGTTATTACAGCTACAAAAAATGATGTAACTTCTTTTTAGGTTTAGTTTCACGTTGCTGTTTCTTGACCAGTGGCCAAATGCATACAATGCAAGAGGAGCAACTGCCCTAGCACCCTCATAAATACGTTTTATTCTCTTCTCAAATGAGTACAAGTGTGCAAGATTCCCTTTTTACTCAGACTATGGATTGAAGCCGCTTATTACTGAACACTCAAACGACTTGGCATGAGGGTCAATCCGCAGAAACCACCTCCACAAACATCCATAAGTCTAAGGCTGGGGTCAGACTAGCGAATTTTTAACGTGCGTTTCGGCGCACTTAATCACGGCCGCAGTAGCAGCAAATGACGCGCAATGACAGCCAATATACGAAGTACGGCCGCACAAAAGTCCGGCCGCGCAACACAAGTGGAAGATGAACGCATTTTTTCAAGAACGCAGAACCGCTAGTACTGACGTACAGAGTGCCCTGCGTCCGCTAGCGTCGTGATTAGATGTCAGACACTGCTAATGTCCCGCCTACCTAACGTCCAGACGCAAAAAGTGTTTTATTGACAATCCGTAAGAAATCACGCACGAAAATGCGCATCGTATGACCATTTTTGCGCATTCTGTGGAAAAAATGCGTCAATGCGTTTGGACGCACTTTTTGACGGTCACTGCGAATAATGCGTTCGTTTGACCCTAGCCTAAGGGTGTTAAAAGAAGTAGTCAGTGGGGTTCCCGGGTCTGTTTTTTGTTACTGGATTTTTGTGTACCAGGGCAGATGTACGTCACACCTACACACAATCATCACTAGGCAACAGAATCCACAAACCATATAGTGATGGGCTCTCTGCATCTAGTAGATATTTTACTCCATGACATGGCTGTAGGTGTTTCTCATGCGTCCCATAACTACCCCACCATCCACTGATTGCAGAATGAACAACTACAACATGAGGTCAGCAACCTTAGGCCTAAGGATGGTTTTGGAACTACATTTCCCTTGAGGCATTGCTCAAAAAAAGCAGAGCTTAATGGGAAATGTAGTTCAAAAACATATTGCAGATCGGTGCTACTGAGCCCTGCAATACAATGATATTAAGCATTCTGCTTTGCGTCCACTTTTTTTTTTCTCCCCTCACTACTGCCCCCGACGCCGCTTCTTTTTCCCTCTGTGCCCCCGACGCCCCTTCTTTTGCCCCCGACGCCGCTTCTTTTTCCCCTGTGCCCCCGATGCGGCTTCTTTTTCCCCTGTGCTCCGTGGCTTCTTTTTCCCCTGTGCCCCCGACGTGGCTTCTTTTTCCCCTGTGCTCCGACGTGGCTTCTTTTTCCCCTGTGCTCCGACGTGGCTTCTTTTTCCCCTGTGCTCCGACGTGGCTTCTTTTTTCCCCTGTGCTCCGTGGCTTCTTTTTCCCTCTGTGCCCCCGACGCGGCGGCTTTTCCCTCTGTGCCCCCGACGCCGCTTCTTTTTCCCCCGTGCCCCCGACGCGGCGGCTTTTCCCTCTGTGCCCCCGACGCCGCTTCTTTTTTCCTCTGTGCCCCTGACGCCGCTTCTTTTTCCCTCTGTGCCCCGACGCCGCTTCTTTTTCCCCCTGTGCCCCGCCGCCGCTTCTTCCCCCTGTGCCCCGACGCCGCCGCTTCTTCCCCCTGTGCCCCGACGCCGCCGCTTCTTCCCCCTGTGCCCCGACGCCGCTTTTTTCCCCCCCTGTGCCCCGACGCCGCTTTTTTTCCCCCTGTGCCCCCGACGCCACTTCTTTTTCCCCTCTGCCCTGTTCTGCTTGCTTCCACTAGCCTCCCTCCTTGCCCTCTTCTTTTCTTGCACCCTGTGTGCTCTTCCCCTTTACTATTGCTCTCGCTAGATAAATCGTGTCCTGTCCGAATCACTGGGTTTAGACTCCGGCGGCCTGGTTGAAACGCTGACCTACATTTAGCGGTTCCATATTCCGCTGTGGAGACTGCACAATAAAACGTCTCATGAATAAATAATTCCCAGTGTCCTGTGCTGCGCTTACCCACGTTGCATCTCTCCCCCCATTAACCCGCTCCCCTGTGGCTACTCATTAGTGGAAATTAACTGGGTGATTGGGAAGGCTCATGCAAAGCCTGTCTAATTAAAAGGCATTATCCTCCCAGCCCTGATTGCATCTGCTCCTCCAGCCACAGGCCAACAGGAAGGGCAGAGATTCCATTCTGCAACCAACAAGAAAAATTCAATTAAGCGACGCTTG
This sequence comes from Leptobrachium leishanense, assembly GCA_009667805.1. NCBI lineage: Eukaryota > Metazoa > Chordata > Amphibia > Anura > Megophryidae > Leptobrachium > Leptobrachium leishanense. Next base: position 138,447,191 of record CM019069.1, on the reverse strand, counting down.
GGATCTTGTTCTAAAGGTTTTCCATTAATTTTATAGATTTTTTTTCTTTTTTTTTTCATGCACGGATGCTGCATGCTGATACTACTTCTAAATTTAAAAGCGGTGGTTACGTCTTACCGCAAACCCGATGCATCACGTCATGTGAAAATCGCAGAAAAGGTTCAACAAACCCAATGGTTTGACTTAAAAAATAAAAAAAAAAGGTCTAAAATTTAAATGGAACACTGAAAGATGGGGGGGGGGGGTCTTTTCTTGCCACAATGACCTCTGGCTTGGTTTTTACATCAAAGCAATTTTTTTTATGTATAATGTATTGTGGTTTTTTTATTCTTCCATTTGCACTTTATTCTGTCTTGTATTACAAATGTTTCATTGTGTCTGGTTTGCTTATTCTGTGTTATGAGATGTTTTATATTTTCATATTTTGTTTGTTGTGTTTTTGATACTATTTTCTATAAATATTGCTTTTCCTGGCTTGTTTTGCTCCTGTAACAAACAATCAACGTTTTATGTTGCGCTTTAATGTGACAGGACCCACCTATGAAATTTGCCTTGATGCGAACACTCGCTTTGGCGGCTTTAAGCTCAACGACAAAGTGCCCCATTCATCAAGCGCCGACTTGCTGTCGCCAGGTGCAACTCAGCTGTAGTCGCAGAGTTGCGTTTGCCGGCTTGACCTGTCACCTAAGGAAAACTTGGCTAAGGTTCCCAGAGTGAGCTATCGTTTCCTTACACAATTAGTGAGCAGACACCGACAGGTACAACTCGGCAGATCCAGGTTAGTTGCACATGTCGGCGGCAAATCTCACCGCTGAATGAATGGGGAAACCAAGTCTCGCGAGACAGGAGTGAGTTTACTTTCCTTTTTCTAGACTGGAAATTGGCCCTAAATACATTGAAAATGTGGAGATGTAAGGCTGGAGCAGTACAAATGAAGATAAAAGGACACAAAAAGCCAACTTGTGCTTGAAGAACGTAACAGATTTGACGTCTTAAAGACAGGGTCTGGGGGGATTAAATGAAATTCTTACAGCAAATAAACTATTGAAAAGTTTTAATAAAAGTTACGACTGACCACAAACCGTTCTAGATTTAGTCTTGAGTCGGCGTTCCAGATGTTTTGGAACTACATAATCCCACAAGGCTCAGCCAACCAAATGCGTAACGGAGCATCTTGGTTCCAAAACTTCTGGAGGGCCAAGGTTGCTGACCCCTGCGCTCAGTCTCCTAGTCTCAAATGACTGTGTGTGGAGGGACAGAAACGGGACACGACTGGTCCTTTAAGGCCCGCACGATCTGGTAAATTAAAACATTCAGTTGGTTAAAATCCGATACAGCTCATGTCACTATTTCTTTGTCATTTACAGTTTTCAACCTTCTGTTTGTATTACAAGTACGTAATTTGTGTTGCTTGATTTTGTGTATGAACAAGCTTTGTGCCCGCTGGTATTTACTTTGTATCCCCTCTTGCAACATAAAATCCGTAAAGCTGCATATTCGAGAGGGGTTTTGGTGACCGAACTTGTGCCAAAATGAATGTGTCTTCTCTTCTGTGAAGTCCAGAATGAAACCATGTATTTGGTTTGGATCTCATTACACACAGACATTCCACTGGGACCACCTGAGTTAGATTTTTCCAGTTAAAACCCCCTTCACTACTATGATTGAGTTAACTCAATCTTCAAAAGTGCCTGCGATTGAATTGACGTGATCTGGGGAAATGCAAACTAATTCTCTATTGCAAGTGATGGATTCCTGAATGTTTCCCTAAAGTTACAGTATATCAGGCATGTCAGCCGATGCGCAGTAACTCTATGATCTGCTCAGACGCCAGAGACTCCATCGGAGACACGCGGCAGTCTTTGCTGCAATTCCAGGATAGACCAGCAGAGGGAGCCTTCTGCCTGTCAAATAGTGCATACAGTCTCTAAATGCGCGGCGTTAATCATTGTGGGGGTAATGTAAAGTGGTTTTCCATATAACCATGGTTCCTGCCTGTGGTTTTATGGGAAACCACTTGATGGTGTGTTTTAATGCTGTATATTGGCATTACAGCTTTCATTAATGTTGGATCTGTGGGCAAGATCCCATTTGTTGGTATAGAAAAACTGATACGCATGGTATTTGTTATAGTTTTTATCTCTTTGTTCCTTTTTTAAATACTAATTATTTTAATAGTATTCTCTGTAGGAGCCATTATGGCTACTTAACAATGTACACCTGGTTACAAATGGCCGTCGTCTTCACTGGAAAAGAATTACTGCTCTGGGTCAATAAAGCATGGACGCACAAGGAAAATAAGACCTTTTTCAACGTCGAAGCCGAGAATGAAAAAATATGTATAAACAATAGATTTTTCCTTTTTATATCCACACAAGGAGAGGTGACGGTGCTGGGTCAGGGTGTCAATATACACATTATGACCCATGAGGTTCTTTGCTTTTGGGTATGAACCTGCCTACGGATCTCATTCTATGAACTACATTATGTGTGTACAAGGTGATGGCTTGCATCGAGTCGCAGTTACCCATCATGCTTTTCTCGGTGTGGCTCAGATCCTTTTATCTGAAAGATCTATGTTCTGTTACAGAGGAAACATTGTGTCCCTTCTTCTGTATCGCAGCAAATAGATCTCACGTACTGAAGTGTCTGTAAATTCGGCAGGTTTTCGTGTGTGTGTGTTGTTTTCTTTATCCCGAGTCTACCCTGACCCTGTGTGTGCTCCCTATTCGATCCAGGGCTGTTCCTGTAGACCAGTAGAGCGCTCCCTCTTACTCCCACATTGGTCAACGGTCACTGTGGCGTGTCGGCTGCGCTGTGTCATGTTTAATGCACGTTCAGGCTCCACTCTCTTTTTCTCTCTTTTTCCTGCAACATCACAGTTGTATTTGGCTGCAATGGACAGTAGCAGCCATTTGAGCTGGCGGTTTAAACCCTCGGACAGTGCCAGGACGTACTGGTAACCGCACCGGCTATTGGAACAGGTACTGAAACAAGGTCCTCCTTTCCCTCACTCAACCCTCGTCCTACCCTCCATCCCCGCACTGTCCTCCCTTTCCTCCTTGGCTAGCGCCTTTTTTTTAAATTTATTTCTTTTTTACACATTTTTTCCAATTGGCTCCCAAACACACGCACACACACACCCCCCCCCCCTTCTCCCCAGGGACTGGAATGGCAATAGTTAAGCTGTGCCCGCAACTCCTTACATTTTCGACCAATCTTACAAGCCAGTCTTTATGTAAAATGTATTTTACTTCTTTTTTATATTCTAATCTGTATAGCAGGGGTCGGCAACCTTGGCCCTCAGATGTTTTGGAACTACACCTCTCATGATGCTCAGCCATTCATTAGCATGGATTAAACTCCATGGGGAATGTGGATCCAAAACATCTGGAGAGCCAGGGTTGCCGACGTTTGATTTAATAGTTACGGAAAAAAGAAAAACTGTCCTTTTTAGGTATGTTCTACTTAAAGTACTCTGTCGCCATCTGCTGGTGATTGTTGGAAATGCGCTCTAGTTCAGTAAAAAAAATACTTGTCCATTGATGGTTGTGGCCAGGACTGGACATCAGAATAAAAGAGGGTGAAAATTGAACGTGTTACTGACATAAAGTTGACATGTCTGTTGTATCCAGTGTCCAATAAAGAGGTAGGAAGTTTGTTGGTCAACGGGCATCATCAGAACGTGCCTTAGGCTGAGTTCACACCTCCAGCGTTTTACAGCGCGTACCTGCGCGCTGTAAAACGCCAAGACACGGAAATCCCATGATTTCCTATGGGACCTGTTCACACCTGGGTGTTTTACAGCGCGGCGAAATGCGCTGTATAACGTCCTACCCCCAAAGAAGTACGGGAGCTTCTTTGGGGTGTATTTGCAGCGCGTTCACTCTGCAGTCTATGGACGTGAACGCGCTGCAATGTGCGTTAAACGCCCGTATTGCGAGCGTAAAAAAACACGCAGGTATGAACCCAGCCTAGGGTGGAACATTTCATTTTATGATATATGGAAGCAAACTTGGACCCCTAATGTTTTGGAACTACATCTCCCATAGTGCTTGGTTATTATGTTGGAAGAGCCTCCTGGGAAATGTAGTTCCAAGAAATCTGGAAGGACAAGGTTGCTGACCCTTGGTTTATGGCATTCCTGACCAAGAAATAGGTTTCCCAGCTGCAGAACTTCAACTCCCATCATACATTGCCAGTGTAACTCGTGTAGCAGGTTCAGTTTCTAGGTTTTGACCAGCACTAGTTTACGCGTTTAACCAATGTGAATTTGTCGAGCCATAGAGCAGTAATACCTACTTTTAATTCTTGTGGTTTATTCTTAGAAAAAAAGGATAGAATAAAGCAAAGGACGGAAAATTATGTGGTTTTTAAAGTGGGTTCAAGACAATAACTTGTTCGACAACTAGTAGTTATTGACATCCAACATTCTTCTTAAACAAAAAGATTCCGTTCAGTTCTATATGAATCGGCCTGTATTAAGATCTTTAACACATGAAATGTAATTAATGAGTATTTCAGGAGATGTACCTCCTCTTATGTTGAACACGTCCTAACGGGGGGACTCACCAAATGCCGGGTCAACGCCGGTGTGCTCCGCAGTCCACCAATAGCATATACCATAAATCCGTAGGCCACACCTAAGGCACTTTGCCGAAACGTCGCTTGAATACAGTACCCCTGTGGCCGCTCCACAATAAAAAAAAAATTCTATGGTCAAGCTCCTGGAGTTGCCTGCTGATTTTTGGTATGTGCGATCACAGAAACTGCTGGAAGTGGCCGTTGTTTTCTGTTAGGCACATGTCGATACCATGTTGCATGTTGTTGCTAACATATCTCCCGTCTTTCTGAGATGGGATGTGCTCAACATAAAAGAAGGTACGATTCCTGAAACCCCCATTGATTTCCATTCATTCGTTTAGGATCTATAGCAAAAAATTGGGTTTCTGATCTTTATAAATCCACCCCTTACCATTCGTCATTGCAGTTGGGCAACAACCACCAAACTTTACAATCTGCAATTTTCATTCATTGTTTTTCCTGTTCTTGAAGCACTCTTAAACAGGGATTTTCGTGGAAATATATGATAGGCTTTAACAGATTTTTATTTTTTTTCTATTCAAGGGTATCCTGAGGCAGACATTAATTCTTAACCACAAATAATTATGAGCAATAAAAACCCGCTTATAGGCTCTTATTGGTTAGCCTTTTTGTGTTTTCAGTTGTAGCATTATTTCCACATACAGTAATCGGTGCATGGTGTAGGTTTGAGAGTTTTCCCTACAGAAAACCATTCCAAGGTCTTGGCTACATTCCCAGAAAATCATTATAGCCATTAACGAGAAACCACACAATCTCGTTTTAGCCCCTCTTCCCTCCAAACGGTGGTTAGAATATGAAGCTTTAAGGGATCAATATGGGATATATAAGGTTATTGTATAATATGGAGTCGTGGGATGAGTTCAGTTATCTGTGTATATGACGTTCACATATGCATTAAATCTCTAATACATCTAGTGTTTTGTGAAAAGATGCAGCATGAGGAGATACGCCTGACAGCCGCAATCATCAGAGCCTATATGTGATGGTGGAAGGGTGAAGAATAAAGTAGTTGGTTACTGCACTTGAAACGGGGGATAACGAGCCCTGGGACAAATAATCGGTTTGCCTATTATGTTCAAAATTGAGTGAAAACAAATGGTATTTTATTTTCACTGGTCAAGCAACTAGGTTTTGTCCTTGATTGGTTGGAAGGTATCAAGAAATGGCACCTCCGACCTCGACTGGAAACTAGTGGAAGAGGGATGGTGTTTTGGAAAGTTAGTCTTCTCAACTGGGCATAGGGAAGGTAATTGTGGACATGGCCCTAAAGTAGGGCTGTCAAACTCATGGCCCCATAGATGTAGAGGCCTACAATTCCCTGAATTCTAGAGATAGAATAGCCAGAATAGATGGCCAGGGAGTCATGGGAGTTGTAGATCATAAACATCTGTGGGGCCAGAGTTCGACAGCCCTGCCCTAAAGGGTTGGAGAGGACGAATCGGAGAGCTCTTCAGATTAGCTTTCTGCTTCAAAGATGTGGAAGTGTATTGTGAAAACGAGAAGGGGCCAGAATTGAAACTTAAGGATAGACCGCTAAAAGTGTGTCGAGGTGAGAACGAAAGAAATCGAAGTAAAGGGTGTTAAGCATAAGGTTTTGAATGGTTGAGAGATCTGTTGTGTCAAGAATGGTGGAACGGTCAAGAGATCTTTTTGTAAAATCCTTTAGGAATAAGCTCTGGTTATACCCAACCTTCAACAGGAAGACTGTCTCCACAGATGTTGGCCAGGCAATAGTAGTCATTCAGAGTTCTAGTGAACTGGTTATCAACGTTCAAGAACTTTTTTGAGTCAACCAAGAGGAGCAATTTAATGAGTAAAGTTCTCCTGACTTTGTTTGGAAAGTTGACTCTTAAATGTTTACTTACTTGGGTAGACCCCAAGTGATGGAGGCTAAAGATGTAGGACAAGACTAGAGGAACGGGAAGGAGTACGTTGTGTAGGCTTAGTATTAAGTCTAAGGAGTATTGTGTTTTTAGAGTCTTCACTTCAAGAACTGGTAAGGGACTTTTGGCTCTGTCTGTAAAGAAACAAAGTAGAGGGAAGGGCAAGTGGAAGCTCAAATCCGTTTCATACCATCAACATGGTTAAAGTGATTCACAACGTTTTGGATCTTGATATTTCTTGGTGATGTTGTGACAGTTTGTAGTAGTTGGATGTTGGATGTGGTGGGAGGCAGATGTTGGCTGTCAATTTGAAGGCTTCTATCTGTCAGGACAAGTCAAATCCTTAGCAAGAATTTGTCTTCCTGTGTTTTTTGTTTTTTTTTCTCCGATTAGCTCTTCATAGGTCGGTGCATAACAAATTGGTCTGGATATTCTTTTAGGGATATGTTTGTCTATGGATAGTCAAAAATTCTGGTTTGTTTGTATCTGTTGAAGCTTGACGTTCAATACGATGGAATCCTCATCAAAGGCTGGCAGTGATCTTTGGCAAACTACGATTTAGCTGATCTTCCCATTTGTGCATTTAATATTTAGTGAATTTAAGTTTTAACTAGTTGTTTGAATTGGCTCACAGATATTAGTTTTGCCATAGCTTTTCGTATAGTAACAGATATTTTGGGCCACATTACAATCTATGTGCTAACGGTAACACTCACCTGCGTGAGCATTAACGTTCGCTGCGGTGTCTACCGCATCTTCCAATCCAAACGGAAACGGGTTAAGTAACCGGTTTGCGTTTAGTACCTTTGCTTTTCAGTGCGAGGTTACTGTATTCTGTAATCCTAACGCTGATTAACACTTTGTGCTCCCTATGTTAAGTATAGGGAGCACAAAGTCTCACCTCGCGAGATCCGGTCATTCGGCGTAGTGATACACAGGGGGATACTGTGGAACTTTTCCCCCCAGTCTCTCCCTGCTCCCACCGGACGGAGGACTTTGTAATCCTAACGCTGATTAACGTCCGGCTCTGATTAGCAGAAAGTTAACCAGAGCCAGGACTTGGTGTTAACGGATTCTGCAGAAGCGGAAACCATTAACACAATCCAAAAAAAAAAAAAAAATCGTATACTCGTCTCCTGTCCTGCGGCAAGGACCGCGGCTCTGTCCGCCTCCTCTGTCTGGTGGGAGCAGGGAGAGACTGGGGGATAAAGTTCCTCAGTCTCCCCCTGTGTATCACTACACCGACCGGCTGGATCTCGCAAGGCGATATCCGGCAGGTCATGTGACCGCCGGCGTCTGGCTCAATGGACTCCATCGAGTGGCTGCCGCGAGCAACCCGGGGCGTAGCGCCCGCTACAAATGCAGGCAGCATTTTTTGCACCTGCATTATAATGCCCTGTTAAAACGGGGGCGGTTGGGAAAACTGCGGGCGCAGTTTTTTTTCTCCCTACCGCCCCCGTTTTAACGCGGGGATTGTAATGTAGCCCAAGTCTATCGCACTCAAGGGGCTACCTCAATGCCGAAATGGCAAATTATAAAAAATATCTTCAAGACAAATGGGTGCGCAGACATTTAAAAGCCCTTAATTATACCACATACTGCATTTTCATAAAACGGTTACTTCATGCTGTAATTTTGGTAGAAAAGAATTAACCCCTTATGGACCAAGAGTCCTTTGACTTAACGTTTAACTCATTGGTCCTTAAGGGGTTAACATCATAGAATATTATATATCCGTTTTAGCTGCTCTATAACCCTTTGTTGTGAGACTTTGAAAAAACTCCAGGATAAAATCGTCAAGCCCTGGTCGACACCCTAAACCCACTGTAATCGGATTGAAGGTAAAATCGCTTTGTCAATCAAGTATACCATCCTGTTTATATTACCGGACTCTTATATCTCTGTTTATGTGGTCAAGAAATAATGGGAAAACATGTACAAAACCAGGTCCCGAAACCATTGACCTCATAGTTGAGTGTTGTTGGGTGCTCCTCATACTCTAAAACAGTGGTTCCCAACCCTTGGCCTCAGACTCAAGTACCCCTAACAGGCCAGATATGTGAAGCGCAGCACAGGTGATATGATTTGCTGCTCAGTGATTGCAGAATTCAGTCTGCATTTCCCCAAGGTAATCCTTAAAACCTGGCCTGTTAGGAGGACCTGAGGAGCAGGGTTGGGAACCACTGCTCTACAACCTTTTGCGAATCTATGGCACATCGGTGTATGTTCCTCTTTAAACTCGTGGTCCAAGATACATGTTGGGAATGTACACTTTTTATCCTTCACATAATGTAAAGCCACAAATAATTGGTAGCAGTGGTTTCCAGAATGGACTACTCCACAACTAGACCAAAAACTTCTGTTTTTGTGACATTTTCATCCCTATACATGCTGGCCCCCCAGACGGTGCATAAACATTGTGGGACGAACGGTTTAGTTCATTTAAATTCTGTCCCTTCTTCAAAATATGATCTTCTGTATAAACTTCATATATAGAGGATTCTGTAACAAGAAGATGGTCAAGGTAACCTGCATCCCAGCAGCCCATCTTGGTTTCTCAGTCTTTCCCACTCATTATTCATTCTTGGGTAAACCGTAAAATATTTGCGTGCAATTTAGTAGGTGACTATTCGACATGTCGCCATATAATGCCCCTTTATCCATTGTGACATCTGAGCTATTGGTAGACCTAAACGCATCTATGTATTGTTGTATGTTGGCAAGATCTTGGCATAAGGTGGTACATATTAGGTCCTGTGTTTTGTCTTAAAACGCCAAAACAGAACCATAGGAGCCACTCTTGGCTCAAGTCTATCAGTAGGCGTCTTGGACTACTTGCTCCATGCAGCAGAGTTCCATTCCAACTTGGCATTCATACACCATTCAAGACATACCTCCATAAGAACATTTCAGTCGGTCCTTACACTTCTACATGACCCACACAGCTCCTCCAAAGGAACTTCATCCTCGTTTTCACCCTTCCCACCAGATACTCTCGCATACTGTTTCCTACGTGCTTTCGCTTCCCATGCTATGCTTAAACTGTGTGTCCTGGTCCAGCTTGGTGTTGCCACCACCGCTGTCCACCTCCTCTGCTGTCCATTTCCACCAGCAATGCTGTTCTGAGCCTGCACGTTTGTATGCATGAAGATACGCAAATCATTGTCATGCCTGCCTCCTGATGCCGTTCTATATTTTTTATATATATATGTCATTTTGGACCACTTTCGGCCCTAAAATATTTGTGGTGTTCTGTTTCCTTCCCATCCACAGGTGTGTTTTACTTTGACCTTCATTTTTGCCGAAAACAATGATCATTCACTGGATATCCTGCCATTCTCCATTCATTGTTTTCCTAGATCCAGTTGTTTTCATATTTTTTTAGGATGATTCAGATGTCTAGGGAGCTTGGGGAGCCATTAAAGCAGGCTCATGTTTGTCTTTCCTATAGGATCTTTTCCGTCAATTTTAATTGAGGTCAAGGACCCAACAAGAAGATTGTAATAAACCCGTAATAATGTGAAAAAAACACCATCCCGACAAGTTATTTTCTGAAACACCGCATACCCCACCCATTGTCAAACTATTAATGGAAAAACAAGTACGAATATTTGGAGCTGCGTTCCAACTTGGCACATGCAACACCATTGGTCGGTGCGTCTTTTGTTTAACCCTACGACATTTCTTGTTGATAATGAAAGGAACGAACACTTTTGTGTCAAATACACGCTGCGTATCTCCTTGAAGTGTGATTTAAATGACACCCATGCTGCTTTGCCCTGGAGGTAAATGGCAGACATTCTATTTCTAATTTTGACCCTTGTCCCAAATGGATCCATTACCAGTAGTGTCGGCATTGCTTGTCGGGTTGCGTCTTCATTAGTCGCGTGTGATGCACAGCTAGCACATAAAGCCAGGATATCAAAATCTCCTAAAAGTTGATGTTCAAAGTTTTATCCAAAAAGTAATTAAAGTTGTACGTATTGAATATTTTTTGAGTTTATTTGCACTATTCCACTTAAAAGTTTTGGTGTAGATATAGAAATATTTTTTTTTGTGTGTGTGTATTTTTTTTTTTTTTTTTTTTTTAAAAACAAAAAAAAACAGCCATGACCGCAAAAAAAAAAAGATTAAAAAAATTCCCGCTGTTATGCGTATCGTGTAAAATTAAATTTTTAAAAAATAGAGGCAATTCTATGAATGTGACTTAAATCTCACCGGAATATACATGGAATGTTCTTTTTAAGAAAGAAAAAAAAAATGTCTAACAGCCTGTATACTTAATTTACTCTGTAATTTGATCACAAGACAAGCAATTTGGAACTCTGACTTCTGTCGCAATGTTACCAGAGATAACAGAAGTGTGTTTGTGTATGCATGAGATACTCCGTGTTTTTTTTTTTTTTTTTTGTGTAATACAATATTGTACAGGGAACAAAGGAGACCACTATTTATTCTCCTAACTATATATTCAACTAGTGTAAATTTATACTTAGGAAACATTATGGCAATTGGATTTTTCCATCAACAATTTAAAGCCAAAAAATAGAATATAAATAAAATAAAAATAATATAAAATATATATATTTTATATTATTTTTATTTTATTTATATTCTATTATATTTATATTAGATTTTTTTTTTATTTTTTTTTATTTTTTTTTATGGAGAATGATTTTATTTGCAGCTAGTCCTCCAGGAAGATGCAAAAATTTACTTTATCTCTCTCTCTCTCTCTCTCCCCCCCCCTCTTTCTTAATGCTATGCTTGTAATGCTGACATTTATCCAGCATGAACAAAGCCTGCAATCTTAATCTCATTTTTCAAATTTAAATGGTCCTGGGTAACCGGCACCAAACAGGGATCAGTGCTGCCTATAGCTGTCAATGTGCCGGAAGAGAAAAAAGGACAAAAATTTGGCACGCAAGGTTCCCTGACAAATGTCAAAACGGCACCTTCGAAGGACAAATATTAACTGTAGGGTTTTATTTTCCTTTTTTTTTTTTTTTTACCAATTCTCTGAACTGTGTAACCCAGAGAATGTATGGTTTGAAGATTGCCATTTATATGTAACTGAGCAGGTAAGAAAACAAGTGCGAGAAATGCGTTGGTCATATTTCAAAGACTTTTCTTATTGCCTTTGGGTTCCTGTTTTTTTTCAAATGCATTGACGGAGCTGTCATATACTTGTTTTTGTTTGGTTTTTTTTCTCCCGTTGTGTTTCCTGATTTCTGCTTTTGGCAAGAGCTGCTTGTTAGTTCAACAGCTGTTAAAGCATATTCTCGATGCGTATACTCAATGGCCAAATCACTGTCTGCAGACGTTCACCGTAATTGCAACTATGGCGAACACTGGTCATCGGGAGAAAGAAAAGTCGACAACTGCATGGTACGTTATGGAAAACTACCACAGTTTATTTGTCCGGAAAAATGAGTAAACTATTGCAGTTCTTCGTTCAGCATTGTCCCACCGTCGTTTGCCTCAAAGGTGACCATCTCAACTGAGCTCCCATAGAAATAACTAAAAATGCTGAACCACTTTGACTGAAACACCACCGGCATCTAGGCCGAAATAACGTTGGTAGGAACTACCTGGTAAAAATAAAACCCCATGGAAGCCAACTCTGACTATAAAGTAATACCACCCGTTTCCAATTGAAAGACTGTGTTTAAGTGAATTACCCCTAGAGCAGGGATCTCCGACTCTGCCCCACCCCAGATGTTTGTCTACAAATCCCAGAATTCATTGAAGGCATTAAATGGCCAGAGAATCATGGGAGGTGAAGATCAGAAACATCTGGGGGAGCCAGAGTTTGAGATCCCTGCCCTAGAGTGCGTTGTGTATGTAATCTCTCCATATTCCTGAATGTTGAGCCAAAGAAGACTTTGAAAATTTCAAAAAATATCCAAAAATGAGTTTTTTATTTTCCTACAGTGTCCTCTTTTTCTTGTATCTCTAAAACCTGGATACATGGTCATTTCCGGCTATAGAGCTTGACAACTCCTCTTTGGTGTTATTGGGTTGTATCTGAACAAGTGTTCTGGGATCGTAACACTTGGAGAATCGTATTTTACCAGGTTCTTGGTGACTTTGATGTTCTTGCTTTGCTGCTGTCCGCAGTCTTGTATGTTGTTAATTTTGTCTATACTCATTTTTGTAACTTTTTACTTATTTTTTTTTCTTCCCCCGTCTGTCTCTTCCAGTACACTTCCAGCATGAGAGCGAAATACCTCGCCACCAACCGCCCTGAGAGCGAACTCGCACATCAACATCCATGACCACCTTCCAGATGAAACTCAGAGCTGCTGTCAGGATCGATGCTCTTCATCCATGTCAAAGCCAACTAAACCCTCATAAAGTCGCCAAGCTTGCCATGTGTTTTAATCCTTTACAGTTGATGCTCAAAAGAGCTGCAGTCGTTGTGAGAAAAGAACCCACGATGGTCTTCTAGGATATGTAATCATGGGTTCCTAAGCCTCGAATGCTTCTGATGTTACGTCATCAGGAACCCAATCCTTGCAAATGTTGGGGTTTTTTTGGTCTTGTTTTGAGGTTTTATTTTTTTTTGTTCTTGAATCATAAACTAATTTTCAAGGTCTGAGGACCAATGTATATAATTCTTAAACCACTCAACCTGTGTTAGATATATATATATATCTATCTCTGGTTTTAATCTTCCTTTTTGGTCGTGTTTTATTATTATTTTTCATGTTATTTTGTTTTTATATCAATTCTATATACCCAAACCATTGTGTTTTATTCCTAAAAACCTTGCTCTTGCTGCACACAAATTTTGTTTCCAAAGTACAAGTAGGCATTATTTGCTTGTCCTATGAGTCTTACATTTTGTACTTTTGGTGACTTTTTTTTTAAAAATAAATCTGAAATCAGAAAAATGCTAACAAGCACTCGTACGTGTCTAAGGAATCCAACCCCCTTCCTCACCTCACCCCAACAATATGACCTTCGTTAAATTGTGTACATAACCACTTTGAAAGGGAATTTTTAAAAAAAAAAATAATAGTGTAGATGTAGTCTTTTGGTTGACTATATACAGTATATAAATGGTTCAGCCCACTGAAGAGACTCTCCAAATCTACGAAACTTTTCTTTTGCACTTTTGTGACTTTCCACATCCTATTCTCCCTTTTTATCTAATTATTACTGCAGATATCGCTAGTGTTGTCAAAGGTAATGGTTAACACAATGCAAGGAATTTTTCCAGCTCGTTTGCAAATAGGTTTCTCACCATTAACCCTGTCACTACCAAAATACAGCTAATTAAAAACTGCATTATAATACATTGAAAAGCAACAGTTGGCATATCAAAACCCCACATGCATACTATTTTTAAAGCGAGATGAAATTCTTGGCTTTATTTCTTTGGACACCCTGTAGAGAAGCTGTAAATAGCTGCCCCGAGCCTCCCTGTAACGAAAAGTTCAAAAACTTTGCAGCTGCATTACAACAGCCAGGGAAAGGGCAGACTACAGGGAGAGCTCTGGGGTCACTCACTGCTGTACCGTGATAAGATTCAGGGTGTTACAATGACTGAAAATCCCTGTACAGTACAGATACAAGGTGTTGCTGTAATTTCCATACACAGGCATTATGCAGCACATACAAGGTGTTGCTGTAATTTCCATACACAGGCATTATGCAGCACATACAGATACAAGGTGTTGCTGTAATTCCCATACACAGGCATTATGCAGCACATACAGATACAAGGTGTTACTGTAATTTCCATACACAGGCATTATGCAGCACATACAGATACAAGGTGTTACTGTAATTCCCATACACAGGCATTATGCAGCACATACAGATACAAGGTGTTACTGTAATTCCCATACACAGGCATTATGCAGCACATACAGATACAAGGTGTTACTGTAATTCCCATACACAGGCATTATGCAGCACATACAGATATTGCATTGCTATTAATCTCATTATGATCACTACAAACCCCCATAAGCAGGAGATCTCACTATTTTATCGGTCTGCAGCACATTTACTGAATTTGTCACAAAGGCCATTTTTGCCTGTATGCTAATACTGCAGACACCGTGTGACATTGTAGAAGATAAGGGACACCATCTAGAGTTTAGAACCTTTCATCCCTGCAGAATTTTTGTAATATGCTGGCGCTTTATTATTAAAGAATAATAATAAATAAAGAATAATAAAACAAATATATGAAAAATTAAAGGACAAAATTTACTAAATTTAACTAGCTCTTGCACAGTTACTATTTTACCATATGTTTAATTATTTTTGCATCCCATGGTTCAAATGTTACGATAAAAATTTTCTCGACATAGTATTTGGTAGTAAAGTTAAACCTATAACCCATCTTGCCCCTCATACCTTTTAATAACGACGGGAAACTGAAAATACAAAACGAAATGCAGCAGTAATTTTATTATTTTTATTTGGTTTGACGTCAAACCAATGAGAAATTTTTAAATAATCGCATCAGAAACTTGCTATGAACCGTCATAAAGCACTTTAAATATTGTCTTCACCTTTTTTGTTTTTAATTTACACATTTTACACTGTTTTTTTCCTTTTTTACACTTTATTTTCTATGGTCCCAAAGCGTCATCAAATGATCCTTCACAGTCATGAGGAACATGGCCACTAATCAGATCCTGTTCCTCACACCCTACGGACGTCACGCACCTCAAAGCCTAGAATTGTTTTAGGCTCCATCTCAAAATTACCGCTCCAACTGTCAACTATAAAAGTATAATTGAATTTAAATGGTTTGCTGGTGGGTTTGTTCAAGATCTAATTGGTCAGTGTGGAATTTGAGTCGTGGTACGAAAATCTTTTGACGGGCACACTTTCCATAAGCAAGTTCCCCTCAAAAATTGCCCCCCCCCCAATTAAAACCAAACAAGGGTTTGGAGCAGTGGTGTTCAACCTTTTATCCCTCCAGATGTTTTGGAACTACATTACACACAAGGCTCTGTCAATTTAACGAGTGGCTTGGTATCATGGGGTATGTAGTTCTGAAACCTCTCGAGGGCCAAAGTTGGTCATCTCTGATTTAGAGTCTTTATATCTGATCTTTTATGTGAAGGTTTTTGTCTTACGTGTGTAACCTACCTTTTTACTTGGCAGCTTGTGTTGGTGACAGAAATCTGAATTTCTGGCAAAAAAAAAACAGAAATCGATCTACGGATACTTCTCTTTGTGTAACAGTTCTGCGATATGTGCAAGTTCTATCCCTCCGTGGTTACTTTTACTCAAACCAAACGTTTTGTTAAAGGAATGAAAAGGATATTAATGAGTTTCAGGAAATGTACCTCTTATGTTGAGCACGTGACCTGGAAGCAGCTGCTAGATGACAGAACAGCCATGAGAATAGCTCTCCCACAGAACAGTTTAACCTCTAGAAGAGCATGCGCTTTATTTATTGGTTAAATCCCATGCATCACGTGAGACAATGACATTTCCAAGAACCTGCTCCCCCACCCCAATCCTAGCAAACCCAACCTCATTTTGTGGGACTATCTGGGGGAACAAATATACTGTTACTAGTCCTTCATGTCTGACTAGTGACATGAGGTACAAAACATTGATGATGCAATACTGAGATATGTGGGCAACGACACATGACTAACCGAAAAACGGTGGCAACTTCCAGCACGTGCTGTGAGGGGATATGCTGAACATAAGAGGAGGTGCGTTTCTTGACACTCATGGACCTTAGACAAATGTATGGAAATTAATAACAAAAACTTTGGGTTCAAGTGTATGTGTGTGTATGTATATGTATGTCTATAATATATATATATATATATATATATATATATATATATATATATACACACACACTTGTACAAGATGATCACTTTGTGTCGATGCAGTGCACATTCTTAATATTTAAGGGAAGACGAGTTTTGCAGCTCTTCAATTAAGAAAATGGTTTCAGACGCTGGACTGGTGAATGAAACTTCTGGAGCATATATGTGTGGTGCTTACAACATGTGCTATATATAAATTTTTCCTACCCACTAAAAGCTGTAAGTTGTTTGAACACTTTATTGCAGCATACCACTATTTTCTACACCTACTGTTTCAGCCTGTTACATCGACATCTCTTAACAATTTGTATCGGCTCCTTCTAAGATGCAGTTACAAGTCTGAAACCACTTTCTCTCTGTGGACAGAACTAAATATATGGGACCCTGTACGAACGGATCTAGGATGGCTACATGTTTGTCGTGGGCCTTGGATGAAATTCGGAATAACGAGTGAGAGCGACCGTTCTTCACGGACTACAAAATGCGGAATCAAACGACCGCTCTGTACATCGGAATTTTGGAAGCACAAATTTCTTTGACTATTCGGTTCAAGAGTTTTTTCTCCTTCCGGTATTCGTGCGTCGGAATGGTTCAAGGCATTTTTAAATGGACATCTCCACAATGTGAAATTGTAAATAGCATGTTGGGCTGTGCGTCCAGTGAACTAGACCAACTTGTACCTACTCTAACGAATCAAAAAAAGACATTATTTTATTGGACGTTTTGCCGTAGTATTTGTATCCTGTTTGTGATATTGGGTCAACTTGCTTGCTGATCAAGAGATTGGATCTAAATCTGTCCCTTTTTTTTTTTATTTAAATGGATTTGACTCCTAATCATTGTCAATCTACATCAAATGCAATGACTCCAGGGACGATCCGCTCCCCCCACACCCCATATTCATACTTTATTTCGCTCTGAGGACCTTGCATCTTTTCACTTGGAAAGGAAAAAAGGAATAACGCCATTTATATGAATTATTTCCATTTCTTATATATATAAACTTTTTTTTTTTTTAAAAAAAAAAGTATAATATATATATATATCTTTTTTTAAAAAAAAATTACTTTTTTTCCTTCTTATGTCTGTCCAAGAAAATGTCATGAGTGACTGGTTGTGTAGCATCAAACGATGTATTTGATTCCACGGGTGGGGGGGGGATTTCAACTACGCACCTGGTTTCCTGGTTTCTTTCTGGAAAATTAAAGAAAAAACCATCTGTTTTTAAGTATTTACCAATCTATTCTTACGTGAGTGAGACTTGTCTTTTGATCTTGTATTGTTTTACCGTTTGTTATATGTGTTATACACACTATATACATCATGAATGGTGTAGAATTAGATATATATATTTTCATATTGGGGCCAGCTACAAAAATTGGAATAATCTCTTCACTGCCAGAATACATGGTCTATTATTTTTAATATGTAATGGGCTTTCAGCAGCCGCTACTTGTGATTCGTGAATTTCCCACGGTCTGTGTAGGGCTTCTAGGCACGGGACGGAGTACGGCCCCGTGGCGACTTGCTCTGTGCTGGTCTTTTTGGTGCTGTGCAGACTTTTCACGCCACAATCACTCGCTATGCAATTCCAGGCACGGGTTTTTGCTTTTCTGCAGAGGCGACAATCTTCCTTTTTTGTTCTGTTTATTCATATTTCGTTCTTATCTGACAGTCCCCTCCTTGCCGAGATCCTCCTGGGCGGGGTTATCTAATCAGCCTGGAGTTCCTTCTGGTTTTCTGGCCTTCTCGACCGTATGCAAGTTAGATGCTACAATTTATGGTCGTCTGTAGACTCTTGTCTTTCGCACGCAATTTGACAAAGATCTCATTGGCCTTTTTGGTCCACTGCGTGCAATAACAATCATTAATATTTTTTTAATATATATATATATATATGTCTGACTGTAATGAATGCAACTCATTACCCTTTTGTATGCATCTTTATATAAAATAAGGGACACCTGTAAGGAGTGGAGGCTGAATTTGAAGAATTTATGATGTATAGAAAGTGATCTGCCCATTGTATGTTAAACACTTATGCAATAGGACACATTTTTATTTTTTTGGAACGAAAATGTTACATTAGTACAGTGGTTCCCATCTCTGGTCGTCCGGTACCCTTGAAGGAACGTGCTACTGAATTTTTTTTATTTTTTTTTGCTCATAAATTATTGGGCACAGGCTACTGATAGCCTCTGCCCAATTATTTATTCTTTTGCCTATTTTTCTTATTTTTGGTGATTATTACTCGCCTTTTGTCCCTTGGCGAGCTTTGCTTCTGCTCAGGGACTCCCGACCCCCGAAGTCCCTGAGTCTTCCAAGCGCAGCGTTTGGGAACGCAAACTGCACACCGCAACAAGACTTGCAAACTTTACGTACGCAAGTCCGGTAGCGCTTGCGCACAATGATGGATCGGGGCTGCGAGCTCAGACACGGATCCGATCCATAAGATTTCTCCCTGACAACTGCCAGCTTCGCGGGCGGTCTCAGGGAAGAGACGTCCGCGTGCTTGAGCGTGCTGATGTCTCGAGTGACTGAACTTCCCACCCGTCGGTCAATAATTCTAACCTGCCGGCTGCCTGGTCCTGCAGGGGCGGGAGCTGGGAGGGGGGGGGGATATTCCACACACTGGCCACTTTAGAAAGCTGAACTGCCCCAGTGTGCAGAATATCCTTTTTTACAGGACAGATTTTAAGGATCACCTTGGGGAAAGGCAGACTGAATCCTGCAATCCCTGAGCTGCAAATCATATCACCTGTGCTGTGCTTCAGATATCTGCAAACCTGGCCTGTTAGTAGGACCTGAGGACCAGGGTTAGTAAATAGTCGTAATAGGACGTGGAAGCTCTATCCAGTCAAAAGCAGTCTGTGACTCTGATTGGATGAAGGCGTGGCTACATTTACCAAATCAAATTCGTCCGTCATCCGGAATGTTTGAAATAAATGAGGGGGGAAAACAAATAATCTCTCCCGGGTTCTGAGTGTATTGCAGTCATTGCATGTGCTGTCAGGCCAATGTTATGTGCCTAATGGAAACCAAACGGGCCCTGTATCAGGGACAGGCAGGCCTTTATATGTTCCACAGCTCCGGACTCCAACTCCCACTGTGCATATTGTGGGGTCTGCAGCATAATCCAGCGATTCCTTACCCTGCTCTGAATTAGGCATTTGTGAAGAGGAATACATTTTATTTTTAATGCGTTCCTGGTGTAAATATGTCTGGCTTTGTTAAAATATTACAGTGTCGGGGTTGTCGTGTCCTTTTTTTTTTTTCTTCAAAGATCCACATTTTTTTGTTGTTGTAAGGGTGATGCGATCTTTATCCTATTGCATAAATATATATGTTTAAATTAGGTTTCTCTGATGGCTAAGTGCATGTAAACCATAATGCCAAGTTTTTTTCTTTCATTTTTGGTTTCACCTGATAAATGGGGCCAGGTCGATCACTTTTTTTTTTTCCCCCTTGACTCCAGTTACCCAATGTTCCAATCAAATGGGGTTCATTGCAGTTCTTGTGCGTTTTTTAGTATTTTCTTTTTATTTTGCTGTGCTTTCGTTAACCAAAGTAAATCATAAGTGTATTTCTGTGGTTTTCATTCAATTTGAGTATCAGGTTTTAAAATAAAATACTAAAATTAAGAAAAAAAAAAAGCTGTTTTTTTTTCATTTAAAGTATTTTTTTTTATTTTTTTTCTCTCCAAAGCGTGTTTCTGGCGTACAAACAATAAATTTTTTAAATTCACCTCAAACCAAGATTAAATATTTATTTAAATTTACTGCTATCCCTTCACTTTTTATTTTTACACATGTAAGGTGTAGAACACGAGCGTTAAAGGGATATTCTATTGAAAAATGAAGTCCCTTTTTTTATTTTGCCCTTAAATATATGGACAGAGACTTCTGACAGCCTCTGCCCAATTTTTTTTTTTTTTTAATATTCTCTATTTGGGGTTGATTTTACTCATCCGTTCTCCCTCGCAGTGCACTGCTCCTCCTCTTTGGCACAGGGACTCCTGAACTCGAAGTCCCTGACGCATTTCTGTGCAATTTGCTCTCCTACGTGCCCGCGTACTGTAGAAGCCTCAAATTGCTCGGTGCAATGGGACTTGCGCACTTTACGTACCCAAATACTGCAGAGCCTGCCCAGAAGATGGATCAGAGCTCTGCGCATGCACAGATCCGATCCATCTCCCGCCTCTCTGAGACCGATCGCTACAGTGATTGGTCTCCGTGCAGATGTCACTCTCTCTATCTCGGTGTACCAACGTCACTGGTGACCAGCAGACTGGAAATTCAAAAATCTTGGCTCTTGGGTGACGCGGAGGAGTTTCCTCCCCACCAATCAGCGTCACCAATTATTTCCCCATGTCCGGGGAGAGGGCGGAGAAGTTGGGGCACTCCTCACATCCTTCCCACTTTATAAAAATAAAGTGGTCAGGATGAGTAAGCGTCCCTTTACCGTGAACCTAGCGTCTCTAGGCTTAATCGATGTGTGATGTCTATCTTTTATTACTTTATTTTATGGTGTAACTTCCCTGGCTGCTGGTTGGGGATGAAATAGTAGAAAGATGCAGCAAGTGCAACCCATAAAAGAGCTTTACAGAGGATAGCACTGCGTGGAAACACCTCGGGCTTCGACCACAGCCTAACCGTTAAAGGAGAGCCGCAAATGTGTTTTTAAAATGAATTAACCGCTACCGAAAGACAATGTGTCATTACTTACTGTATCTTACGATATCAATTCTACAGATTTGTAGGGTTTAGGCTGCTGTCAGACGAGCGTAGTGTTCACGTCCGTGATTGCGCCTAAAAGTACATCCGTGATAGCATGAAAGAAAGTCCATTGGAGCCTGACACATGAAGTACGTCCGCACTGAACTGCGGACGCACAACGGCCGCGGCAAACGGACGCAAGGCAGGCAAGAACGTACAACCCCTAGAACGGCCGCACAAAGTGCGCTGCGTCCGCAACGTCCGCATAGCTTTGTGTGTGAGTGATGGAACGTGGTCAGACGGAATGCATTTATACGTCCAGCATTTTTCACGGACAAAATGGTTTTGCGTTTTAATTTATTTTCTCTCCTACATCCGTCAAAATAAACGTCAGTGAATAAACGGACTGTGTGGCCACTACTGCGTCTTCCGTACTGACGTACGTCCGTCCGTGTGCAAGGACGCACAGTCCGTAGAAATCACGCTCGTCTGACCCTAGCCTTAACCCTGTTACGCCAATACTTGATAACATGTTGCGTAGTCAACTCCCATCAGTAGGAGCTACGCAACTCTAGCAGCCAACGCCGGAACCTGTACCATGAAAAAGTGTGTCCATATTCACTTCAAAGTATTACTCACATTACTTTATTTTTTGCACTTTTTTTTTTGTATAAACCCACCCACGAGATTTGCCTTGATGTGACAGGTGGGCTTAGCCTTAGAATGGCCATTGTACCTGAACCAAAAATCTCATTTTGTTGTAGACATTATACAGGGTTGAGCCGCAGCGCGTACAACACACTTTTTTTTTCTTAATACTTAAAATGAAGTCTGGGCTGCTACACACCTTGACCACATGAAACCAAATTCCAGTGGCTACACCTAGCATCTAATTATTGCTATAAACAGATCTTTACTAGTTAATTGTAACGTTTGCTCGGGTCTTTTCCCGTTTGCGGCTCTCCGTTAACAGAGCGGCTCGGTCAGAATCGAACCACCGCCAGCTCAGGCGCGAATGTTTTTTGTAAAATGTCTAAACGAACTCCAGCTTAACGCATTTTTCGTAATGTCCGTGAAAAAGTGCGTTCTAACGAATGGACGTATTTTTTCACAGAATACGCAATAGAGGTCATACGATGCGCATTTTCGTCTGTGATTTTGTACGGATCATCAATAAAACACTTTTTGTGTCTGGACGTTATGTTGGCCGGACGTGTGCAGCGTCTGACGTCTCCTAATCAAGCACACACGCCGCTAGCGGACGCAGCGCACTGTGTACATCAGTACTAGCGGTATGACGTTCTCAAAAAAATGCGTTCATTTGCCACTTGCGTTGCGCTGCTGCAATTTTGTGTGGCCGTTCTTCGTATGCTGCCTGGCATTGGACGTCATTTGCTGCTAGCGTGGCCGTGATTTAGTGCTGCTAAACGCACGTTGATACTGCGTTGGTCTGACCCTAGCCTAAAGAGAAAATCTATCCAACGCGTTTCGCTTAAGGCTAGGGTCAGACTAACGCATTTTTCGCGTCGTCCGTGAAAAAGTGCGTTTGGACGTATTTTTTCACGGAATACGCGATAGCGGTCATACGATGCGCATTTTCGTCCGTGATTTTGTATGGATCATCAATAAAACCCTTTTTTTGCATCTGGACGTTATGTTGGACGGACATGAGCAGTGTCTGACGTCTCCTAATCACGCACACACGCCGCTATGCGGACGCAGCGCACTCTGTACGTCAGTATTAGCGGTATCACGTTCTTGAAAAAAATGCGTTTGTTTGCCGCTTGCGTTCCGCAGCCGCACTTTTGTGCGGCTGTACTTCGTTCATTGGCCGTCATTTGCTGCTACTACGGCCGTGCTAAAGTGCGGCTGCACGCGCGTTCGCACTGCGTTTGTCTGACCCTAGCCTAAAAGTGACAGAATGAGACCGTAAATACTGAGAACCCAAAACTGCTGGTACGGTGCACGTTCAGTGTCCATTGTGATGTGGTCCCAGCTCATCACTTTTGGTTCAGTTGTCCTTCCACATATTCCCTCATTCTTGCATTGGAGCGCATTCCCATTCGTCATTCCTGTTACAACATTGGAATGCACTGTGTGATAGAAGTGAATTCCAATCAACCAATGTGGAAAACCGGATTGTAATCCTAGAGGTCCACTCTACTGTGGAAAAGCAAAAGGTGAAGTGGATAACCCCGAAAGCATCCCAACAATAATGTTATAACGGCAAATGTGAGAATGTTGGAATCCATCCTATTTATTTTTTTTTTTGAGAAAGGATTTTACCAGGAAGGATACATTGAGCTTTCTCTCGTTTTCAAGTACGTCCTGGGTGGCAAGTCTGTACCGTTAGGTGTCTTGCCCAAGGACACTTACTGGAGAGGTGCTCTTGCTGGGATCAAACCCATAACTCCACGGGCTCTCTCCACGCAGAGCAGTGATGTTACCTCTACTCCACCCAGCCTATTGTTGTTTGTATGCTCAGTTATTTTTTTTAATGAGTAATATTTCTAAAATAAAGGCAAATTTATTTCTGGCGTGTTTCAGTGCAGTGACTTGGTGATCCAGATGCCTCCAAATCGTCGCTATTGTCAGTATTCAGCCAGATATACACTATATTGCCAAAAGTATTTGCTCACCCATCCAAATAATCAGAATCAGGTGTTCCAATCACTTCCATGTCCACAGGTATATAAAATCAAGCACCTAGGCATGCAGACTTGTGAAAGAATGGGTCGCTCTCAGGAGCTCAGCGAATTCCAGCGTGGAACTGTGATAGGATGCCACCTGTACAACAAATCCAGTCGTGAAATTTCCTCGCTCCTAAATATTCCACAGTCACCTGTCAGCTGTATTATAAGAACATGGAAGTGTTTGGGAACGACAGCAACTCAGCCACAAAGTGGTAGGCCACGTAACGGACAGAGCGGGGTCATTGGATGCTGAGGCGCATAGTGCAAAGAGGTCGCCAACTTTCTGCAGAGTCAATCGCTACAGACCTCCAAACTTCATGTGGCCTTCAGATTAGCTCAATAGTGCGCAGAGAGCTTCATGGATTGGGTTTCCATGGCCGAGCAGCTGCATCCAAGCCATACATCACCAAGTGCAATGCAAAGCATCGAATGAAGTGGTGTAAAGCACGCCGCCACTGGACTCTAGACGGAGCAGTGGAGATGCGTTCTCTGGAGGGACGAATCGCTCTTCTCCATCTGGCAATCTGATGGACGAGTCTGGATTTGGCAGTCGCCAGGAGAACAGTACTGGTCTGACTGCATTGTGCCAAGTGTAAAGTTTGGTGGAGGGGGGATTATGGTGTGGGGTTGTTTTTCAGGAGCTGGGCTTGACCCCTTAGTTCCAGTGAAAGGAACTCTGAATATTTCAGCATACCAAGACATTTTGACAATTCCATGCTCCCAACTTTGTAGGAACAGTTTGGAGCTGGCCCCTTCCTCTTCCAACATGACTGTGCACAAAGCAAGGTCCATAAAGACATGAGTGACGGAGTCTGGTGTGGATGAACTTGACTGGCCTGCACAGAGTCCTGACCTCAACCTGATAGAACACCTTTGGGATGAATTAGAGCGGAGACTGAGAGCCAGGCCTTCTCGTCCAACATCAGTGTGTGACCTCACAAATGCGCTTCTGGAAGAATGGTCAAAAATTCCCATAAACACACTCCTAAACCTTGTGGACAGCCTTCCCAGAAGAGTTGAAGCTGTTATAGCTGCAAAGGGTGGACCGACGTCATATTGAACCCTATGGATTAGGAATGGGATGTCACTTAAATTCATATGCGAGTCAAGGCAGGTGAGCGAATACTTTGGAAAATAATTTGTAAAAGAGGATTTTAAGAACAAATTTATATTTGGAAAGCGACATGGCATTACGTCCCCAAAAAGTTGCTGTCATGATAAAACTGCAAGAACCTCAAACCATTAACAAACCCGCATTTCTCCATTTTTGGATACACTAGCCGTCACCACGTTGATGAGCTCCGTTTGTTTGACGTAAGGTCTCCTGATCATCATGTCCTCCCTATTTTTCAAAACCTTTTACCCAGGGATTTTAAGTCGCTGGAAGATGAATACAATCACGAAAGGGGAATTTAAATTGCCCTATTTAAAGTTTCCACTTGGTGGCAGCACAAGAATGTAATACGTTATTTTTCCCTCACAAATTACGTTTTCGATGTGTCAGACTTGTGTACTAGACTAGAGCAGGGGTCAGCAACCATGGCCATCCAGATGTTTTGGAACTACATCTCCCATGATGCTCGGCCACTCAGGTTGACTGAGCATGATGGGAAATGGCCCTCCAGCTGCTTACAAACTACAATGTTGCTTTCCCCTCTTCTAGAGTAGTGTGTCCACTTAAAGGGACAGTTACAAGTTTTTACAAAGCGCTAACAAGTTCCGTAGTGCTGTACAATGGGTGGCAGGCATTCTTGTTGTTTTAGAACACTTCACCCCTATCAGTACAACATGTCAAAACATGCATTTTCCTCGTTCACTTCTGAGTCACATATTCGGAGCCGCACATGGGCTCAGCTGGTACGTAAAGCGACTTTACTCAGGACTCTCTAATCAGATGCAGGAGGTGCCAGCATGCAACCTTTGGAGAATGTCTTGGTAGCAGTATTATACCTCCCAAAAGTCACTTTATTGAGGGGCGGCCTTTATATGTCATTCTTTAGAGGCTCCTCCATACATGTTCCGGGGTTGCTGGTGTATGATAGACCCGTGAAGCAATAAAACTCCAATCACGAGTCTCTAAACTTGTCCAAAATTATGGTTTTATTCCTATAAATGACCCCGATAGGCCATAAAGTCACCTAAAGAAACCCCGGGAGTCGCCCTATCTCCAGCGATATTCCCCAAATCGCAAGTGTCCCTCCTTAGTCATTGGAAGGGGTTTGCAGTGCTCTCTACCTCTGTGCCAAAACACAAGACGATCGGCAAATCTAATGCAGGGCTGTCAAACGCTGGCCCCTCAGATGTTTCAGAACTACAACTCCCATGATTCATAGAAACATAGAAAAATGTCGGCAGATAAGAACCTTTCGGCCATCTAGTCTGCCCAATTACATGGATACTTTACCTGGATTTATCTTTTGTTTAGGATAGCCTTATGCCTATCCCATGCCTGCTTAAATTCAATCACTGTTTTGGCCTCTACCACTTCTACTGGAAGACTGTTCCATGTATCCACCACCCTCTCAGTAAAATAATGCTTCCTGATGTTACTTTTAAACCTTTACCCCTCTAATCTAAGACTATGTCCTCTTGTTTTGCTACTTTGTTTCCTTTTAATTCCCTACTTTGCTACTTTGTTTTCCTTTTGATTCCCTGGCCATCTATTGCATTGAAAGCATTCAGGGAATTTCGTGCATCAGCATCTAGGGGGCTGTGAGTTTGACAGCTCTGGTCCCCCATTACCCTTATTAATGCGGGGCAGCCGGTACAATACCCTCTCGCACGCCTTGTAAACGCCAAGTTTGTGGTGTGTCTAATGTCCTGGCTGTAAAGAAAAAACATAAATGCTGACCAGCTTCTCTTCTAAAATGGCTGAGAGATGCCCTCACCCCTCCAGCCTAATTCCACTGTTCACCATGTATGGATTATAGGGCCTAGCAAGTGCTCTTTCCGTTCCCTCAGTTTCCGGCGTGATCGTACGGCACATCTTTCAAAAGGGGAAAAAAAAATGTACAAATTATATGTTTTCATTAAAATTCGCAGATGTCTAGCATCTGGTGTAATTTCATTTCGGCTCCCACGATTCCCAACACATGCACATGGTATGCTGGAGCACACGTACCGGCCAATGCAAAAACATGGAAATGTGATCCACAAAATGGCGGCGCCCGCATTCCAATCTGTGTGACACAGAGTTGCCGTGTACTTGTCTCCATGCGTTTAACAGGAGTAAAATATAAAGGTACTGTTATGAACTGGGAGCCTACGGCCTAGGAAAATGCGTGCTAAGGGTAAACATGAAGACACTGACAAGTTCTGCCAGCCTGGCTACTTTGGCGTCCATTTTGAACTGACCTTATGATGACCCTTTCTCAACTTCCTGTTCTGGTTACTATACCTGGGTGAAGAAGCGGTTCCCGTTGAAAGGGCAGATTGTTACTTTATTTGCCATTGTTTATCTTTATGTCATTACAGACCTCACTGTGTTAATTGCATTATGACTAAGTTTGTGTTGTCCGTTTGGTTACTGAATATTTCTCCCCCCAACCCGAAAAAGCGAATAAAAATGCAAACATCCTTTGCTGCACTCAATAAAGAGAAATTGTACACGATGCCATGAATGATACAGATTTCCCCAGTGAATTCCACATTGTAATGCAAATTAGACAAAACAAAATGGAGCCCCCCCCCCTCGTTTAGCTATTTAGGCCCAAAGTTATCACCTATTAAAATTATGGTGGAGTACAAAAAGGTGGCATTGAAATCCTCCATACTGCGAATTACAAGAAATAATATAACTAATAAAGTGAAAAATATCTACACGTTCAAGCCAATCGGAGACTTACTTTGCACACAGAGCTCTTTTGCCACACTCTTGGTATGCAGCATGGAACTCTGGGTAGGACATGCAAATGAGGTTCACAATTTCTCACTTAACTACATCAAATGTCTACTTTGATGCCAGTTCCATGCCATACTATGGCTTCAAGCATTTGTCAGGGTGTGCAAGAATACGTAAGCCATTCCTGGACCGCCGTTTCTGGCTAGTTTCCCACCTATCAGCAGGAGACACACTAGGAACTGTTGCAGAGCGATGCTTATTTGTCCTAAAATTAGTAATTCTTTTGACAATTCTCCTTTGTCTCAGGTTTAATGTATTATCACCTTGGCTGTTGATAAAGCAAGTGTAACTAACTGACACGTTTGATGGGATTAGGCTAGGGTCAGACGAACGCATTCTGTGCGGACTGTGCGTCTGTGCACAACGGACGTACTTTCTGACTGACGACAAGGTAGTGGCCACACGGTCCGTTTTTGTGACTGACTTTTTTTTGACTGATGTAAATGGGAAATAAAATTAATATGAATAACCATTTTGTCCGTCAAAAATGCTGGACGTCAAAAAATGCAGTCCGTCTGACTACGTTCCATCACTCACACACACAGCTATGCGGACGTGGCGCACTCTGCACATCCGTTCTAGCGGTTTTACATTCTTGCTTAACCTGCGTCCGTTTGCCGCGTCCGTTGTGCGTCCGCACTTCTGTGCGGCCATATTTCGTGTGTGGGTCTCTATTGATCATAATTGTATACTACCACGGACGTTAAAATGTGCAGCAACATGGACGTGAGCACTGCGCTCGTCTGACCCGAGCCTAAAACCCAAATTATTGAGTGCGTCCGTCATTCCCAACACTTGTTGGGTTCATTTGATAGGGAATCACTCCTATACGTATTAGTCATTTTTTGCTAGCAAAATACCTTGGAAAATTGTGAGTAATTCCCTATCAAAGTTCTACTGTCTTTCACTTCTGGTAATGTGCTGCTTGGGTGAGCGACAGCTGTGAGTGGGAAGCCTGACCTAAAGGGTGCGACCATTTGCCTGTCTGCATGGGCCCCATCTTCAGATCTCACCTTACATGGAGACATCATCAGCACTGATTGGACCACCGCTTGCTCTGCCAATGCTATTACCAAGATGGTGGCACCCAGTAGGTAGTATAACAGCTGTGCTTTAAACCATGACCAGAAGGTGTTTTCTGAGGAATCGAGAAGAGGGAAAAGGGGGAATATAGAAATTTATTGAGTAGAAAGGCATGGGCCCATCAAAAATTATTACTTTATGTGTCCATCTATTCTAAAGGGAAGAGAGCACAGATACAATGTGCAGGATATCCATGGAGCTTGTAAACACTGCTCTCTGCCCTGTGACAATTGCTGGTGGTGCACTTGGATGTGGAAAGAACATCTGTGAGAATGGACTTTTTTCCACATGGACAGCGGTGTGGCCACCTCACTGTGCTTTGCAGACCCATGTGACGTCAGACATAGCGATTCGATGGGGAGGAAAACTGCACACCTGTTGTTGTCATAAGAGTTAACAGTACCCACGATACATCGTGTGGTCCTCCCAGTCTATCCCTCAAAATGTTACGACGGACGCTAGGAGGGGGGTCACAACCGACGCTCTTAGTACATAATACAGGGCCCATGTCTTGCTAGAATGAATTATTTAATACATTTTGGTGACCAAAGGCCCCCATAATACTAAGAAGCAAGGCTCTGAATCCTAGACCTTAATCTGCTGCTGCCTGCTGACTATATAATTTCAGGTCAAAATCCAAGATGGCGCCCAACTCAGCACCCTCACACCCTTACTCTAGAGCACTCCCCTGCTTGATTACGTGATGAAGACTGCTAGGTGGAGATCCAGGCCCTAGACGTTTATTTCTACCACTCCAGACCATGCCCAAAACTACTCGTGACAAAATAAGTTGCCACTTCCTGATATTACGAGCTAAGAAACGCACAAAGGAGAAATGAGCAACGTGGAAATTTAGCAACTGGAGCTTCTTATTAATTTATTTCTTTTTGCACGTAGAGTTTTAAAAGTTTCAGTACCACTTACCATAAGTCAGCTGAAGGCTGGCGAAGAAACCACTTGCAAGAGTTCCTGGTTTTTTTTCTTTCTCTAAAAAGATATATATCTGCCTCTTCCCCTTTCTGATGCTAAGGCGTCAAAGTACGTAGAGGAGATTATATATGTGTATATATATATATATTTATTTATAAAGCTAAAAGAATCTGCACTCAATCCATACATGTCCTGAAAGGGTTAAATGTTTTTTTTATATATAGTGGAAAGAAAAAGTATGTGAACCCTTTGGGATTACGTGGAGTTTTGCATGAATTGGTCATAAAATGTGCTCTGATCTTCATCTAAGTCACAACAATTTGAAAAACACAGTCTGCTTAAAATAATACAACATAAACATTATACTGTATGTTTTCATGTAAACAAGGAATGGTGCAGCGCCACACAACATGCATCCACCACCAGGGTGCCCAGATAGCCAATCTCAGGATATAGTGGTTTCCCCTATACCATTACACACAATAATAGAATAAATAACCTGGATCGGCGCAAGTATTGCTCTCTGGGGTCCTGGATTCTCGCATATATATATATAATAAAAGGAGAACAATAATAGTGCAACACTGATATATACAAAATACTGTAGGTGTATATGATATATATCCCACTCACAAATATAGAGCCGTAACACTGGCTCTAAGTGGGTCCAGGCATGTGGGTAATTATCTTCAATTTCTTAGGTGACCCCCACCTTACAGCAAATTTTCTGTCCAGAATTTATGCAGTGGAAAGAAAAAAGAGGAAAATTTCCTTGTGTAGATCCGCAGACAGAGGTCACAGTGTTGTGTACCGATGGAATCGTACTCACATTTTGAGGAGCTCACATAGCTCGTGGATGTATGCCCATAGGTTTTTTTAAGGTGGGGGAAAAACCCAGAGGAAAAACCATCAATGATCTGGGAAACAGCACCAATAATCCAGGAAACAGCAATGCAGGAAACGGGATTAAAGATAGAAAATAAAATTTATTAAAATATAGTTAAAATAACCACCAGAACGCGTTTCGCCGCATCAAGTAGCGGCTTCATCAGCTGGAAGCTGACTGGGTTGAGGTCAGGACTCTGACTAGGCCACTCCAGAAGGCATATTTTGTTTTGTTGAAGCCATTCTTTTGTTGAATTACTTGTATACTTTGGGTCATTGTCCTGTTGCATCACCCATCCTCTGCGGAGCTTCAGTTGGTGGACAGATGGTCTTACGTTTTCCTGCAAAATGTCTTGATAAACTCTGGAATTCATTTTTCCATCAATGACACCAATCCCTCCAGGCCCTGAGACAGCAAAGCAGCCCCAAACCATGATGCTCCCTCCGCCATGTTTTACAGTGGGGATGAGGTTTTGATGTTGGTGTGCTGTGCCTTTTTTTCTCCACACATAGTGTTGTGTTTTTTTTCCAAACAACTCAATCTTGGTTTGAAAACATATAAAGTTTGTGTTGTATTATTTTAAGCAGACTGTGTTTTTCAAATTGTTGTGACTTAGATGAAGATCAGAGCACATTTTATGACCAATTCATGCAAAACTCCACGTAATCCCAAAGGGTTCACATACTTTTTCTTGCCACTGTATATATATAATATGTATAAAGACTGTGTTTTGCATTATGTGATTGTGTGCTCCTGTTTAACCCTTTCCTTTCATAGTACGCCACACTGACTTCAATGGGCCTCCTCCGGTCCCACTCACTAGCTGGCGCACCCAGGGGTCAAGTCCTAAAAAAAGAAGTGTGGGAAGTCACCAAGATTTCTGTCCCCCAATTAGCAATTATCACCTCACACGAAACACAAACAAACACTCGAATCTGATGTATTTGTGTG
The DNA here is from genome assembly GCA_009667805.1 of Leptobrachium leishanense. Lineage (NCBI taxonomy): Eukaryota > Metazoa > Chordata > Amphibia > Anura > Megophryidae > Leptobrachium > Leptobrachium leishanense. The sequence goes on along the minus strand of CM019069.1, from coordinate 138,415,726 downwards.
TGTGTGTGTGTGTGTGTGTGTATATATACAGTCAGGTCCAGAAATATTGGGACATCGACACAATTCTAACATCTTTGGCTCTATACACCACCACAATGGGGTTGGAATGAAACAACACAATGTGCTTTAACTGCAGACTGTCAGCTTTAATTTGAGGGTATGTACATCCAACTCAGGTGAACGGTGTAAGACTTACAGCAGTTTGCAGATGTGCCTCCCACTTGTTAAGGGACCCAAAGTAATGGGACAATTGGTTTCTCAGCTGTTCCATGGCCAGGTGTGTGATATTCCCTCATTAAAAGGCCCAGAGTTCATTTCAAGTGTGTTATTTGCATTTGGAATCTGTTGCTGTCAACGCTCAAGATTAGATCCAAAGAGCTGTCACTATCAGTGAAGCAAGCCATCATTAGGCTGAAGAAATAAACAAACCCATCAGAGAGATAGCAAGAACATTAGGCGTGGCCAAAACAACTGTTTGGAACATTCTCAAAAAGAAGGAACGCACCGGTGAGCTCAGCAAACACCAAAAGACCCGGGAGACCACGGAAAACAACTGTGGTGGATGACCGAAGAATTCTTTCCCTGGTGAAGAAAACACCCTTCACAACAGTTGGCCAGATCAAGAAGACTCTCCAGGAGGTAGGTGTATGTGTGTCAAAGTCAACAATCAAGAGAAGACTTCACCAGAGAGAATACAGAGGGTTCACCACAAGATGTAAACCATTGGTGAGCCTCAAAAACAGGAAGGCAAGATTAGAGTTTGCCAAACAACACCTAACAAAGCCTTCATAGTTCTGAAACAAGATCCTATGGACAGATGAGACCAAGATCAACTTGTACCAGAGTGATGGGAAGAGAAGAGTATGGAGAAGGAAAGGAACTGCTCATGATCCTAAGCATACCACCTCATCAGTGAAGCATGGTGGTGGTAGTGTCATGGCATGGGCATGTATGGCTGCCAATGGAACTGGTTCTCTTGTATTTATTGATGATGTGACTGCTGACAAAAGCAGCAGGATGAATTCTGAAGTGTTTCCGGCAATATTATCTGCTCACATTCAGCCAAATGATGCAGAACTCATTGGACGGCGCTTCACAGTGCAGATGGACAATGACCCAAAGCATACTGCAAAAGCAACCAAAGAGTTTTTGAAGGGACAGAAGTGGAATGTTATGCAATGGCCAAGTCAATCACCGGACCTGAATCCCATTGAGCATGCATTTCACTTGCTGAAGACAAAACTGAAGGGAAAATGCCCCAAGAACAAGCAGGAACTGAAGACAGTTGCAGTAGAGGCCTGGTAGAGCATCACCAAGGATGAAACCCAGAATCTGGTGATGTCTATGCGTTCCAGACTTCAGGCTGTGATTGACTGCAAAGGATTTGCAACCAAGTTTTAAGAAGGGAAAGTTTGATTTATGATTATTATTCTGTCCCATTGCCTTTGGTCCCTTAACAAGTGGGAGGCACATCTGCAAACTGCTGTAAGTCCTACACCGTTCACCTGAGTTGGATGTACATACCCTCAAATTAAAGCTGACAGTCTGCAGTTAAAGCACATTGTGTTTGTTTCATTCCAACTCCATTGTGGTGGTGTATAGAGCCAAAGATGTTAGAATTGTGTCGATGTCCCAATGTTTCTGGACCTGACTGTATATATGTATTGAATATAGCAAAAATATATGATAAATCCTATATTTATTGTGACTTTTATAGGGAAATATATGATTGAACACCTGAATACAAGTCTTATAGTGTATGGGACCAAAGAGGAAAGACAGACAGGATGTAAGGGTGACCAAGGCCATGCCGAGTGCCGACTGTTGGACTGACCATAGACTTATCTCCAAATTAGACTTTTACATCAAGCCAAAGAGACGTCCACAGAGAAACAAAGCTGTGGTGAAACGGATTAACATCAGTAAACTAAGGAACCCCAATACAGCAACCTCACTAGCAGAAGATCTTGACAACCAACTCTCAGAGCTGCAATTAGAAGGAAATGCTGAGAAGGATTGGGAAAGTTTCCATGATATTGTGCACTCTTCTGCACTGAAGGTTCTTGGACCCTCACACAGGAAACAGCAGGACTGGTTTGACGAAAATGATGATGAGATCAAGGCCCTACTTGCTGAGAAGCACTGCCTTCATCGTGCTTATCAGAACGACCCGTCATCAATAGCCAAGAAAAATGCCTTCAACAACACTCGCAGGACCATACAGAGCAAGCTTCGTAAGATGCAGGACTCTTGGCTGAGTGCCAAAGCAGATGAAATTCAGAAATTTGCTGATAGAAACGATGCCAAACGGTTCTACGAAGCCCTTAGATCCTTGTACGGCCCTCAACCATCAGGGAGCTTCCCTCTGTTAGACTTAGATGGCGTAACTCTCATTACTGAGAAGACTCGGATCCTACTGCGGTGGGCTGAACACTTCCAATTTGTACTGAACCGGTCAACTTCCATTAACAACAAGGCGATCGACAGAATGCCTCAGGTAGATATCAACCACAGCCTGGACGCCCCACCAACAAATACTGAAACCCAACAGGCCATCAACCAGCTGTCCAGTGGCAAGGCCCCGGATCTGATGCGATTCCAGCGGAAGTCTACAAGGATGGCGGTACAGTGCTTGTCGACAAGCTCACTCTGCTGTTCCAGTCTTTCTGGAATCAAGGATCTCTTCCTCAGGAATTTAAAGATGTGTCCATCGTACATCTCTATAAGAGGAAAGGGGATCAACAAGTCTGCGATAATCACAGAGGAATATCACTGCTTTCCATCGCAAGCAAGATCCTTGCACGAGTATTGCTGAATCGCCTGACTGACCACCTGGAACAGGACCTATTACCAGAGACACAGTGCGGTTTCCGCAAAGAGCGCGGCACTGTGGACATGATCTTCGCAGCCCGACAACTCCAAGAGAAGTGTCAAGAGCAGAATCGTGAATTGTATACCACCTTTGTAGATCTCACCAAGGCTTTTGACACCGTCAGTCGCGAAGGTCTGTGGCGCATCATGTCGAAGTTTGGGTGCCCTGATAGATTCATCTTAATGGTACGTCAGTTCCACGACAGCATGACAGCTTGTGTACTGGATGATGGAGAAGCTTCAGAGGCCTTTCCCGTTACAAACGGCGTCAAGAAAGGCTGTGTGTTGGCACCGACCCTGTTTAGCATAATGTTTTCAGCTATGCTGTCAGAAGCCTTCCAGAACACTTCCTTGGGAGTTAGCCTGAGATACAGGACCGAAGGGAAGCTGTTCAACCTACGTAGACTCCAGGCTGTCACCAAGGTAAAGGAGACTGTGCTACGAGACTTCCTTTTTGCTGATGACTGTGCCCTGAATGCTGGATCAAAGCAGGAAATGCAAGCCAGTGTGGACAAATTCTCAGCAGCATGCGACAACTTCGGCCTCCTTATTAACACAAAGAAGACCGAGGTGATGCATCAGCCAGCTCCGAAAGCCCAACATCAAGAGCCCACCATCACAGTGAAGGGACAAAAGCTGCAAGCAGTGGACCAATTTACATACCTAGGCAGCACCCTTTCCCACGCAGTGACAATTGACATTGAGGTCAACTGCAGAGTAGCCAAGGCAAACTTTGCATTTGGCAGACTATTGACCAACGTATGGGACCGCCGTGGAATAAGCCTTGACACAAAGCTCAAAGTCTACCGAGCAGTAGTGTTAAACACCCTGATGTATGCCAGTGAGACTTGGACTGTATACAGGAGGCATGCTAGGCAACTGAATCGCTTCCACATGACATGCCTCCGCAGACTTCTCAGGATCCGGTGGCAGGATATGGTGCCAGACACAGAAGTCCTTTCCAGAGTAGGCCTGCCATCAGTTTACACCCTGCTGATGAAAGCCCAGACACGCTGGGCAGGTCATGTTGCAAGGATGCCCGATCATCGCATCCCTAAACAGCTCCTCTACGGTGAGCTGTCTCAAGGAAAGCGGTCGCACGGGGGACAAAGGAAGCGATACAAAGATACACTGAAAGCCTCCTTCAAGTCCATGGATATTGATATCACCTCCTGGGAAATCTTGGCACAAGATCGATCGACATGGCGCACGCTGATCCTCCAAGGCTGCCAGATATTTGAGGACAGAAGAGCAACCATAGCACAAGAGAAGCGAGCACTTCGCAAAGCCAGAACTGCAAATGTTGCAACAGGGGTACCCACACATGTCTGCTCAACGTGTGGCAGAACATTTCCTGCTCGAATAGGCCTCATCAGCCATCTGCGGACACACCGTGGACAACCCACAACCTGTTAGATGTCAAGGTCCTCATCGAATACGATGGACGAACATCACATATATGTATTGAATATAGCAAAAATATATGATAAATCCTATATTTATTGTGACTTTTATAGGGAAATATATGATTGAACACCTGAATACAAGCCTTATAGTGTATGGGACCAAAGGGAACTCAGTTCCCTCTGCAAAAGTAGTGCAGGAACTCCGTTCCCATCCATTCCCCCTGGACCTGACCCCTGACTATACCCCTGAATACTACTATTAGTATAACTGATACTGGAAAAGACGATAAGGGGAAAATAAATACGAAATCCATAATCTGTACATCACACATCTTGGTGAGCCATTCTTCAAACGGGAAAATAAGCCAATGGCGGCTTCTTCAACTGCCATTCCAATATTCGTTGAACAACACTTTTATATAGAAATCTCCCATTTTCAAACACTGGGTCCTTGTGAGTGGTTTTACAGAAAATAAAATGGTATGAAGGAGTGTTAAAGAAAAATATTGCAGAGGTCAAGTCCTGCAGGAACAGGACAGGTTCCCTCACTATTTTAGCAGGAGGAACTTACCGGTAGTTCCCTTTTGGCTGATATACAGTACTAGGAAGCTGCAATACCTTTCTATATAGACACAGTTTTATAAAACTGTCTATATTTAAGGATTTTCCTGGATTTAAGCACATTGGGATGGCGTTCTCATGCATAAAGAAGTGCTGCAGTTGCTGTGCCTCCCAGTAATCTTTAAGACCATAATGGACAGAAATGTTGTCGAGTTCCCACACTTATTTTTTTTTTTTTATGACTTGACCCCTGTATCCTTGTGTCTGCCCTCCCAAACTTATGCATGAATAGCTTTGACTGTATCTCCGCCATTCTTCCATCACGGCGTACGGAAGCCTTTTGTAGATCATAGTACACGGCTGCTGTACAGCGGCTATGAGGAGCTAGAGAGACGCCTGTGCCAACGAAAATGTATCTGTTCAGTATGCAGAAAAATTATCAACAAAAAAAATTAAATAGTAAAAAAAACTTACGAAATTCTAATTGGTATCCGCGAACACCAAGCGATGTGTGGAATTGCTGTATTTTCCTATATTTGAGCTAGTCTTGCATCCCGTGTTTAACATTAGGGCTGCAACTAACGATTATTCTCATAAATCGATTAGTTGGCCGATTATTATTTTGATTAATCGATTCATCGGATAAAAAAAATAGAAAAAAAATTGTTTACTTAAAAGGAATTTTATGTAAAAAAATAACCACAACCCCTCCCCCTTTTTCATAAGCAATTTGCGTAGTGTACGTAACTTTCGTACGTACATATGCAAATTGAGTGTGATAGGGAGTGGGTATGGACAAAAGACCGGATCTGACTGTGGGAGTGAGTTTGGGGAAAGGGACCAGACCAAAAGGGAGGGAATGTTAGTTCCTGACCAAAGCGGGTATGGCAGGGAAGGTGAGGTGGTGGCACAGGACTCTAGCTTCAAGTAAGGATAAAACACAGGCATACAGCTCCTTTACCCAGTGGCAGTATCGTATTGTGTTATTGTTCTGCTACTGTTGTAAACAGAATAAAAACAAGCTGGTTGTGTCTGACATAACTCTAGAACTAAATCATACCTATTAAAGCAGCGGCGCGTCTTCGCCAATCAGCTCCGAAGCTGAAGTTATTTCGTTTAACTCAGTCTAACTCTAAACAGTGTGTGCTGTACACAGGACGATTAATCGACACCGATTAATCAATAATGGGATTAGTTGACAACTATTTTAATCATTGATTATTTCTCGATTAATCGATTTAGTTGTTTCAGCCCTATTTAACATATTTATTTTATGCTGGTATTTTTGGTTTATTTAAGAAACCTACAGTGAAAATGTTAAGCCCCTCAGTCCGCACCTCTGTAAAATCAGAGAAGTGGGACAATGTGCATGTGGTCGTGAAAGCGCCGTAGAAAGGAACCAATATGATATATTGTTATGTCAAAGGCATACCTGTTTGTCTGCACACGGTGCCCGGGACGGAGGAACCGAGCAGCCACAAAAGCGCACTTTATTTTGTTCTTAGAATAAAGACAGATCCTCTTCACAGATGTTTCATCTTGTTTGTGCTCAGGAAATGTTCTTTTTTTTTTATTATTTGTAAAGGAAACCTACTGCTGAATAAATCGGCAACGTGCTTTAATCTGCAAAATGAAAAGCCACTCCGCCGCCCTGCTTGGCTTTTGTTTGCTGAATGCGGACAGATGTACCGTATTGTCATACATATAATTACAGGCTGTTTCCTCTTAAGTCTATGACGAAGGAGCCCCCCACTTTTCCTTTTCATAATTCATTCTATTCAGTTTTTTCCATCCACCCTATACTGTCCGGACTTTCACTGTAATGAATACACAGTGTTCAAAGAATAGTTATATGTTTATTTTATAACCCAGACGGAAACTGATCTCCATTTTTTATTCGATACACAGGTAAGACACCAAAAACACATAGTGAGAAGCAGAATAATATTGGTGCTGTGCTGTGTAAGAACCTGAGCTGTCAATAATCCATGCATATCCTAAGGGCTGTCATCAAGGTGTTCAGAGGTCAATAACTTCAGGGGGCCTTGGCCTCTTGGATCTCTCCATGCCACCCAAGGCTGAGCCTGCGAAATACCAACAAATTTCCCGGTGGGCTACAGCATCTGGAGCCGGTAATTCATCATTGAGGGAGCGATTAGTATGGGCTGCACCAGGTAGTGAAGCAGATCAAACCATGGGTGAATCCAGGGGGGGGGGGATGGGGCCGAGAAAATATTACAGACCCGCCGCCGCCGGGTCTTTTTCTCCCTACGAGCGGCCGCCGGCATGCAGCTTGGCTGCTCACCTGGGAACCATCTGACCAGCGCAGCCACGAGATCGCGGAGGTCAGGTGGTTCCCAGGCGAGCAGCCAAGCAGCATGCCAGCGGCCACTCATAGGGAGAAAAGCGTCCGGTGGGTACTCGGAGCCTGGCAGAGGAGGTGAGAGCTGAGAGCAAATATATCCATGTGAGCTGGGGGCAAATATATATCCATGGGAGCTGGGGGCAAATATTTCCATTTGAGCTGGGCCAAATATATCCATTTGAGCTGGGCCAAATATATCCATGTGTGCTGGGGGCAAATATAGATCCATGTGAGCTGGGGGCAAATATATATATCCACCTGAGCAGGGGGCAATGTATCCATGTATGAGCTGGGGGCAAATATATCCATGTGTGAGATGGGGGCAATATATACATGTGAGCTGGGGGGGCACCCTGGGACCCTCGTATGGAAAGTGTTCGCAGGGCTCATGAGCCACATGAGGACAGACCCTGTGCAATGTTCTGGGGAGAGTGAGTGTAATGAGCACAGATTGCGATTAGGTGCGTCTCTGCCTGTCGCTGCGAACCCAACACCAGCTCTTAACTAAAACTAGTAGAATGTCCCCCCGAAACTTGTGTCTGGATCCGCCCCTGGATCAAACACTCAGGGAACCCTTTTTATCCCCTTGCTGAAGTAGACGAGGAGGGAAAATTTTTTTTTCAGTAAGGAGCCCATGGGTGGGCTGACCATTTGGGCAGAGCCTGAGGGAACTGGCCTAGAAGGGGGCACCATAAGGGCCCTCTTAAAGCTTGGTCAGGCCTGCCCATTCAGCTTGGCTCCTGCACCACTTGCATGTGTGATAAGGCACAATGGGGGTGCCATGATCTCTAATTGCCAGGGGGCCCTATGAGTTGTCAGTTCAGCCCTGGAGGGGCTCCAAGATTTTTGATGGCAGCCCTGCATATCCTCATTTCATAACCACAGACACCAGGAAGAGAAAGCCCTAACTACTGGTCCTTAGAATGGCCATGTCATAAGATTATCTGGAAACAGACACCCAAGAAAGGACAATGAGAAAATCTGAGTCAGAAAAGCTAAAGGTCCTACACCATGTGGGCAGGGGTGGAAGCCAGGGTCATAAGAATACAGAGATAAGACGGGTCAACAAACAAGGCCAAAGGTCGGTACAAACAGGTAATCCTAAACAACAAAGAACGTGGAAATGAAGTCTAGGGTTTACATAGCCAGAAGCTCACTTTCATTGGGCCGCGTTATTCACCTGCACCAAAAGGTCAGAGATCGATGCACAGCATCAGACGTATGATGCAAGGCGGGAGACCTATAAATAATCGATGCCCAAGAACATCCAGTGTCACTGATGCCGACAGAAGGGAGCACCGAAGCAACACAACGCCACGAGCCAGACAAACGACGCAAAGCCATACAGGGAGCCGTAGATGGTAAGGGATGCTAAACTCGGTCTGTTACTTGCGTATGGAGCGATTCCCAACGCTGGTTGGATACACTGTTCAAATCGTGGGATTTCACACTGGCAAAGTTAAATCGGTCATAAATAGACGCTTGCATTTTAAGGATTATCGCAGGAAGTGGAGCCAAGACTAGACAATGCTAAGATGTTTTAGATGTCTTCTCACCCTTTTCTGGGTCATATATAGAATGGGCACACACTGCATGGCAAAACCGGGCCCCTACTAACCCCCGGGTCCTCGGGCAGTGCCCGAGTGCCCGATGGGTCAGTCCACCCCTGTATAGAAATAGAAATGTAACTTAGGAAGCCCAAAATACTTTGTCCTTGTTCTTTTTTTCCTCTCTCGGAAAATCCCAGGTGAATCGATGACATGCTCTCTAGAGCCATTTAGCCTTGTTTTTTTAATCTATTTGTCCTTGACGAAAAGATCCTTGGGGCTACACATTGTTTAAAATCGATGCCCTGACGAATGTGCAGTTCACATGGTTGTTGACTTCTTTTCTTTTTGGTTTTGAGGGTCCAGTGAGGTGGGTCTCCAGGATATGGGGAGTGAATTTGCTGCTGCACTTTCCTCTCTCAAGAGGTTTGTACCACCTTACAGAGTCCCATCACCCCAGACCTCAGGCAATAGGTTAAGATGAAGGGTCTCCATGCCCACACTTTGACTGGGACCCCGAACAGGCTTGATGTGTCCTCGGTTTGGAGTTTGTTGTACAAATCCAAGATGGCTGCCTTCCCACTGAAACATGGACAGGTCGTCAATGGAAAATTACAGTTGACTGTTCCGTAGATTGGTTAGGGTAGAATAATACCGAACGGTGTTATTGTTTGGAAATAATCAATGGAAAGAACATTTCAGGTAGCAGAGACAGTTTAGGAAGGGTATGAGATGGGGTCGCACAAGCCAAGAGTCATGGTTCAGAAAATTACAACAGAAAGAAAAAACATTACGGCACCAAGTAACGATCCATCATCCTGGCACAAACAACGGTCACAGCATTTCAAGCAAGCGCAGAACACCTGATAAATACAAGTACTTGGCAAAGTAATCGTTTCTGTTGCTCTAATCTAATTAAAGATATAATCATTTTACAATGCTGAGTTATGCTGGATAATTTTGGTAGCAGAGAAAGAAGCAAGGCAGGAGCACAGAGAGCAGACAAAAAGAAGGCAGGGGCACAGAGAGCAGAGTTTGCAGAGACAGGAAAGAGGCAGGAGCACAGAGAGCAGAGTTTGCAGAGACAGGAAAGAGGCAGGAGCATAGAGAGCAGAGTTTGCAGAGACAGGAAAGAGGCAGGAGCATAGAGAGCAGAGTTTGCAGAGAAAGAAGGAAGGCGGGGGCACATAGAGCAGAGAAAGAAGGCAGGGGCACATAGAGCCAAGAAAAAGGCAGGGGCACAGAGAGCAGAGTTTGCAGAGACAGGAAAGAGGCAGGAGCACAGAGAGCAGAGTTTGCAGAGAAAGAAGGAAGGCGGGGGCACATAGAGCAGAGAAAGAAGGAAGGCAGGGGCACATAGAGCAGAGAAAGAAGGAAGGCAGGGGCACATAGAGCAGAGAAAGAAGGCAGGGGCACATAGAGCAGAGTTTGCAGAGCCAAGAAAAAGGCAGGAGCACAGAGAGCAGAGTTTGCAGAGACAGGAAAGAGGCAGGAGCACAGAGAGCAGAGTTTGCAGAGAAAGAAGGAAGGCGGGGGCACATAGAGCAGATAAAGAAGGCAGGGGCACAGAGAGCAGAGTTTGCAGAGAAAGAAGGAAGGCAGGGGCACATAGAGCAGAGAAAGAAGGCAGGGGCACAGAGAGCAGAGTTTGCAGAGACAAGAAAGAGGCAGGAGCATAGAGAGCAGAGTTTGCAGAGAAAGAAGGAAGGCGGGGGCACATAGAGCAGAGAAAGAAGGCAGGAGCACAGAGAGCAGAGTTTGCAGAGACAGGAAAGAGGCAGGAGCATAGAGAGCAGAGTTTTCAGAGAAAGAAGGAAGGCAGGGGCACATAGAGCAGAGAAAGAAGGCAGGGGCACATAGAGCAGAGAAAGAAGGCAGGGGCACATAGAGCAGAGTTTGCAGAGCCAAGAAAAAGGCAGGAGCACAGAGAGCAGAGTTTGCAGAGAAGGACAGAGAGAGGAGTCAAAGGCAGAAAGCAGAAGCAGAGAAAGTCTGAAACGGAGGAAAAACAGTGAAAGAGCTGAAAAACATCCGACAGTCACAAATTGAGGAAAACAGTAAATTCCAGGACAGTCAAAAGTCGAAAATAAACAATAAAGTTCGGGCAGTCAAAGGCTGAGAGAAAAATAATCTGGTATCACAGGTATATCGGTGACGCGGCTCTTCTCTTGACTGATCTCTTTCTGCTGTGACTCCCAAACAGTGAGGATCAGTGTTTTATATGACGTCCCTGGAGTGCACCTTCTGTTTGGGATGGATAGATAGATATGGATAGATAGATAAATAGATGGATAGATAGATAGATAGATAGATATGGATAGATAGATAAATAGATATGGATAGATAGATAGATAGATAGATAGATAGATAGATATGGATAGATAAATAGATAGATAGATAGATATGGATAGATAGATAGATAGATAGATATGGATTGATAGATAGATAGATATGGATAGATAGATAAATAGATAAATAGATAGATATGAATAGATAGATAGATAATAGATATGGATAGATAGATAGATAGATAGATATGGATAGATAGATAGATAGATATGGATAGATAGATAGATATATATGGATAGATATAGATAGATAGATAGATAGATAAATAGATAGATAGATAGATATATATGGATAGATAAATAGATAGATAGATAGATATGGATAGATAGATAGATATGAATAGATAGATAGATAGATAGATAATAGATATGGATAGATAGATAGATAATAGATATGGATAGATAGATAGATAATAGATATGGATAGATAGATAGATAGATAATAGATATGGATAGATAGATAGATAATAGATATGGATAGATAGATAGATAATAGATATGGATAGATAGATAGATATGGATAGATAGATAGATAGATAGATATGGATAGATAGATAGATAATAGATATGGATAGATAGATAGATATGGATAGATAGATAGATATGGATAGATAGATAGATAGATAGATATGGATAGATAAATAGATAGATAGGTCTCTGTCTTGCCCAGCTCCTGTAAATGCGCGGTGGAGGATTTAACTATTAAACGCATAGTCGGACAACAATTGAAGTGAATATTTCAGAAGGCACTGATCTGTATCCGGCGGCCTGAGATAGTATTAGGAGTGGAGTCTCCACGTGTAAATGTTTTACCAAATTCCCTGCATCATTACGGCCGGGATCGCAGCTTGTCAGACATCGATTGACCTCTTTTGACACTTTTGGATAGTTGTATCTTTAATCCGCCGGTTCTCAGGGAGGAATCCGCACCCGTGTCATTATTCTTTAACCCTTTAGGAGGTTAACTCTGGACATTCTATTCCACTTGGTAACATTTTACATCTAGATCATTTTAATTGTCGCTCCAAATATTTTATACTCCGAGTGACATTTCCGGAGTCGTGGTGGCTTTCGGTGATACTCACACCCCATAAAACTTTATTCCTAGAGCCGAGTTTCTATTGTCTTCTGTAATCGGTCAACTTGGATAATACAATCAGGCAAGCACATGGATGCTTTAAAAGCAGTTTCACCGGTCGTAAAAGTTTAATCCCCTATTACATTCTTCGTGCAATTTCGCTCGCGCTGTGCAAATTTTTTTCTGCGCATCGTCCAGCGTTATCGCGTGAAAATTAACGTGGTATTCCGATCCAAACGCATTTTCTCATCCGTCAAAAAATAACGTTCGGAAAAACGACGCGCAAAACGAAGTGTAATACGCACGCAGTAACGTTGCGCACGTAAATCAGGCGCGGACTGTTTTTTTCGCGGGATTCAGCCAATCAGAATTAAGAACCTTACTTGATATCAATTTACCTTAATTTGACTCACTTACGTTTTTGCGCCTGTCAAAGTCAATCTGTGTATACATGCTGCAGCAATAAAAAAAAACACGCACAAATTCACAATTTTATTGTTTGGGTATGTGTAGAATGTGTAACTATACTGCGCTGTATATTTTTTTTCGTGCTGGTGTTTTTCATTTCGGCCAGAACGTTCAGATTTGCTGTTACCACCAGCTTTTCAAAGACGTTAAAATTATGCGCGCAAACGTCATTCGTAAAAAGATGCGCATCGATTGTAATACCATCCGCGTACCAGCGCACAAACGCATTTGCGCTCACAATGTTAAGTATAGGACGCGCACAGTTCATCACGCTCGCGCAGGTCCATCTGCGTTAAACGATAACGCGCATCGTTTGTAATACGACGTTCAGCGCAAAGGGTTTTGCCCCTCGCCCAAATGTGCGTTTGCGCACGCAAAACGCGCTGCGCGAAGAATGTAATAGGGGCCTCAATGTGGGAAAAAGGCTACGCAAAATATCTGTCGCGTTCAAGCACTAAACTAAAGCTGTAAAAACGAGTACCACTATTGGTGAGATTTAAAAGCCGTCATTGTGATTTCTCCATCCAGATTTCTAGACCAGTAGAAGCTGCATCACGAGACGGACAGGTGCTTTCTAACGGGATACGGTCCATGGCATGAGATTATGGATTTGATGTTAGTATCCGTACCTCGGTCCTCTAGCTCTTTAAGGGGACGCTAACACTTACATAAGCTGTAGCTAGATTACTCGTGCATTACAAATAAAAACACATTATAAAACACGCACTGCTGGTTTTTCTTTGTTTGAAGTAACTGCATGTAAAAAAGTAAAAAAATAAAGATTTTTATTAACAGGTTTTTGTCTCCTGTTTCCATTTTGTGGATTTTTTCCCCATGATGCACCATTTACCAAAATCTATGCAAAAAGTTTTACTTTACGGCTGCAGTGTAGCTTCTGCAGTATTTAAGAGACAACGAGGTAGAGGAGGGAATGTTTTGATAAGGCTGCAGGGGGTCTATTGTGATGTCCACGCTACATTAGCAACAACTGTGGAATGGAGCCCGAATTTTGGCAAGTGTTTCTTAGGGTTCAGGATAGGTGGACCGAATATAAAGTAAGTCAGAAGATTTAAAAATTAACCTATACACAGCGCAAAAAAAATATAATCACTTGTGGTATATCATAGGGCAAACAATTATGTCGGTTCATAGCAAGTCCCGGTTTATGCCACAGAGAGACCAAGGTGCACTACTGGAACCTTTCTACATTTTCTTAGGAGCTATTCATTTACTTAACCTTTTGTGATGATGAGAACGTCTCATATGATGCGGATCAGCCGCCCTGACCTGCTTCACATCGGATGCAGTCAGCAGCGACGAGCCTCAGTGATGGGAGGTAAGTATAAATATACTTTGGCCGATACTGTGACAGTCACCTGTCCTCTAGGGACTTTTTTTGAGGCTGTCACACCAAATCACTTGGCATGAAGAGGTTAAAATTATTCTGCATTAAAGCCCTACTAATATGCAGCAGGAGAGGTGGCTTCAGCCTCCCCAGCGTCAGAAGGATGGAGGGCTTCGCGAAAAGGACAGCTCCGAATCCCTTTACCCTCTAACCGAGCAATACGCCAAGTGGATGATCCATATCCCTGTAATGCAGGAATCTCAAACTCTGGCCACCAGAAGTTTCTGAACTACCTCTCCCATGATTCTCTGCATTCAAAGAATTCTAGGAATCGTAGGCCACCAACCTCAGGGGAGCCAGAGTTTGACATCCCTGCTGTCATGTGTTCTTGCTACCAACTAACATAGAGTAACAACAAGTGTGGGGGCATCTAGTACCTTCGAAGTAAGAGAGAAGGGGTTTAAACATGGGCCGTCATCTTAAGGAGAGCCTATAACGGATTATTCACTAAGCAGTGAGTTGGTGGACAATGGCAAGGGAATCGCTTTAGGCCAAAATTGCTGAAATGACATTTCTCCCACCCTCGGCTTTCCTCCTTTGTTCCCCGCAAAACTCTTAAACGTGTCGGAGACATACAGGGTTATTCAAAGAGCTCCGAATTGCTGGCCGGTTACCTTTCCTGGCCATTCGGCTATCCAGAGAGCAGGCAGTTCGCCAAATGTTGGCGAATTGCATGCACATACGGTGCCTGTTCGAGGGCAGTGAATTTCCCATAGAGAAGCAATGCTTTGTCTAATCAGAGAACAAAAACCAGCAGTGAAAAGTTGCCGAATTGCCCTGCTGTTCGGTGGTTTCATTCGACAGATTTATTCAGGCGAATCCCATAGGCTTCAATGTTAAAAATATTCCTGTTTTAATCCAATATCTAATAAACTTTTATTATAATATTCTGCAGTAAAAAGTCTCTTTATTTATAGATTTTTTTATGATCTTTTAAGCATTTTTCGGGATTTTTTTGCAAAAGAAATTTCAGATTTTTTTTTTAACCTCCCTGGCGGTCTATTTCTTCAGCAAAATCTTTGCTGAAAGCGCTCTATTTTTTTTTTTGCCTCCCCCTAGCGGCATCCCGAGTGTAGCTCGGGGTTAAATTCCTATGTTGGAAGCGGTAACCCCGAGCAACAATGGGGATGCCGCTGGATACATTACCTCTCCCTGCGCTCCCTCGATGTCCCCAGCTGCCTCCTCCGGCGACTGCGACCTTATACTTCCTGGTTTACTCCTCGCGAGAAGGAATCCAGGAAGTAGGAGGTCGCGATCGCCAGGGGAGACTGCAGAGATCACCGAGGGAGCGCACGGGGAGGTAATGTATACAGCCCGAGTGTGTCTCGGGGTTACTGCTCTCAGCGGTGAAACGTAACCCTGAGACACACTCGGGAACACCTCCAGAGAAGTTAAACTTTTCTTCTGTATTCTGTAACAGACCTTTTTATTATCATTCATTGGATCTTAAACGTAAATTTCAGACATTTTCGTTCAGTAGTTTCTTTGCAAACAGTGTTTCACTTTTCAAACATTCAAGCGTACTGTTTTTTTTTTCACTCCATTTGTCTGCGGTGTCGGCTTTTCCGGCGGCTGCTCTGCAGTCTGAACGGTTCCTGCTCAAGTTTCTCCGGCGTCTTCGGCAGGGTTAATCCAGATGTTTTTGCGGGTTTCGGTGTGCATTTCCCTGGGTTTTGCAGTGAGTGTTCGGCAGCTTTTCCCTGCACTACGATGGCCCTGTGGTGCTTGCTGAATACACTGCAGGGTCGCTGAAATGGGATCTCCGAATCAAGCCGATTTGAAGAGAACGAAAAGTCACCGAACGTGCGGTGACTTTTCGATTCTCTTTGAATAACCCTGATAATAACACTTTACTTTAATGAACCCTTTATCTTTTTGGCTTCACATTACAGTCGAAGGGGATTCCTGCTCTACCAATTGCAAAAGTACCACACAATGGGTTGACCATGCAGTGGATCGGTGGAGAACGGCAAGGGAACCTCAGATTTTTATTCAAGCTGAAGGAAAAAAACTAAATTGGAATGAAACGTTCCAGTTCAGCCAATTTGGTCTCAAATTCCTCTTGCCAACCTCCACCAATTCACCGTCTAGTGGCTGACCCCATTTTGGAGCCCTTACCATTCCTCTAATCTTTTGCAATCCGTAATATAACTTCCTAAGGCTAGGGTCAGACGAACACAGTGCGAACGCGCGTGCAGCCGCACTTTATCACGGCCGTAGTAGCAGCAAATGACGGGCAATATACGAAGTACGGCCGCACAAAAGTGCGGCTGCGCAACGCAAGCGCCAAATGCATTTTTTTGAGAATGTGACACCGCTAGTACTGACGTACAGAGTGCGCTGCGTCCGCTAGCGGCGTGTTTGCGTGATTAGGAGACGTCAGACGCTGCACACGTCCGGCCAACATAACGTCCAGACGCAAAAAGGGTTTTATTGATGATCCGTACAAAATCATGGACAACAATGCGCATCGTATGACCGCTATGGCGTATTCCGTGAAAAAATACGTCCATTCGTTCGAACGCACTTTTTCACGGTCGACGCAAAAAATGCGTTAGTCTGACCCTAGCCTAAGTCCTGCCGGTGACGTTGCAGTAGAGATTCCTAGAACAATGGCCTTATGCCTCCGTCAGACCAGCTGCCGCAATATGTAGAGGCTGATCACTCGTTCGTCAGTGACATGTCCGCGACTTGTGGTATTTGCAGAATTAAGGTTCTCGGTCCTCACAATGGACCTCTCTGCCATCGTCTGGACAGCGCCCTTTGTATCTCGTGACCTAGACAGACACAAGGCCAGAACGGTGACCCTCCTTCCCAACCCATTCACCACCCTCTGCCCCTAGGGACGTGGAGAAGCCAGTGGCACCGCAGCTGTCTATGACTTGTCATTCACGCCGGGCAGCGTCAGTGCAAGCTTTTGTGTCATCGCATTTCTTCCCCCTACGCAAGAGAGGGGGAGCTGGGGGAGGACGCGAGGACGCGAGGACACAGGTGCAGTTGGGAAGAGGGTGATTAGCTGAGTATGCAGATTACCGAAGCTTGTGAGTTGAAGGGGATGACGTGCCGGCTTCCTAAAAAAGACAGACGCTACAAGCCGGCTGACAAAACCCTAATCGAATAATGAATCTATTACTTATGGGCAGACGAGGAACCTGCTTCCTACAGCTAATTCGCTAAAATCCCTCCCCCACTTACGAAATACAAAACCTCAGCCAAAAAAACCCCGAATTCCCCCCTCCTAAGATATTTCGATATTTGAAGCATTGGGGGTAAAGTATTACGTGAGCATTTCGGCTAAGGCTAGAGTCAGACGAACGCATTTTTCGCATCGTCCGTAAAAAAGTGCATCCGAACGCATGGACGTACTTTTTCGCGGAATACGCGATAGCGGTCATACGATGCGTAATTACGGCCGTGATTTTTTACGGTTCCAAACCAGGAAACTTTGGGTGTCTGGACGTTATGTTGGCCGGACATGAGCAGCGTCTGACGTCTCCTAATCACGCACACACGCCGCTATGCGGACGCAGCGCACTCTGTACGTTAGTACTAGCGGTTCGACTTTCTTTCAAAAATGCGTTCGTTTGCCGCTTGCGTTGCGCGGCCGAACTTTCGTGTGGCCGTACTTCGTGTGTGGGCCTGCGTTGGACGTAATTTGCTGCTACCACGGCCGTAATAAAGTGCGGCTAAATGCACGTTCACACTGCGTTCGTCTGACCCCAGCCTGAATGATAGAATTTCGGAAAGTAACAGTCGAACCCAAGGGGAGACACAGTTTATCTAATGGTGGCATTGTCGTTCCTCATCATTGGTCTGATCTTCAGTGAATAGACACACAGGTACACGAATATGGCTTCCCTGAGGTGCCAACCTGTATAAGCTGGGGCCACACGGTCAGGCACCCTAAGTGTGTCTGTTGTGACCCCTCTTCCAGCGTCCGTCCTAGCGTTTCTCTGGGTCGGCTGGACCACGCTGTGTACTTTTATTGTATGTTACAATGGAGGTGGATTTTATCTCCTCGTCGTACCGCTAGGACAGACGTCAGACAGGTCTATAAAGCACAAGCCTCCATAGGACTCTCGCGCTTTGTAGAGCTGTGTGTAAAAATGTGAGTTAGGGAGGAGGTGGCCGAACGGGCGTCTGCGCTGAAAGAAAGTCCGTTCTCACAATGTTCTAAGAGGGAAAAACAAGTGATCCTTACTGGCAAACTGTGAGTTCACCTGGGCCACTGGCCGTGTACTACGTAGGAGAAGAAAGGCATGTGGACTTGTGGTTCCCATGCATCCATCAGGGTGGAACAGGCTCCTTCAAAAGAGGTAAACAGTGGGGTACACACAGGCTCAAATCCCACCCAGTCAACCACACACTCCCATCCTACTCAACCGTATACACTTACATATAAACTCTGATTAGGGCCCAAAGTGTTTTGGATTTTCTTGGGATTTTGGAATATTTGCACATAACAATGAGTTATCTTGTGGATGAGACCCGTTGTTGAACAGGAAATTCATTTATGTTTCACGTACACCTTATAGACACTGAAGGGTACTTTATACAAGATCTTTTAGGCTAATGTCAGACGAACGCAGTCTAAGCGCACTCTGTGCGCGTGCAGAACGGACAGACGTACTGACGGAAGATACTGTAGACACCACACGGTCCGTTTTTGTTGACAGACATAGGAATAAAAAAGGGAATTATGGGAAACAAAATTAATACGAAAAATGATAAAAATTGGAAAATGATCTGAAAAGCCATTTTGTGCGTCAAGGTGCTGGACGTCGCAAATGCGCTGCGTCTGACATCTCATCACACAGAACGCAACGCGGACGTGGCACACTCTGCGCCGTCCGTCTTAGCGGTTTTACTTTTTTGCCTAACTTGCGTCTGTTTCCCACGTGCGTTGTGCGTGCGCACTTCGGTGTGCACATACTTCGTGTGTGGGTCTCTATTGATCATGATTCTATGCTATGACGGACGTTAAACTGTGTGGCGACACGGACGTGATCACTGCGTTCGTCTGACATTGGCCTAAAACTGTTGTTCCGACACATGAGGTCAGGTGCAGATTAGAATATACATCTTTAGCATTGTGGACAAAAGATACTCGACCTGTACATACATATACGTGCACAGATACACCCTCGCACACACATATATATATATAAGACTTTGTCAGCTACAAAATAATAAATATTTTAATTTATTTGTAAAATCCGGCATGATCCGAACTGTGGGGTTAACACAGCTATGTGTGCACTTGGTATTATGGGAGCAGTTAACCACTAATTTATGGGGCAGCCATCACCCACAAAGGATGAGTTTAAACTAAAACAAGCAGAGCATTCCATGACCTCCATAGCGCCTACTCCTTCTCCCAAATCCAAACAGTTTATTAACACCCCAATAAACACTTTACCAAAGCTCCCCTTCCCTGGAAGAACAAGCTAAACAAATCTAAGCATGCATGCAAGGCCATTCTCTTGGACCCCGCCGAGGTGGTGGCCATGGCGACCAGCTCCCACAATGGATGCGCCCGTCAGGTCGCATTGTGAAGGCCCGGGGTGGGAGGGAGCGCTCTTTTTATAAAGGAGAGAAGATGCTGTGAATGGAGCTCTCAAATCATTGAAATGCAAAAAGTGAAAGAAACCCAAAGGGACCTGACGCGGAAAACTAAAACACGCAGGCTCGCTCCATTATTCCACCGATACACAATGAGAAGAGCTTGGGGGACGGGATTCTATTGTGTTGTGCGATTTAGGTTTGTGTTTACGCTATGCTGGGTCTCCTTGTCTGTTTCACAAAGAAAACAAAAAAGAAAAAGGAGAAAAGGAACCTACAGGAGATAAGGAACCTACATTATGTCCACATCTTGTGAATCGTTGTGTGACTCCTACCACGAGAAACCCTTACACCACAAATATCCAATTTCAAACATTTTAGCTGCTCCTTCCTGTTCCTCTTTTTTTTCCTGTTTGAAAGGGTATTGCATCGACCGGTCACTCCAAAGAAAGGCCCAATATACTATCTTCACCGATGGAGGCCTTATCGAGTAACACAATGAAGGACATCAAAACACTAAGATGTAGTGAGGTCAACCTTATGGTCATCCCTGGTGTATCCATCTGCATTTTTACGTTCCACTCCTCATTACTGTACCTCCCAATCCATTCTCTACCCTCCCCTTTAAAGGAAGGGGACAATGGCAAAATAGGGACCATCTCTCCTACATAGGGACACTTGGTTGGTAAATAGTCAACTGAAGCATCCTGATATTGAAATCCAAGTGGCTACATCAAAGGCTTCCAGTGTTGTCCTTTAAAAGACGCAGAACAAGGATGTCGAGCTCCGGTCCAAAACACGTTGATGGCCTACAGTTCCCAAAAGTCTTTGAATGGCATAGATTAGGTGCCGGCAATCTTGGCTCTCCAGATGTATTAAAACTACCAGGTCTATTCACTAAAAGGTGAAACGCGTGAGAATTGGCAGGAGATGATAACAATCTAGACCAAATAGCTGATTTGGAAAGTGCGATAAATGGGAGAATTTTTCTGGTTTGTCTATTTTGACCTAGAATTTTCACTTCTCCTGCCAGTTCTCCTGAGTTTCACCTTTAGTGAATAGAGCTGTACATCTTCTTTGATGCTCAACTACTCATTAGTTGGCAGAGTCATAGGAGATCTACCACCAAATCTTGGAGCCCGAGGTTGCTGCCCCCTACAATAGACGGTCAGTGAATTACAGACTTTGCGGTTTAGCAACATGGAGAGAGGGTAGAGTTTGTCATCCCTGGATTACAGCAAGGTCAGCCAGCTTGGTTCTCCAGATGTTTCAGTTCTACATTTCTAATGAGGCTCTGGCAACCTTATGAGTAGCTAAGCATCATGGGTGATAAAGTTTCAAAACATATGGAGGTCCAAGGTTATTGAGCCCTGGCCTAGAGCATCTGGGGGTCAAGGTTTGTAACGCCAAACCTACTCCGCCTCTCATTTTTGAAGGTCAATATTAATATTATGGGTACTTATGAGCTAGTAAACAGTAACCTGCAAGTCGTTGAGGCGTCGTTCTGGTGCCCAGGATATTTTAAGTCTTGTGTCGTCACCATGGCATCATTCCACCGGCTTGATGGAGTAGAGGTAACATCACTGCCTCTATAACTGTGGAGACCCAGGTTGGAATCGTGGCCCGAGCACCTCTCCAGTAAGTGTCCTTGGGCAAGACACCCAACGGTACATACTTGTCTACCACACAATGGGCCCGATTACATTCTTCGTGCACAATTTTGCGCGGGCGCAAAGACGCGATAACTTGACAGGAAAACCCTTTGTGCGGAATGTCGTATTCCAACATCCACGCAAAAAATGCACGTTAACATTTAACGCGGGTGGACCTGCGCGAGCATAATGAACTGTGCGAGTCCTATACTTAACATTGTGCGCTGGTACGCGCATGATATTACAATCTTAGCGCAAAACTTTACGCACAATGTTTGCACTCATAATTTTAACGTCTTTGAAAAGTTGGTGGTAACGGCAAATTGTAACAACCTGACCATAGCGAATTGCGGATTCACAACGGAGAACGTCGATGAGCACGTTTTTTTACTAGATCCGTCAAAAATGACTGAAACTACCTTGTCTTCCGTCAAAACGTACATCTGTTGTGCGCAGTCCGCACAAAAATGACAGATGCGGGTCCGTCATTTTTGACGCGCATCAAAAAAAAAAAAAAAAGACTCCTCAGGGTATTCCTTAAAATTTGGACTGTTGGGGGGCCGGAGGACCGGGGCTGTTAACCACTGCTTAGAGTATTTTTTTTTTATAAAAAAATAAATAAAAAAGGTCTCGTCAAAAAGTTAGACGCACATCAAAAATTATATTGCGGTCACTGATTTCTGCACGCAAACATACTTTTTTGCACATCGCTTTTACGAACGTTATTTTTTGAAGGATGACAAAATGCGCAAGGATTGTAATACCACTGTTAATTTTCACGCGATAAATGCTCTGCACGGGTGTTTTTGCGTTGAGAATGTAATAGGGCCCAATATCAGCTGTGGAGTCCAGTGGTAACGTCTCTACCCTGCAACTGTGGAGAAGCAAGTCAAATCCCGTTCAGCACATCCTTGCCATACAACTGTGGAGAAGCAAGTTTAGACTTTACGAGCAGTGGGTTCAACCTAACCACCAGGACGATGCTCCACAATTAACCCCTTCAATGCTGAGCCATTTCAGGTCTAATTTTTCCTGTTTTTATTTTAATTTTTCTTTAAACATGGTCATGTTTGGGATCATTGGAAAGGCCATGCTCTGGCCTTTCTAATGATACCAAACATGACCCTGCTAGATGCAGGAGATATCGGGGTTCAAAGAAACCCCCATCTCCACACCTATTTTTCCTTAGTCAATAAGGACGTTCCCCACACGTCCTCAGCAGTGAAAGGGTTAAGGAAAGTTGACTTGATTCCAATCAGAAGACGCCACCAGCGAGTGTCTTTGGACAAGACACCTAACGATACTTGTACATCTCATAGATTGCAAGTTCCCTTGGGAACAGCGTCCCCCTGAATCTGGAATATCACATGGATGATACGGCCTATGTATTAACCCCTTGTACACTGATCTTGTAAAGCTTTGCGGAATATGTGGTGCTATACAAAGGATAATAAATGGTTTGCATTATTACTGTACATGTCTAAGTGTGTCTCAAAAAAATATACCAAAACAGTTGTTAAATGCATCATGCAACCTCTCGGCAGACGCATTTTCCCCGAAAGGAAGCAAGTTCGACGGGCTCTGAAAAACGATCAGTAAAAAAGAAACTAAACCCGCTTCTCGTTTTCTGACCGCAGCCGCATCACTTCCCAATAACGTCTGATTCATCAGCAGATGCTGCAGATATTTAAAGTGTTTTTCTACAGTTCTTTTTTTGCTGCCCAAAGGTTAATACGCCGCAATGATCGCCCCCCTGGCAGCGCCTGACTCATTTCTTCATAGTACCCGGGTGCTGCGGGCACAGGAAAGAGACTTTACAGACCCAAAATGCAAGAGCAAAAAAACCTAACAGCTAGCAGAGCTTAAGTGTCAGATTGGTTAAAGCGCACAAATTCGTTAAATGTGAAGGTTTTCAAAGAAACTGGTAACAATTAGATTTCAGCTACAGATAAGGAGCATAAGTGACTCCGCTCTGCTTTTCATGAACTAGATTTGCATTAGCGTGCTTTGTGGCGGCGTTTGCAAACCAAATTTGAGGCAGGTGTGCTTCAGATAATGCGGCGCAGAGCAGACAGAACCATTAGAAACACTTAAAAGTAAATATATGGAATATATTATTATTCTTTATAAAGCGCCAGCATATTCCACAGCGCTGTGTGTCCTATATCCATTTTTTTTTTTGAGAATGTATTTTACCAGGAAGGATATATTGAGATTTCTCTCGTTTAAGTACGTCCTGGGTGGAGTGTATGTCCTGGGTGGCGAGTATGTACCGTTAAGTGTCCTTGGGTAAGACACTTAAAGCGCGTTCGTGCACGCTTTAAAAACGCATGAACAGGGAAATCCCATTGTTTTCAATGGGACCCGTTCACACCTGGGCGTTTTAAAGCACGCTTTAAAACGTCCTGCGCCCAAAGAAGTCCGGGAGCTTTTTTTCGGGCATACAGCAGCGCGTTTGCGGCCATACAGTCATAATCGCGAACACGCTGCAATGCGGGTTTTTGTATGCGTAAAACGCACACATTGCGCTACGCCCAAGTGTGAACCTGACCTAACTGGAGAGGTGCTCTTGCCAGGATCGAACCCGTGTCAGTGTCTCCAGTCAGTGAATTTACCTCTACTCCACCCAACTGGTTCAATGTGATGTGGAAGCCACCATTTTTAATTAAAGTGGAACTACCAATTTCTATAAGATGTAAATAGATTTGTGCCTTACAAATAAAACCACATAAAACACAAAACACATTAAAAAAAAAGTTGCATGTTTTGTTTGCATGTAAAATGGAAAAATAAAAATTTGGTTTTTTATCTCCCTACCATTTTGTTGATATTTCCCATGAGCCAACATCTACCCAAGTATTTAACAGTTTAATGATATTGAGGAGGAAAGGTTGCAGGCTGTAGAGGGCTATTCAAGCTACTCAAGAGATGGCAGCTGAATGAGATAAAACAGGGAGCTTAAAAGACTAATCTATCCCCGGTGATATCCTTTGAATACATCCCCACACAATACAATGCTGTGAGTTGGTGACTGACCCATTCACTCCATTCTATGGCCAAAGCCACACCGTGAGGAGCAAGTGATGTAAACTCCCCCAGTATCTTTCCAACACAAAAGATCACACAATGGATGCACCCAGTGACCGGAAAATATTGTAACATACAAGAGTAAAACAAAGCACATGTAAGATATCAGCAACATAAACCCAATAAGGGCATTTCATTTTTTGGTGGTAATGGCGCTTTGAGGTTTATGCACAATTTTAAACAGAAAACCAGCTGAGTTTGATCAAGACTTCCAAACTTGCACAGGACCTACAGGAGATGCGTATGATCACAAAGCCTCCACTGCCTAAGTCAAGGTTTGGCAATCTTGGCCCTCCACATGTTTTCTCCATGAATCTCTGCCAACCTAATGAGTGGCAGAGTAACTTTGTATATTTAGTTCCAAAATATTTGGAGGTCCAAGCTTGCAGACCCCTGGTCTATGTGGATTTGGAAATCATTTGGAATGTGGAGACCCCAACCAATGCGGTATTAAAGATGGCAGTTCCCATACAGCAAGGTTTGGCCTGGGGATAGGTTTGTGTTGAATCTCAGTTTGCAAGGACTATCAGCCAAGGTGGCAGCACTCTGTAGGCAAGTATAACAGGTGCACTTTAATCTCAACCAAACAAGCAGCTTTTTCAAGTCACTCTTTTGGCGTGTCAGTCTGTCCTCATGGTGTGTAGGGCCAACACTGTCCTCATGTAGGTGGTGTTTGCTTGACACTATGCAAAATAGGTTACTTCTGCATGCAGGGCTCAAACATTTTAAGGTCTACTCTGACCAGGCCTAAAATGGTTTCCTCAAATGTGTACAGTCTGTCTTAAAGCCCATATTTCATAGTTAGCAGTCTAATATCCATTATAGCAGTGGCCAGCAGGAGCAGTGGCCCTCCAGGATCTTAATTTCACTCGGTTGACCGCCATGGAAAATGTAGCTCCAAAACATTGGAGGGCCATGGTTGCCGACTCCTGCATTACAGGATTGTAGAACACCTTGAAATAATTTCAGCATGTCGACTGGTTTGACCACTCAGCATGCCCCAAGTTTGCGAATTCCCACCAGTTTTGATGACATTCTAACCCATTTTTGGACCCTTCCAATGTCAAGGCAATCCCCTTACCACCATTAGAAAATGTAGATACAATGAGTTGTTAAGGAACATTTGAGAGTACTCTATCCCTATCAGGAGCCTTTTACGACCAGTTTCCGAATATCAAGGAGATCCCTACCATTGATATGTTATTAGCAGGTGTCAGCAAACCTTGGCTCCCTGTTTTGGAAGTACATCTCCCATGATGCTCAGCCTCCAAGACTGGTTGAGACTCATGGGAAATGTAGTTCCTAAACATCTGGAGGACCAAGGTTGGAGGACCAAGGTTGGAGGACCAAGGTTGGAGGACCAAGGTTGGAGGACCAAGGTTGGAGGACCAAGGTTGGAGGACCAAGGTTGGAGGACCAAGGTTGGAGGACCAAGGTTGGAGGACCAAGGTTGGAGGACCAAGGTTGGAGGACCAAGGTTGGAGGACCAAGGTTGGAGGACCAAGGTTGGAGGACCAAGGTTGGAGGACCAAGGTTGGAGGACCAAGGTTGGAGGACCAAGGTTGGAGGACCAAGCTTTACATTGTTAGGAGTGTTCCACTGACATTACCACAGCCAAACCCTTATAGGGCCCCAAGTCTAGGTCACCCCTTCAAGTCAGCATTAGAAAGTGATCACGAACAATCAGAATCTGCACTTTTAGTGGCAACTCTTTGGATCAGTACCCAATGGTGGCAGGTAAGAGACCTGGATCTCCATGTAGTGGGGTCCTAGCCCTTCTTGGGATTCCTCTCCTGCAATTTCAAGGTTATCCCTTTCCTGGTACCAATATGTGTGAGGAACACATGCAGCCCAAGAAGAGGAGCATTGTGACGAGTAATCCACTTTAGTGATATTTTTGAAATGAAGACGCCACAAAATCATATTTTTTCTGGCAAACAGTCACTTTTATTTCGTAAAGATAGCAGACACCGTAGAATCAGACGGACACAAGGTAAGATTCCCTGAGCACAAAATGTTAATGGTCTTAGATTTTAAAAACAATAACTCTATAACAATACACCCAGATACTGGGACACGTTTAAGTTAATGCAAGCAAGAGTTAAAAAGATAAAAAAAGGTTCTCCGACATCTTTTTTTCTGATCCACAGAAAAATATAAACATTCATAAAAAATAATCTCGATTTGATACGACAGTAAAAAAAATATACCGTCCTTTATAATATTTACAGATCTGCCCAATGTGGGCAATGTAGAATTCACCCCGGATTAAAAGAGCCACCTCGATGCGGGGGACGGAAGACAAATATCTGTTCACGTTGTACCAAACGTGGAAATAAACCATGTGTACCAGGGGTCCTGAACCCAAACTCCCAGAAGGTTCAGAAAGGTTAGGTAGATAATCGCGGGAGTTTTATCTCCATTTCTGCAAGGTTGCAGTTAGAGAACCCCCTGGTCTACACCAAGGAGACAAAGGACTGGAACACTTTCCATTGCATGGTCGTTTAGGTCTTGGTAGATGCAGACCACCCACTCAACGAGGTCTTGTAAAAATTGGTCTTTACTGTGAAAAAGTAAACCCAAATAGAGGGTCCTCACAGGGCTAGACATCATGATTGGGAAGAGACAACTCATTCCTGGGTTGACAACAAAACAAGCCTGAGACCTTCAGATTCATGGAGTGTCACCATCCGATGTCTCTGCCAGTCCCCCTCCGTTTTCCAGCTCAAGGTGCTCTTTAAGAGTCCAGCTCTGAACGTATACATATAATGTATGAAAGTGCCCAAAAAAATGCTTCTAAATATTCCTCTTCCAGATTGAAAAGCAAACTGCTTCAACGTCTGGAAAGGGAAGGGTTAAAAGCATCATTTTCTTAATATATATACTTCTATAAAACAACCAGACATGCGTTTGGTTCATCTTAGAAAAAACAAAACACTCTGATATGTATATACGGAAGTGGGAATAGAACCTTCACCTGGACCAAAATCCGGAGTCTAAATCGGTGGCCTTTGATTGGCTAAGCATGATGGGAAGTGTGTTTTTTGTTCCCAATCGTACATTTTTGATTTTTACAACAAGGGAACAAGCAAAGGGATTGGTCTTAATCCCTCCGATGGTTCCCAGAGGGTTGAAACTCATCCTAAATCTAACAGTGTGGAATTTAAACCCTGAGCTCTAGAGGTAAATACATCTGACACTCAAAGGGTTAAATCCCACAACATAATAGCGTGTAACATAGAAGGCAGTAATGATAGCAGGCAGGTCCTCGTTTTAAATTCTATGAGAATCGCAGACGCTGCAAAGCAATTTAAAAAGGAGTCTATAGACATAGGAGCATCACGACACGTAAGGGACGGAGACTTCCACTGATTGGACAAGTCCAGGAAGCCCCACCTCTCCGGTGCGAAAAGATGTGCCGCTGCTCTGCAGAATTACTTTCTTCAACACTCTGCTCTGGCAGAGCAAGCAGAATTCGGCCGCACAGCAGCCTACGGAACAAAACGCTGTGTGTTCAGCACAGCATGACAAGTCAAAACAAATCCACCAAAAGAAGTGACGCTCAAAGCAAGGACAACGTACGGGTCCCACTAGCCCTTTGGATACCAGGGAACTTGGGACGAGGTTTGAGAAGATTGGACGTCTTCTAGTAAGCGTTACTGCGCGGGCACCAAGGAGTGTCCGGATACAGCAGGCAGTGGATAGATCGAAACCTAGAACAGTGAGGAACAAAAAATACACATCAATACCACATCAACATTACAATACGGTCATAGGATTAGTCTGGGAAACTGAACTGGTGCTTCCATGATTCTTGGACAAAGGCCCTAAACATACAAGTCAAAAAGGAGAAAGAAAATCTTGGATGAGGTAGTAGTCCACAAAACATTGGCAAGTGTGGAAATTGGGACTAAATCATTGGTCTAAGGTTGGATACTGTCCATGTAGAACGTCAAAAAATCTCGAGCAAGTTTATTGAGATGCATGTTGTGGCTATGTTCTTGCCATATCACAGGCCTTTGTCAAGCCCAAGTGGCTTAACAAAAGGTTAGCAACATGGCCAACACCTAATTGAACCACTTTAGGAGTGTCTGATTCCCCGATTCGCTTTGCAAGCCTATGGCATTGGTCTACCTAGAATTGGTGTTAGCACCAGAGTGGCAATATACTTTTCTGAAGACACCAGCATGCCCTGCTATACATCTCTGAACATTCAACAAGTCAAGGTAGTCCTAACTAGCCATCTAATTGCTGAGAGATCTTTGCCTCCACCCTTATCACTACTGAACCTTTGGATAGGATTAGTTGAATGGTCGGGTAGGGGTGAGTAGATTTCAGAGCACGAGAAAGGATGCCCCCAAAAACTTTTTGGATCTCCAATAATTAGTTTATCTGCTTTATTTTGACTGGTCAAAATCTCAACCCACAGAATTGACAATAGAATGGCAATCTTTGAAGACCAGGAGTGTTCACTAGCCATCTATGAACATTGCTCGTCTACACCTACTAAAAACAAACCTCCTAAAATGTCATTAAGCAGTCTAGAACTCCCATGGACATGTTCTTACCGAGAAGGATCGTCATCGACGGAAAATGCCCCCTTCATCAGAATAGAGTTTCTCTTGTTTTCAAACATTCCATAACTTAACGTTACCTGAAAAAAGAACGTAGCTTTGTATAGACTTTCATAACTAACGATGAATGAAGGTTAACAAGCTTAAAACCTGTTTAGAGAAACAGCACCTTAGAGGGATCTGATTTATATAAATATATACGGTGCCTTAGAGGGGATCTGCTAACTTTAAATATATACGGGGTCATTATAAACCATTGTCTGGAAACCTATTCATTAACAGGACTATACACAGGACACGAGGTCACCCATTTAGACTGGACGAAAGGAAATTCAGCATAAATCAGAAAACTTTACAGTGAGATCAAGCTTTAAATTCTCTGCCTGTTGAGGTGGTTGGGTCAGAGTCTGTACAGACTTTTAAACAACGATTGGATGACTTCCTGCAGACACAGAATATTAAGGGTTATAATATTTAATATGTGGGTAAAAGCTTCTTGATGCAAGGAGAAATCTGATGCCATCTGGGGGTCAAGGAATTCTTTCGTAGCATGTTGCTTTTTGGAGAGAGCGTCAGACTGAGTTTGCCTTTTGGATCAACAGCAGTACATGATGTGTGATAGGTTGAACTCTACACACACGTCTTTATTTCGTCCTATGTAACAGACCGTATTCAAAGCTACATCACATGGCCCAAAGATCCCATTCTATGCGTCATGCTTACCTGATTTTGGATCTCACTTTGATGAACTTGTTGGAGATTCTCCAGATGGGAATGGAATAGATTACTGCGAACCAGTGGCACCCCCAGTACAGACTCAATAATATAACCAATGGTACAGTCATCAGGCAGACGGATCTTCTCTGCGGTGTTCATGAAGTGTCCACCACTGTGAAAGCAAGTGGAATCTTTATAGCACGTGACCCAAAGTCAATTCAGACATCACTATGGCCTTACGTATTTTAAGAAAAAAAACTGGCACAAAGGGAGGGAAAGCAGGAAGAATGGAATCGAGTCAAGAGGACACGTTGAGCTTAATAGTCCGGATGCTCACCTTGCCCAAGGACTCATTTTCAGTGCCAGTCCACGGCTAATGCAGAAACCAGCACCGCCGGTAGCAAACCAGAAGTTGACTGGACGCTATAAAAAAAAGCAAATAAATAGCAGTTCTGAGTTTATGCTGGAATTACCATTAATGTGTTGAATGCACAGACAGTACACCTGGTTCCCATCCCACCAGGTTCCCACTCAATTACCATTTTGTTCTCGCTGATGCGCTCCGTTGCTTGGATTGGCCTGTCCAAACTTGGCTTCCCGATATAAACATCGTTTGTATGCAAGTATCGTGACAGCAGTTTCACCAGAGTTCGAATGTTGACGTAGTTATCGTCATCCACGTGGCAGAACCACCTGATGTAAAGCAGGAGAGAGTGTTAATTTGAGCAGGCACAAACCTGCATAACCTTACAACCCTATTTTACTCCATAGGAAGAAAAAACTAAACTCAAGGCAAGGTTCCCAATCACCTGGTTCTTTGTGTCTACAAACCGCCATCTTGGCCAAGTAGGAGAGCCTTGGCGCTCTAACCTCAAACTTGTGATTTTAAGCCCGTAGAACTTATTGTGGGGATCTTTATCAATACTTACTTCATGGAGGACTCTATAAACTTGTCGTATTCCACGGCCATCTTGCAGGAGAGAGCCTGACGGCTGTGGGCGGCGGAGCAGTTTGTACTGATGACATTGGCTGGAAGAGAACAAAATATGTAAGTTTTGGGATAAATATTCTCAGTGTCAACCCCATAAAACCATTTTTTTGGGGTCAAATAAAAAGATAGTAATGTGGATTTATTAACTCTGGACCACTGGGACTTTGCTACTGTGTCACCATCTACTGGTTGACCCAAATGGACCAAGTGAACGATTTTATTGGCCGAAAGTTGAAAAAGCTGGTCCATATGCACAGTATAACCCAAAAAGGGACCGAAGAGGCTATGGAAGGGGTTAATTATCAGGATTCACTGCCTGGGGTTTTCTTTTGCCGAGAGGTTCAGTCGGAGCCCTCGTCCTATCGTAGACGGACTTTCCCAGATCAGGCCACCTGTTACTGGCTCAATGGAGGACGCTTTTTCCAGGGGGTCTGAATGAGATTGATTTACATGAGAAGAATAGAGGGCACGACCTGTACGCGATGGGGGAAAAATATGAAAAAAATGACATCGGATGCGTTTGTACGAAAACCACCCTCTGCTGGAGTCCAAGCTGTCTTTATTCCTGCCTCGCTTTGACAGATTACTCGATCAGATTTGTTAAAAAGGGGTTTATTAAAGAATAAAACCCTGTGACAGGTTTCAGGAAATCTCTAAAAAGTGTGGGGGCAAGATGGGGGAAAGGGACACCATCAAAAATGTCAAAAGCCTCCATTTATACATCATTAAATCCGACACACTTTGGTAAAAAAACCTAGGAATTAAAAAAGCCCAAAACAATATCTTCTAAAATAGAATTTAGGGGTTTATTTACTAAACCGCGAATGCACATTTGCAGATTCAGCTTTAATTTTAGCTCTGAAAGTTCCAATTAACGACTTCTTTGCTCGCAACGGTGCCCTCACCTGTTCTCTTTTGCAATTCTTCATCCTCCCCGTCCGTGAAGATGAAAGTCTGAAAGACAATGGGAGGTAAAAGCCACATTAGATATCTGTGCCTTAGTCTGTGCACCTGGGGCAGTGTGTGAGGAAGCAGATGGTTAAGGAGGTGGGGGGGGGGAACGGGACACGAAAAAAAGCGCTTGTAATTTGCAACCACCGTGTGCCGCACAACAATCAAGTCCTTTTGTGTGGGTTCTTTAAGGAGGACAGCTGTGATGGTTAAAGGGCCAAGAATTAAACCCCTCTTAAGGCTGGTAAACGGGGATTGCGTTGAGGACAGACTGGCATGCGTGTGTGGGCACGGAAGGGTTGATTTTGCCCAGTAGGTTCCCCTACAGTGACCCATGTCCCATCATCATCCGCACAGTAACAACCTACGGTGAGGTACGCATTATTTTGAGGTGCTGTAGCGTCACGTGTGCCTTTCTAAAACGCAATCGCTGGAATTCGTACCTTACCATTGACAACAACCACCTCAATCCTGCAAAAAAACATCTAAAAAGCGAGTTGTCCCTGTCGGTGTTGGCTTCAGTTCCTCCACCCCCAATCCCCATTCTCTTCAAACAATAATGCCTTTAAGGTATGTTTTGGCTTCGGGCTGCATATCTGCAGCAGCTGCCCATTAATCGAGGCACGTCACTCGACCAGACGCTGATTTGGGTGTGGGACTCGGCAGGCCCTCCACCTGTCTGCCAGTTCCGTTGACGCCACCAAGTCCTTTGTTCTGTAGACCTGGCCCTTGACCGCGCCAACACTGCCCTTACACAGCGCTGTAGAGACCCTCAAAGCGAGACATATGGTGCCGGGAGCCCCCTTGACGTACCTACTACTATTCGTCCACCTCGCCCACCTGCCCGGCAGCACTCCCTTATTGACACAGCTAATACTCAGCAGATGCCGGCTTTCTATGCAGTTACGTTTCACGATTTGTTCTTTTTTGTTCGAGGATTTGGGAGAAAAAGAACTTTCCGCAAATCTGTTTTTTTGTGGTTTTTCTTTTTTTTTGACTGAATACAAAAGCCGAGCGTACGACGGATATACCCGGCCAGCTGCCGCCGAGAAGTCCTGGGCGGAAAGAATAAAATGAAATAAAGAGAAAGTAATTGGTCTTATAAAAGAAGAGAAAAAAACACAAGTCTTGAAACGAAGAGGCCTTAGGAACAAGACAAACACCGTCAATAAAGTCGGCTGGATTCACGTTTCTATGCAAGTGACATGAAGGATGAGGTAAAGTATCTGAGGGATAAATAGGGCCTGTTCCTCAATACACGGAATTTTCCTGGCCAACTTTACTCAGCGAGATGATGTTTAAGCCAAGACATGTCCATCCTCATTAACATACAGCTGGGCTGGTTAAGTGCGCTGAATGGCGAGAAGGCCCGAACAAAAGGGGGGTGAGGTTTGTCCTCCCTTTTACTCGCTTCCTCTGACAGGAGTAAAGCCATTCCTCCCCCCACCAGAATAAAGGACTCTGAGCAAGAAGTTCCCACCAGAGGCCAGGTCCAGAGGAATATTTTAATTCCTCGATTCAGCAGATGGTTTAAAAAGACGACAGTTTAGTCATTTTTTTTCCCTCTTCTTCCAGCTATAGATTAAGTTGTTCAGTCAAGGTCATTTCCAGAATGTCACATCGGAGGGTTTTTTGGAAGAAAAAGTAGACTAAGAATTACGTTTTTAGTTTTCCTTTTTTCAGAACGGTCTTACTAGATTAAAAATATACCGTAGATACTCGAGTATAGCACGACCCGAATATAACGCGATGGATAGAGATTATGGAAATGAGAGAATACTCACGACTCGAATATAACGCGAGGAACAAAATTTTACTGTACTGGTAAACAATTCAGATCCTTCCAGGTTCTTTACACAGTCAGGCTCCCCCCAGGCCAGGGTGCCCTGCTCTAGAATGATTGCAGTTGTTACGAAGTATGAAGCCGCCGGCCACCCGTCTTCTTTACTAGCGGTTAGATGGCCGGCGGAGGTGAGCAAAGTGAATGATTGGCTTAAACCAAGTGTGCCATCTGGCCGTGATGGATCCCAACTCTCCTGAATCTGGAAGTTCCTGATGTGTTTGCAGGCATCAGGGAGCCCGAATTCACTTCAGCGAGACTACCGGAACTTCCGGGAGACTTGGGATCCAGAGCAAGTTCTCTTTTTTTTTACACGCGATGCAGATGTCTCGAATATAATGTGACCCCCCCCAATTTTAACCCTTTCGCTGCTGAGGCTTTTCCCACCCCTGTGCTGAGGTCATTTTTACTGGTTTCGCTCATGTTTAAACGCGTTTTGAAGCCTTATTTTATTACATTTTATTTTATTTATAAAAGGATTTTACCAGGAAGGATACATTGAGATTTCTCTCGTTTTCAAGTATGTCCTGGGTTCGAGAACATTGAGTGGTTACAGAAATACAAAATAGTAAAATGCAAGAAATTAACACAAGACCAAATATACAGATTAACAGAAAAATAAATATGGAGGAAATAAAGTCATTTTATTACATGTTTACAGGTGCATTTTGTATTGAGGTATGTTAATAGGGAAGTCTTAAGGGACTTTAGAGTGGGGGAAGATTTGACGGTGTCTGGGAGGTTATTCCATAATTGTGGTGCTCTGTAGGAAAATGAGGATCGAGCCACTTTCTTTTTGTATTGTGGTATTGCAAATAAGGTGCTGGTCCTGGATCTGAGGTTATAGGATGAGGGAACTGCCGGGGGAAGCAGCATATTCAGGTAGGGTGGCAGCTTCCCAGAAAAACTCTTAAACACCAGGTTGGAAAGGTGAAGGGTGCGTCTAGAGTCCAGTGATGGCCAGTTTAGTTCTTTTAACATGTCACAATGGTGTGTCATGTAGTTACATTGTAGCACAAAGCGACAGAATGAGTTATACAATGTAGTAAGTTTCTGGAGGTGTGTTTGCGGGGCGGCTGCATACACTACATCTCCATATTCAATGGCTGGCATAAGCATTTGCTGTACAATCTGCTTTCTTACCGCGGGGCTCAGGCAGGATTTGTTTCTGTACAGGGCACCTAGTTTGGGGTAGAGTTTAGATGAGAGTTTTTCGATGTGGGGGCCAAAAGATAGATTTGGGTCTAACCACATACCTAGGTATTTGAGAGAAGTGACTATGGTCAGCGTGCCATTTGATTTTGTCCCAACACATAGATGGGGTGTTTGCAATTTGTGTAGTTTAGGTGCGGTTCCAAAGAGCATTGTAACAGTTGTCAGTATTTAGAAAAAGTATGACCCAGACATATTATATATCGTTCTTTCCGGCAGACTCGGCAGATTCATATGTCATGATTATATGTATACGTTATGTGCTGTCTATATTATAACAAAATATGCAATAAAATTTGAATTTTCAATAATTTACGTGTAAAGTGTTTTTCTTTTACATTTTAACATGCGATCGTTTGCGGTTATATTGTCTATGGGGTGCGCTTGTTAAAAAAAAAATTCGAAATAGGGTCTCGTTACTTTTTTGGGGAAAACTTATGCGATTTTTAACAGACGCACCCCATACAAAAATCATTAGTGCAGCATCATTGTTAACATAAATTAAATGGGAACAATATTGGTGCATTAACAAAACAAATCGAAAAAACTTTTTTAAAAAAACTTTTTACATGGACATTGTAAAATGGCACCGGGGGAATCCGGCCGATCGCTGGCTGCGAAGGGAGGACGTGCTCAGCACGTCCTCCGCAGCCAACCCTTCCTGCGGGAGGACGCAGTGAACGCATCCTCCACAGCGAAGTGGTTAAGGTAAATTTTTGTCACCAAAATCTAGCGTTCTACTCGAGTAAGTGTTCTTTGGACTCTAAGTCCAACCCCAAGACTCACCAGGAGACCAAGACTTCTTTATAGATAAAAGCAAACCGTTTATGACCTGGTTCGATTGAGAACAATCTAAGCCCTGTTTGTCCTGACTCGTCCCCCCACCTCAAGAGAGACAATGAGATGGCTTCTGAATATAGAAGCTTCTTTTTTGGATGTACAGGAAAGGAACAACGTGCACCCCCTTGATTTGGAAGGAAACTCAGGAAGCTCGCAGCCGGCCTGCTCAGTCAGTCTCATCGGGAGGAAGGGACGAGATTTCTTTTTTGTAAAGCCACCAAGTGTCACCTCTTGGGAGCCATCTCTTATCTGCAGGCTCGGAGACTCACACCCCTTCCTGCCGAACCCTTTGGTGGAGGAGGCTGCTCGGGAAAATCCATTATGTATATTAAAACACCAATTAACCTTTAGCCGATCCCCCACAAATAGCTCGGGAAGCTTAAAAGATTTCTCGAACCTATGTAGAATATATTTTTGGATGGCGGCCAACCATGGAGCGGTCAAGTATCACGAGGAAATGACATCTAGATATCCACACACAGATCCACGCACTCAGACAGTTGCCCCTTTCCTTGAATGTTAATGGCAAGTAAAGCCCTGTTTATGAGCAGAGCAAATTGCGGTTTATAAGGTATTTTGTGAGTTTTTATTGCCCGCAGTAAACCGTAGGCGGTAGGTGACAAGCAGCGCCATTGTCAGCCGCTGGAGCAAAGTGACATACGAGGTGTGTAGTGGGATTGTCACAGGAATTTACACTGTAATTGAAGGTTAAATTGTCGGCATTGAAACCCTTCAAGGTTCACCGACATCTGGGCCTTTGTCTCCAGGCGCAATAAAAGCAGAGGGTCAAAACGAAAAAAAATATAAAAAGATCAAAATCAAACTTCTTACAAATTGCGGAATAAGTGACTTATTGCAGGTCATGCTATAAAATCACGTCCTTGGAATACTAGGTTTAAGGAATTTCCTCCTTGGATTGTGGAATATTCACTAAACAGCGAGCTGCTGAGAGATGATTTTTAAACCCCCAATTGTTGCTCCTCGGTCATAAACTGTTTAGTGGACGAGCCCCTTTTTTTAACATGTCAATTCTTTTCCTTTTCAGTAAGACAGGTTGATTTTAATTTTTCACAACTTAAGATACTAAAAAGATCTTTTTTATAAAAAAAATTTATAAAAAGGTTTCAGGATCAACTGCATCGGCACAAAAAAAAAAACAAAAAAAAAAGAGCGAAGTGGGCGTTTAGATTAAGGGCCTGAACCCACAGCAGAGGAAACCTTATTGTTCTTCAAATCAGCAGCTTGAAGAAAGACAGGATGCCAGCTCCTCCCGCAACAATAAGGACCACCAGTGCAGAAGGTGGAGACAACTAGCATCCCCCTCCCTCTCTAAAGACCCCCCCCTCCTTGAGTGACTCTGGACCAACAATGGGCAGTTGCCAATTTGAGGAAAGAAGAAAAAAAGCTTTGTAAGATTTTGTTCTAACACGATACACTGTAACAGCACACTTTAATTGCTACTCTTCGCACGTCGTCGCAGCCCTTTCCTGACGAGCATTTCATTTCTGGTGCAATATCTCACCTGTAAACGTGTTGGCCAAGAAAGTTTTTTAAATTTGAATTTCCCGCTGGTTGGTGCAGACAGGTTTAACTGGATGAGAACCGGCTTTTAAATATTTACTTTCCACCAATCTCTGACTTGAAAAGAGTTATTGGTGTTTTTGGGAGGGGTAAAGGTTACGCTGCACCAGGGGAAAAAAAATAAATCAAACACTCAAGCGTAAGCATGACAGTATAATATACACACGCGCGCATAAGTGGGCGCGAGCGCCAGTCCCTGCACGCGCATAAGTGGGCGCGAGCGCCAGTCCCTGCGCGCGCATAAGTGGGCGCGAGCGCCAGTCCCTGCGCGCGCATAAGTGGGCGCGAGCGCCAGTCCCTGCGCGCGCATAAGTGGGCGCGAGCACCCGGCCCTGCGCGCGCATAAGTGGGCGCGAGCACCCGGCCCTGCGCGCGCATAAGTGGGCGCGAGCACCCGGCCCTGCGCGCGCATAAGTGGGCGCGAGCACCCGGCCCTGCGCGCGCATAAGTGGGCGCGAGCACCCGGCCCTGCGCGCGCATAAGTGGGCGCGAGCACCCGTCCCTGCGCGCGCATAAGTGGGCGCGAGCACCCGTCCCTGCGCGCGCATAAGTGGGCGCGAGCACCCGTCCCTGCGCGCGCATAAGTGGGCGCGAGCACCCGTCCCTGCGCGCGCATAAGTGGGCGCGAGCACCCGTCCCTGCGCGCGCATAAGTGGGCGCGAGCACCCGTCCCTGCGCGCGCATAAGTGGGCGCGAGCACCCGTCCCTGCGCGAGCATAACTGTGCGCGAGCACCCGTCCCTGCGCGAGCATAACTGTGCGCAAGCACCCGTCCCTCCGCACGCATAACTGTGCGCAAGCACCCGTCCCTGCGCGAGCATAACTGTGCGCAAGCACCCGTCCCTCCGCACGCATAACTGTGCGCAAGCACCCGTCCCTCCGCACGCATAACTGTGCGCAAGCACCCGTCCCTCCGCACGCATAACTGTGCGCAAGCACCCGTCCCTCCGCACGCATAACTGTGCGCAAGCACCCGTCCCTCCGCACGCATAACTGTGCGCAAGCACCCGTCCCTCCGCACGCATAACTGTGCGCAAGCACCCGTCCCTCCGCACGCATAAATGTGCGCAAGCACCCGTCCCTCCGCACGCATAACTGTGCGCAAGCACCCGTCCCTCCGCACGCATAACTGTGCGCAAGCACCCGTCCCTCCGCACGCATAACTGTGCGCAAGCACCCGTCCCCCGCACGCATAACTGTGCGCAAGCACCCGTCCCTCCGCACGCATAACTGTGCGCAAGCACCCGTCCCTCCGCACGCATAACTGTGCGCAAGCACCCGTCCCTCCGCACGCATAACTGTGCGCAAGCACCCGTCCCTCCGCACGCATAACTGTGCGCAAGCACCCGTCCCTCCGCACGCATAACTGTGCGCAAGCACCCGTCCCTCCGCACGCATAACTGTGCGCAAGCACCCGTCCCTCCGCACGCATAACTGTGCGCAAGCACCCGTCCCTCCGCACGCATAACTGTGCGCAAGCACCCGTCCCTCCGCACGCATAACTGTGCGCAAGCACCCGTCCCTCCGCACGCATAACTGTGCGCAAGCACCCGTCCCTCCGCACGCATAACTGTGCGCAAGCACCCGTCCCTCCGCACGCATAACTGTGCGCAAGCACCCGTCCCTCCGCACGCATAACTGTGCGCAAGCACCCGTCCCTCCGCACGCATAACTGTGCGCAAGCACCCGTCCCTCCGCACGCATAACTGTGCGCAAGCACCCGTCCCTCCGCACGCATAACTGTGCGCAAGCACCCGTCCCTCCGCACGCATAACTGTGCGCAAGCACCCGTCCCTCCGCACGCATAACTGTGCGCAAGCACCCGTCCCTCCGCACGCATAACTGTGCGCAAGCACCCGTCCCTCCGCACGCATAACTGCGCGCAAGCACCCGTCCCTCCGCACGCATAACTGCGCGCAAGCACCCGTCCCTCCGCACGCATAACTGCGCGCAAGCACCCATCCCTCCGCACGCATAACTGTGCGCAAGCACCCGTCCCTCCGCACGCATAACTGTGCGCAAGCACCCGTCCCTCCGCACGCATAACTGTGCGCAAGCACCCGTCCCTCCGCACGCATAACTGTGCGCAAGCACCCATCCCTCCGCACGCATAAGTGTGCGCAAGCACCCATCCCTCCGCACGCATAAGTGTGCGCAAGCACCCATCCCTCCGCACGCATAAGTGTGCGAGTGTCTGTATGCATACGTGTGTCTGCATGTATAAGTGTATGTGAGCGTATAAGCAGGTAATTTTGCGTCTGCGTATAGAGGTATACATACATAAGTGTATCTCTCAAATTCACAACATCCAACCTTGATGTTTCTCATTTTTTTACGAATACAATAAAGCACGAACCTCCAGATACCGCAGTTTAGGCTCAACGATCCACATCTAGGGACTGTCTCCCCAAACCCGAGTCAGTTGGCAGCTATGGAATAAACAAGGTCTCTCGGAAAGTGTAACATGTACAGATCATTTAGGAACCACCATTTTTTGCAGCTCTAAAGGACAATCCATGCGACCGTCCTACAATTAACAGGTATTTTGGGGTCAACCGGAGAAAAGCCACCATTAAACAACACAAGACGAGTTTGGCAACCAAATGTCTTCTTGCCGGCTGTACGGGTTAACCCACAGCCTGAGGTTTAGGATCAGCCGCTTCTCCCCGGTTAGACCCGATTCCTTTGGACCATAAACATAGCCGTGTTTAGACTATAAACAGTGCAGACTCTTATCGCCTCCCTGCCTTGTTGATATATACACAGAGCAGCGCGTCAGGAGCATGACAAGGAGAACGTTACACCTGAGGACAAGGGTTGGCACAGGAGCAATTGCCTCATCACCGCCACGGGGGCCGTCAGAGGAGCTTTAAAAAACAGACTTATGCAAATTCTGGCCAACTGTAACCATTTCACTGCCAGCAGCAGAAAACCAAAACAAATCTTGCTATTGATACTTCGAACCGCCTGGAAACTCCAAAAAACCCGAAAGGGTAACCACCCCCAAATCACCTCCTTGTAGGACATTAATACCCATTATTCAACCACGTTGACCTAGGTTTTCTAATAAAAAAAAGGTGAACTTTCAGAAATTATACACATGTACCTGCCAAAAGACCTAGATTTTAGCTGCCAGTCCCCAAAAGCAGCGCTCACCTGGATTCCCAGTCAACCGGGACATTTTCTTGACCCCATTACCAACAATCAACCGCTCATACTTTTTCGACAAACGAGTCGCCTGGTGCTTTCTAGGTTCTTTTGTTGCTCCTTTTTCTATTGTGCGATGAAAATAGCAATTTAAGATCACGGTCAGACAATAGAAAGCAGTAACAGTATCGCCGCTCTATAAGACACAGGAAACCCGGGGCTTTGTGTTACTCAAAGGACACATTGTCCCCCTTGGCCAGATGGACTTTCTCATTACTTTAGCACTTTAGATGAAACGGATAGTGTTTCGCGAAAGGATTGTCGAATAAACCAATTGGCTGTCGAAAAGTTTTGCCATAAAATGTGACACCTGATAAAAGCCCTCAGTCTCCAGGTCTGTGGAATACTGGACATCCAGTTGTTGGCAAGATGTTCCTCATGGCAAGAACCTGCTGTGATTCAGGAGAGTACGGGCTTATCGGAATTGATTTAGTGGCCACCTGTTTGCAGAACCTCAGTGTCCATCTGGTACCATCTTGCCAACTTGAGTTGACCCTCAGGTGTTTGAATGCCACAGCAGTGCCAAATCAATGGTACCTCCAGAACAAAAGATCGAGAACACACAGCCATACTCTGAAGAACACTGCCATGCCCATGTGCTAAAGACCTGGAATCCAACAAGGGGAGCATATAATTATAACAAATTTTTTTTTATACAAGTATAACATTCTTGGAATGTACCTCACAGCCTCTGATCTACAAGCACCACTGAAAGGACTGATATTTGCTCAGTCTACAAAATGAACCCTCTGGCAAGGTTAGAGGTAGTGGTGGAGATGCGCGTGCAAGGGAGTGAACCTCTCTGTTTTGGGCTAAACACTGTATGTTTACTGCCCAGAGGGGGTTGTTGTATGTGAACAGACCGGAATTTCCACTGGCACCCTCTGGATCTGGCAATAAAAACGTATTTTGAAAGATATGTTGACACAACATACAAGAGCATCTTGTCCAAGAAAAGAGCCAGACTCCTATCTCCTGTAGAAGTAGACGAAGACCATCGAGCCAAGTTTCAACTGAGGCATAATTACATTATTCTAACTAAATGCTATTTTATTAGTAAATTGCATTACACAAGACCTGACCAGCAGGAACATCCAATCCATGAACCCTCCCATTGTTGGAGTTGTTGGCTTGCGGAAATCTTTTTTGTAGGTGTTGGAATTGTTCTAGAGGTGGAAGAGGTTCTTTACTAAAGTGTCCCTCACTTAGTACCCCTCTAAAATCTTATGACATTTAACTAAACCTATGTATACTGAAAAGAAACCAAGATCATGAAGAGGAGCTTCAGTAGAAGACATCAAGAGCTGTCAGGTCCTCAATTGGAAAGCTCCTAAACCCGTCTCATCTGCTCTACACGAAAGCTGCAGAGGCCCTTTCTATTCTGTGCTGGGAAGAGTTGTGCTGACTTCACATCCCCCTCAAATGGTTGTCCTTCAAGTCCCCAACAAGACTTGTCAAACGGTCCCAAAAAGTCCCCCCTCCCTTTAAAAGTCCATAGCTCGACTATAAGCCCCCCTTCACTTGGCTTCACTGGCCCACATCTCTAGGCAACATGACCTGGCCACCACGGCGGCTTCAGCTTAGGCTGAAGAGGTTCCCATGAAAAAAAGTCACTCACGAGAGACGGTAGACTCATTCTCTGGGCTCGTAGAAAAGAGCCATTGTTAGCGAGCACAGGAGGACAGCGTGAGAGCAGATACACGTTCTCTGGGAACTCAAACAGCCTCCAAACACCAGAGAAAACAAAAAACCCAAGAAGAAAGCAATGGGGCCTATTCTCATGGTGTCACTCTATAGAGGCCTGGAAATTTATCCGCTTCCCTCTAGAGATGCACAAAAAAAAAAGCTTCTCCATTGAAGAGAAGTTTTTTTCACCTCCTTTGAGGCAAGAACAGTAAAAAGGAACGGGGAAAAAAAACGGAGTCTTAATTTACAAGAACAGGAAAAGTGCAAAGACAGCTTTAGACGATGGCTGTCACCTCAAGTACGAGTGGAGAGTCTGGACCCTTCATCCCTCAATACAGTATAGGATACACCTCAATATACAGAAGCAATCCAAGAAATACTTTTGAATGGAGATTGACTGTCAGGTTCTTCAGTTCCGACTGACTCAAAGAAGAACATCTGAAGAGCAACATCTGATGCCAAGAGATATCTCCACAGATTAGCTTCCCACTACAAGCAGTATCTACTGCACATACGACATTCCACAAAGAATGGCCAGAACGAAAAGATTTTGGCGAGAAAACTGAGAACATCGTAATTTAACAAGGTTTTTAAGGCCAACCAAAAAGGCCCAAGGTGTCCCCTGCCTTCAAAACCACCAGAAGACGTCATACAATACTTAGGACTCAAACGCGAGAGGAGGAACTGAAACCCTGTACTCCACTGAAAGGTTTGACACCTACAAGCCCAGAAGGGTTCCTTCTGGTTAATTACGTGTCCTCGTCAACCTCTCCATGTGCCTGGCATTCCTGCGTGACAGGTCGGAGGTGGAAAGTGAAATTGAATTCCGCGCTCCTCCCTCGATCCACCTCAACGGAATAATATATTACGATGACAGGGGAGGGCATGAATACATTGTCGATCTAATGACAGGGTGAATACACACATACAAGAGGATACGGAAGAAACAAAAGGCTCGGCAGAGCAGTAGACACCATCAGCCAAGCCACTGTGGACCTCATCTCACTGATGTCCTACATGGATGTCATTTGGGAGAGGGAGTCCAGCAGGCAGCTACAGATGTCTGGGCTCATGACCAGTGATCAGTCTGAAGTTTCTACTGCATGATGAACCTTCAACCCATAAGTGACAAAGCAATGTGGAGTCTTGGGGGTCCCCCGGTTCCAGAAGAAGACAATGCAACGGTGACAACGCAACTCCACGATTTGAAGACGACATTTATTCCACACAAGTGGACCAAGCAACATTTCAACTTGAGACGAGTCTTGGGCAAGGCTCGAAGACCCATTACGAGTCGAAACGTTGCATGGTCCACTTCTGTGGAATAAAGGTCTTCTCCAGGTCCTGGAGTTGCGTTGTCACCTTAAACGTGTTGGACATGGGTGTCCATGTGTGCTGTAACAACATATACATAAAAAAAATTCAGCGTCACACACTGGGGATGGGCAGAAGCTCATCTATACCGCGGGGTGACAGGTCCATTTGGAAGTGAAATCATGTTGCGTGTTGGTTGGACGAAAATCATTCAATGTGTTGTCCACGAGAGGTGGACCACCAAGGGACAAATCAAGTGGGTTCTACAAAAAGACATGCATGCAAAAGGGATCCCAGAGAAAGTGACAGATTATTATTATTTATTTTTTTTTAGAGGAAAAGGCAAAATACTGAAAATATGGGTTTTTAGCAAAAAAAAAAAATCTATAGAAATTCACATCATGTTATATACGGACCTGCTCCTTATTCCTGGAGATCCAGGTGTCCATCAGAAGGTCCATCCTCGACCTGTGGAACTTCTTGGTGGTCTTCACGGCTATGAAGACATCTTTGGGGGTGATCTCTTCCACGGGGGGCTTGGTGGACCTTTGGTCATGTTGGGGTGGCACCTGCTCCACGTCCCTCCGGACCCTGGTCAGTTGGTTGAAGTAGGTTGAGAAGGTCTGCTGAGCCTCCTGGTCGGGTCTGACCTGCTCCACGGCTGCTGGAGGCGACGATCCCTCCACGGCCACCACCGAGGGGCTGCCAGGCTCTGACCCCTCAGCCGGGAAGACCTCCAGCACCACCAGCTTCCTCTGCTGATCCACCACCAGCACCATCAGGCAGGTGAAGGTGGCGCCCAGCAGGGACAGCAGCAGCTTCCTCCCGCAGTTCTTCAGCATGCTGACGCTCGGCGCTGTGCAGTGTAACCCTCCTGCTGACACTCTGACAGCACCGCTCGCTCGCACGGTCTGCAGTACAAAGCGCCACGCCGCCCATTTAAAAGCTCTCATTGGCCAAATCACGCCCTCGCCGGCTAGCGTTCCATCCCGTCTCCACCCACCAGCATGGGTAGAGCAGCATAGGGGGCGTGGTCTGTGCAGTGCACGCCCATCCCATGTGCATTTCTGCCCTCCCCAGCTGCCTCCCCACGTGGGCAGACCCTGGCATCCACAGCCAGGCAGAACTGAATAAACCATGTGTCCAGGAAAACATGGAGGATCTGGCAACCCCTACCCCAGGGGCTGAAAAACCCTCCAAAGCAAACCTGCTCTCTGCAGGGCTTATTCACTAAACGGTGAATTGGTGGAAAATTGCAAACTGCACAGCAAAATACTTCACATCGAGTTCATTTCACCCAAAATTCATGCAA
The DNA here is from genome assembly GCA_009667805.1 of Leptobrachium leishanense. Classification (NCBI taxonomy): domain Eukaryota; kingdom Metazoa; phylum Chordata; class Amphibia; order Anura; family Megophryidae; genus Leptobrachium; species Leptobrachium leishanense. Next base: position 138,371,152 of record CM019069.1, on the reverse strand, counting down.
ATTCAATTTTACCAATTCTTTACTGGAATAATCCCCTGTATGTTTTCTGCAGAGATATATTGTTTTATTATTACATACAGGTATAGTGTTTTATTATTACATACAGGTATAGTGTTTTATTATTACATACAGGTATAGTGTTATATTATTACATACAGGTATAGTGTTTTATTATTACATACAGGTATAGTGTTATATTATTATATGCAGGTATAGTGTTTTATTATTACATACAGGTATTGTGTTACATTATTATATGCAGGTATAGTGTTTTATTATTACATACAGGTATTGTGTTACATTATTATATGCATTTATAGTGTTTTATTATTACATACAGGTATAGTGTTATATTATTACATACAGGTATAGTGTTTTATTATTACATACAGGTATAGTGTTATATTATTATATGCAGGTATAGTGTTTTATTATTACATACAGGTATTGTGTTACATTATTATATGCAGGTATAGTGTTTTATTATTATATACAGTTGTATTGTTTTATTATTACATACAGGTATTGTGTTATATTATTACATATCGGTATACTGTTTTATTATTACATACAGGTATTGTGTTATATTATTACATACAGGTATAGTGTTTTATTATTATATACAGTTGTATTGTTTTATTATTACATACAGGTATAGTGTTTTATTATTATATACAGTTGTATTGTTTTATTATTACATACAGGTATTGTGTTATATTATTACATACAGGTATTGTGTTATATTATTACATATCGGTATATTGTTTTGTTTTTACATACAGTTGTATTGTTTTACTATTACATACAGGTATAGTGTTATATTATTACATACAGGTATAGTGTTATATTATTACATACAGGTATTGTGTTATATTATTACATATCGGTATATTGTTTTGTTTTTACATACAGTTGTAGTGTTTTATTATTACATACAGGTATAGTGTTATATTATTACATACAGGTATAGTGTTTTATTATTACATATCGGTATATTGTTTTGTTTTTACATACAGTTGTATTGTTATATTATTATATGCAGGTATAGTGTTATATTATTACACACAGGTATAGTGTTTTATTATTACATACAGGTATTGTGTTATATTATTACATACAGGTATAGTGTTTTATTATTACATACAGGTATTGTGTTTTATTATTACATATCGGTATATTGTTTTGTTTTTACATACAGTTGTATTGTTTTATTATTATATGCATTTATAGTGTTTTATTATTACATACAGGTATAGTGTTTTATTATTACATATCGGTATATTGTTTTGTTTTTACATACAGTTGTATTGTTTTATTATTATATGCATTTATAGTGTTTTATTATTACATACAGGTATAGTGTTTTATTATTACATACAGGTATTGTGTTTTATTATTACATATCGGTATATTGTTTTGTTTTTACATACAGTTGTATTGTTTTATTATTATATGCAGGTATAGTGTTTTATTATTATATACAGGTATAGTGTTTTATTATTATATGCAGGTATAGTGTTTTATTATTACATACAGGTATAGTGTTTTATTATTACATATCGGTATATTGTTTTATTATTACATACAGTTGTATTGTTTTATTATTACATACAGTTGTATTGTTTTATTATTACATATCGGTATATTGTTTTATTATTACATACAGTTGTATTGTTTTATTATTACATACAGGTATAGTGTTATATTATTACACACAGGTAGAGGGCACTGAGCTGCTCCTAGCACAGATCTGGGGTTCCATTAGGATCACAATTACATTAAACCTTTCAGGATCTTGAAAGAGGAGCCCCCCCCCATGTTGCAAGATAAAGGAGATAGGTGATTTAATTAACGTGAGGGCGCTAATTACCACCTGTTAATCAAGAGACATAAAGGCTAATAATAGCAAGAGCAATCAGGAGAAAGTATTAGCTATAGGAAACCTGAGAGAAATTACCTTAAAGGAACACTCTAGGCTAAAAATCATCCCCCCCCTTTTTTTAAATTTTATTATACCTATTGCCCTACCTAGTTATTCAGTATTTTTTTTTTTTAACTGTAATACTTACCCTAAAAACCACTTGTTTCCAACGGCGTTTTTTTATTTTTATACTCACCTCCCTCCTCTTCCACTCCCGTCCTGGTAAATGTTCAACTTGGCTAATGGTTTACGTGAGAAGCGCGCATGCGCGCCTCTCACGTAAACCAGCCGATCAGCAGGCTTACTCTTCTTCTTTGATTAGTGTTACGCCAAGAGGATGCGCGTAACACTAACCCTCAGAGGGAGCCGCCAGCTACTGCGGTGAGTTGGAGACGTCATCGTGCTGAAAGCCGATGACGTCTCCTACTCGGCAATAGTCGGCAGAAGTGGGAAATATGAATCCCGCTCTGCTGACTGACAGCTGGGAGGGCGGAGTAAAGTCCTCCGCCTCTCCCAGCTGTTTCAGCCGATCGGCTGAGCGGAGGGAGGGGGGAAAGACAAGGGCATACTCAGGGCATCCTGACCACCTAAAAAAGCTTAGGTGGTCATGTTGCCTAGAGTATCCCTTTAAGGTGACCCGAGAGACTGGCAGACAGATACATAGTCATAGAATGGGATATACAGGTAGATAAATAATGGGTAGACACATAAATGATATATAGATAGCATATAGGTATATAGATTGATAGAGGGACAGACAGACAGATAGAGAAAGAGTTATAGAGATAGTTAAATAGATTTGGGGATAGATAGATGATAGATAATGGATAGATACTGTACATTGATGATATAGATAATATATATGTATATAGACTGATGGATAGATAATGGATAGATACATAGATGATATATATAGTATATAGACTGATAGATGGATAGACAGGCAGACAGAATGATGGATAGATAGTGATATAGTTATAGAGATAGATAATGGATAGATAGATGATATATAGACTGATAGATATAGTTATAGAGATGGACCGGCTGGATGGAGTAGAGGTAACATCACTGCTCTATAACCGTCGAGTCCCAGGTTCGTATCCCGGCCAGAGCACCTCTCCAGTAAGTGTCCTTGGGCAAGAAGCCTAACCGCACAATATCGGCTGTGGAATCCAGTGGTAACATCTCTGCCCTGCAACGTGGAGAAGCAACTCAAGGTCCCGTTCAGCACATCCCTCCGGTACAACTGTAGAGAAGTCTCGACTTTGCGAGAAGCGGGTTCAACCAAACCAACAGGTTACTGAGAATCACTACAATCATGGAAAGACGACTCGATCCCACTCAGAAGACGCCACCAGCGAGTGTCTTTGGGCAAGACACCTAAGGATATGGATGCGCCTCAGAAAATACTTGTACATCTCATAGATTGTAAGTTCCCTTGTTCCCTGAATCAGGCCGTATCATCCATGTGTGGCATTCCAATGTATTAACTCCTTGTACACTGATCTTCTAAAGCCCTGCAGAATTTGTGGCGCTATATAAATAAAGGATAATAATATTAATAGAGATAGATGGAGAGATAGATATGTATAGATAGATAGATATGTATAGATAGATATGGATAGATAGATAGATATGGATAGATAGATAGATATGTATAGATAGATAGATATGGATAGATAGATATGGATAGATAGATAGATATGTATAGATAGATAGATAGATAGATATGGATAGATAGATATGGATAGATAGATAGATATGGATAGATAGATATGTATAGATAGATAGATATGGATAGATAGATATGGATAGATAGATAGATATGGATAGATATGGATAGATATAGATAGATATGTATATATAGATAGATATGTATAGATAGATATGTATAGATAGATAGATATGTATAGATAGATAGATATGGATAGATAGATATGTATAGATAGATAGATATGGATAGATAGATATGGATAGATATGGATAGATATGGATAGATATGTATAGATAGATAGATATGGATAGATAGATAGATATGTATAGATAGATAGATAGATATGGATAGATAGATAGATATGGATAGATAGATAGATATGGATAGATAGATATGGATAGATATGGATAGATATAGATAGATATGTATAGATAGATAGATATGTATAGATAGATAGATATGGATAGATAGATAGATATGGATAGATAGATAGATATGTATAGATAGATATGGATAGATATGGATAGATAGATATGGATAAATAGATAGATAGGTAGATAGATATGGGATAGATAGATAGATATGGATAAATAGATATGGATGGATAGATAGATATAGATAGATATAGATAGATATAGATAGATAGATATGGATAGGTAGAGAGAGAGATAGATAGTTATTACAGAGATATGATATATAGATAATTATTAGATACAAAGTTGATATTAAATAGAATATAGACAGATAGATCTATACATAAATATATATAAAGAGAGAGATAAATAGAGGAGAGATGGATACATGTGTTGGAGGGGAGTGTATGGGAATGCAGTGTCTTCATTATTTTTGCAGAGGGAACAGAGTTCTCACTGGTCCCACACACTGTAAAGCTTGAGTTCATGCGTTCAATCATGTGTTTCCTTGTTAAGTCTCCATAAATATCTGATTTATCAAAACATTTCAAGTTCACTATGTAAATAAATCCCATTTGAGAGTATGTTTGCAGCTTACTGGGGGGCAGGAATCCTAGTGCGTTCCCCACTTATTTTTTTAAGATGTGACCTGTGGATAGATATACATAGATAGATGATGTATAGATTGATAGATATAGAGAAAGATAGATAGAAAGATGGATAGATATATAGATAATATATAGCTAATGTAGATTAATAGATAAATGGCCAGTTGGATGTGCAGACAGATATAGAGAGATAGAGATAGATGCATACATATATATATGATATATAGTGTATACATAGATAGATAAATGGACAATCATATGGATGGACAGATAGATGATATATGTATTTATATAAACAAAGTTTATAAATATATATGCACAGACAGATCGATCCATGAAAATAGATTACCACATAGATTAACATATTGATTGGTAGATAGATATATAGAGATACATATATGCAGATAGCTATAGATACATAGATGCGGAAGGATAGATATAGGTAGAGAGGTGATAGTGATAGATACTGATGGATCGAGTTAGATATATATATATATATAATGATGGATTGAGATGATAGATGGGTAAAGATAGATACTGATAGATATAGATGATAGACAGATACTGATGGATAGAGATAGATGGATAGACAGATAGATACTGATGGATAGATATAGATAGATACTGGTGGATTGAGATAGATGGATAGATAGACAGATAGATACTGATGGATAGAGATAGATGATAGATAGATACTGATGGATAGAGATAGATAGATAGATACTGGTGGATGGAGATAGATACTGGTGGATTGAGATAGATGGATAGATAGATAGACAGATACTGGTGGATACTGGTGGATACAGATAGATGATAGATAGATACTGGTGGATAGATAGATACTGGTGGATAGATAGATACTGGTGGATAGATAGATACTGGTGGATAGATAGATACTGGTGGATAGAGATAGATGGATAGATAGACAGATAGATACTGATGGATAGAGATAGATGATAGATAGATACTGATGGATAGAGATAGATAGATAGATACTGGTGGATGGAGATAGATACTGGTGGATTGAGATAGATGGATAGATAGATAGACAGATACTGGTGGATACTGGTGGATAGAGATAGATGATAGATAGATACTGGTGGATAGATACTGGTGGATAGATAGATACTGGTGGATAGATAGATACTGGTGGATAGATAGATACTGGTGGATAGAGATAGATGGATAGATAGATACTGGTGGATAGAGATAGATGGATAGATAGATACTGGTGGATAGAGATAGATGGATAGATAGATACTGGTGGATAGAGATAGATGGATAGATAGATACTGGTGGATAGAGATAGATGATAGATAGATACTGATGGATAGAGATTGATGGATAGATACTGATGGATAGAGATAGATGAACAGATAGAGATAGATGGATAGACAGATACTGATGAATAGAGATAGATGGATAGATAGACAGATACTGATGGATAGAGATAGATGGATAGATAGATACTGATGGATGGAGATAGATGGATAGACAGATAGATACTGGTGGATAGAGATAGATGGATAAATAGATACTGGTGGATAGAGATTGATGGATAGATAGATACTGATGGATAGAGATAGACAGATAGATACTGGTGGATAGAGATAGATGGATGGATAGATAGATAGATAGACAGATACTGATGGATAGAGATAGATAGATAGATACTGATGGATAGAGATAGATGGGTAGATAGATGCTGGTGGATTGAGATAGATGGATAGATAGATAGATAGATAGATAGATAGATACTGATGGATGGAGATAGATGGGTAGATAGATACTGATGGATGGAGATAGATGGGTAGATAGATACTGATGGATGGAGATAGATGGGTAGATAGATACTGATGGATAGACAGACAGATAGATACTGATGGATAGCGATAGATGGATAGATAGACATATATACATATATACTGATGGATAGAGATAGATGGATAGATAGATAAGTATGATAGACAGACAGACAGACAGACAGATACTGATGGATAGAGATAGATGGGTAGATAGATGGATAAGTATGATAGATAGACAGACAGATAGATAGATAGACAGATAGATGCCATATTAGACACATTCTTGTTTGTTTAGTGCTTGGCTTGTCCCTTTAACGTTTTTAATCTTTCTGCTAACATGTAGCGAGGATTATGTCTCTAATACCCATAGCTCCGCATTCCTTCTCTGCATACTAATAACATTTTTCTATGTTTCTCCGCTCGCTCTGTCTCTGGAGTCCTTTATTTGTATCGCATCAAATCGCTCAGAATATATATATAAATAGCTTTACAGTTGATCTGGGTCCCATGCTGTCGCCCTGACACTTCCTCCTCCCAAGTGCCCTGCCAGCACTTCACAGATATGTGTCAAAGTGGAGTGTTTGTTGAAACAGGCAGAAGTGTGTCATGTGGGAAGCTTCCCCCTCCTCACCCTATGGGCTCATAACCAGATAAGGGCTTACTGCTTCTCACAATACCAATGGCATGTGTCTGGAAAGGTACGGTGACAACTCAGACAACTCTCAGGAGTCCCTGGTGACAACAGACACCTTGACACTTGTCATTCTGTACTCTGCATCTGGGAACCATGCCCCCCCAAGGCACAATGTCTTCCACTCTCATCTCTTTCTGCCAAGGTGACCTCATACTTAAGAGTTCACCATAGATCCTACAAGTGGTCGGACACCTAGAGATTAATTTGGGGGACAATGTGGGGGATTACAAGCTTTAGCCAAAGTAGCAAAATGTAAAAAAAATTCCAACTCTATGGGCCCTATTACATTCTTCGCGCAAACGTTAACACGTGCGCAAAAACGCATCAACACGAGAAAACCCTTTGCGCTAACGTCGCATTACAATGTCCGCGCAAAAAATGCGCGTTAACGTCTACCGCGGGTGAATTTGCGCGAACGCTGCGTGAGCTTACTGTACTGCGCGCGTCCTATACTTAACATTGTGAGCGCAAATGCGGTTGTGCGCTGGTACGCGGATGGTATTACAGTCTATGCGCAAAATTTAACGCACAGCGTTTGCGCGCATAATTTTAACGTCTTTTAAAAGCTGGTGGTAACTGCAAATCTGAACGTCCGGCCGAACCCAAATACACCAGCCCGAAAAAAACAATACAGCAAAGTATAGTTACACATTCTACACATACCCAAACAATAAAATGGAGAAGTTGCGCGTGTGTCTTTATCGATGCAGCATATATGCACAGATTGACTTTGACAGGCGCAAAAATTTAACGGGAGACAATTGTGGTTCTTAATTCTGATTGGCTGAATCGCGTGAAAAAACAGTCCACACACTGATTTCTGCGCGCAACGTTAATGCTCGTGCGTTTTTGCGCGTCCGTTTTACAGGCGTTATTTTTTGACGGATGAAAAAACGCGCGAGGATTGTAATACCGGCGTTGTTTTACACGCGTTAATGTTTAACTCTGCGCCAAAAAATTCATGCGTTCAGCGTGCGTTTTTGCGTGAAGAATGTAATAGAGCCCTACATTTCTACAGTCGGACTTTTGACATCTACAGTTTGCAATTCTCCACCAAATTCCCACATAAATGATTGGTAATACCTGCAGGATGTGTATCCCTTATAAGAAACGCTCAGGAACAGAAGTGTTTTGGGTTTGTGATCTTGGAATATTGGCGTATAATAATGGGATGAGACCCAACTCTAAACCCGAAATTCTTTATGTTTCATATACACACACAGCCTGGAGGTCATTTATAAAGTTTTTAATAATTTTGCCCCCCGTCGCATAAGGTCAGGTGTGGAATATTTCCAATTGTGTCGTCATGTCGGAGCTCAAAATGTTTTAGAATTTTGGGAAATTCCAGATTTCGGATAATGGATTCTCAACCTGTATATGAGGTTTGTAAACACCACCGCAGTTTAATGAGCAAACCACTAAAACTCTGGTTCTTCCCAATGATTCTTTGGACCACGGCACAGCCACCGTCCCAACCCCAAAGAGTAGGTTATGAGGGAACCGATTTTGTTGAAGGCCAAAGAGCCACATGTTAAATGTCCAGAAGGGAAGCCATAAAAGTAAAATATAAAGTCGATTTATTCAGGATGAGACGTTTCTACTTAGTACCGAAGCCTTTTCTAACCATATATCACTGTCAACATAAAATACACAGTAGACGCCAATTCTTTTTGTGCAGGAGGCCATCAATAAGTTGGTTTAAGGGTTAAAACTCAACTTTAAGCTGTTGATGCTTTCGTTTCATAGAAGTCATAGACAGGGATAGCCGTTGGCCAAATGGATCCTCTGTGAAGCTTCATTGTTGCCCACAAGTCACAAGACGCTTATTTGACCTCTTTTGGTTCAATGTCAAGTGGACCACCGCTCAAGACGGAGGTCAGATGGCCCAGAAAATGGTGGTATAAACCCCTAGAACTAACAAGACCAGCCTTTCAGCAAAACGCATGGCTTAGGTCATGTAGAGAAGAGGAGCCAGACTGGAGGTTTTCTAATGCCTCCCAGGCACATCCAGCCCTAACCTCCTCAATGGAGTTACAGAGCCGTATTCTCTTATCGTGGCGCACTGCCTTCTGCCTTCTGTATCCTGAGAATAGTGACAGATGCACGGGTCAGGTCCAAGCGCCACGCACTAACAGCAGTGACATAAAAACCCCAGGACGGCCAGAAACAAAAGTCAGCTTTGTTTCCGCGACATGTGGAGATTTTGCAGATTTGTCAGAACCGAAAGTCCCGCGAACAGAGCCCTCTGTTATCGTCACTCCCATCTCCTGTAAACTCCTGAAATGCCCACTTCCTGAGGGCACCCAATTGGGCAGCTGTATGCTAAATAAAGATCTCATTCCAGAATATTTTTTAGGCATTTGAAAGGTTTTTTTTTTCTCTCCTTTCTTTTACTGGGAATTTTTAATTGTCTGTTTCGTTGTCCATATGTTTGACCAGATGACTTCCTGATTCCGAAAAGAAGTGGCAGATGTTAGATATGAGAATAATCATCTATCTATCTAATTCTGAATTGAGGACAAACGGAGGCCAATATCGGAAAAAAATTCAGCATGATTGAAACGCCTATAGGCCAGTCATCCAGGCAACCATTCAACTTGAGTATTTGACCTGCAGCTTCTAAGAGGGACATCCCCATCTACTCACTCTAAAAAAATTAAAGAGAGGAGGTTGCGTTCCTCGAGACTGGTTAATTGGAGCAGTTCCCACTTTGATACAACAGAGACAGAAGAAAAGTGGGACATTCTTAAAGAAACAAGTTTCCCTTTGATTGCATTTCTCACAGTTCAGTGAAGACCAGTCTCTTTTTTTGACAGTTCTTCAGGCCAAAGCACCACATCGAAAGATGGGTGAGTAGAGATTCCTTGGCATTGGTCCCTACTTTCAGGCATTTTACAGACCCTTCAGCATTGGATTAGGGCCTCTCTTTGTCCCGGGAAGCATTGACTGGTCAGACCCAGGCATCTGTCTTGAAACAAAGGTTGCAATGGCCCTGCCATCTCCCAAGGTCCTCCTGCTTCCTTAACTTCTTCATTTTATGAGAAAACAGAGGAGTGGGAAGGGCAGAAGCAGGATGAAGTGATAACCACAGATTTATTGCCACAAAGAGGCATTAAACCTAGTGGCTGAGCCTGATCTCCTTCTGCATAAAAGACTTGGCCTCCTTGATCATGATGAAAAATCAGTGAATGCCATGAAAAAAAAAGACTGTAGACGATAAAATGCTTATTTCAGGCAAAATGTGGAATTTATAAAAGTAGCAGGTCAGGCCTTTAATTCACAGAATTGATCCATATCACTAAACCATGTATTTTATGTGGCGTCTACTGGAAAAGCACAATGGTTTCTGGAAATAAATATCCTTTGTTGATTTGGGCTTCTGGATGAGTCTTTAGATGTTGGGTAGAAAAAGTGACTAGTGAGAAAGATGTAGGGATCAATTGCCATGGAAACCCATGGAATATTTTTTCTGTATGTTCCACGTGAAGAAGTTTGGCCCTATGATGGTCACAATACTTAGCAAGCAACATTTAAATACATCACCCCTCTGTCTTTTGACCAGTTTTTTGTGTCTCTAAATAGCTTTGATTGTGAAGAAACATTTAGTTCCCCTAACAGGTATGAATATACTATCAAAGCGTCCTGTCTCCGGTCTGTAACTGACCTTTTACAACACTATTTTTCCACTTGAAACATTAACGCACATCTCCCTCCATCTTTCGACCAGTTTTCTTTTTACCACATTAACTATGGGCTTCGATATCTGGAAACATAAACTTCGGCAACCTGGCATCCATACTACTTTTAATACCAAACTGCCCTTTCTTCATGCTCCACAGGCATCCTCATATAACATGTATGATAGCTTTTGAACTCTGTTTAGGTTGTAGTATCCATCAAAACAAAATCTAGTGTTTGTTTCCAGCACTCATTACACCACATCTTACCTGTCAGCCTGCATTATTCATTCCCATTTGCGAAAATATAAAACCGTTTCTCAGTGGAAACCCTACAGTCCTATAATAGAAAAACCGTCGTAGTGGACACCAATATGAGATCCAACCTTTATTTTTGATTTCATCATCAAACCACAAAAGCCAATAATATACCCTTCTTAACTGTAAATGGAAATGTCAAGGTAGAGTGGGTAGAACAAAGCTTTCTCCACAGTATCAGCTCATGGGTGATTGACCTATTGTTCTGAGCTGCTGCACAGTAAGGCCGATAAGAGGATTTGTCACAGGAAGATAAAAAGTTCACACTTAAATCACATGGTGCGGTTTAACTGGAGAAGAATCAAATAAGAACTGTTTTTATTCATCCAGGCTTTATGTGAAAAATGTGAAATGTACACCGCGGCACTCAATGCCCTGCTTTGCACACAGCCAATGTGCTCAGTTGTCAACTCTAAACGACATGTAGACATGTAACGACGGCCGCATGGTGGGGTGGGTTGTTCATACTGCCTTTAGGTGATCAGATATGCAGAGTTTAGTGAATTTGATTCACTGATTCGGAAAAATTACCATCTTGCTGTCCGTGACCTGATCCTTTTTGCAAATTCGTTCTCTAAAGGTCTGTTTGCAAGAGCATTCTTGTTTCCCAACCAGGAACGACAGGAAATGGGGAAATTAATGGTTTCTGGAACCCCTTTTAATCCGACGTATGATTCTAGAGCTCTTTGTTTTCCACCTCTCCTCCGTGACATGAGAATATTCGCTTATTCTGCAGCCAACAAAACCGCATCGTATCCGAACATGACTAACGTGGGCCAGTGTTACACAGCTGCGCACATCCCGTCGACAGGCCCAGGTCCCTGAGTAGTTCCTGTCTGGACAACATCAATGGTGATTACATCTGGAACCAACTCTGCATCACATCGGACCTGCCAAGGGATTCTCTTCACTATGAATTCCTCCTTATCCTCCTCTCCTGCTACTTCTCCCTGCAGACACCAAGGAAGCAACGCCAAGTTCTAATGAAGAACCATTGCGTCAGTGGTAAAACATGCAGTTTTTCTTCTATTTGGACTTAACCATCATGTTTTAATGTTAACGCTTGACATGTGGTGTTTTTTGTTTTGACTGTCATGTTCTGCATTTGGCGTACGTCTCCGGTGTTTACACTGCCATAAAGGAAACCTCTGTCTTAGGTGTACTCATGGATTTTGACTAGAACTTTTCATTTAATGGACATTGGCCATGGGGTCATCCATTAAAAGAGACCTCTTTCTTACTTGATTCATTCAGAGACTATGCCGCTGTCATGGATGCCAAGTAAGGTCACAAAACATATTTATGTTAAGCAAAATGGACACCCTATCATAGTTTTTAGCAGATCCCATGGATGCATTAGTGAAACGAGTGCTGCATAACTCCGCACAATTCTCGAACCAATGACCAGGAAGAAAGGGCCGTTGTGTTGGGCATCCAGAACTGTTACCAAAAGGCAAGGTTGTCTAGAGTAAGAGCAGGGTAGATTGCATTCAGATTGGTACTGACTTTTTTGTGGACCCACTACCAGGGCTGGACTGAGACAAAAAATCAGCCCTGGACTTCATCCAGACCGGCACAAAAATAGTATATAAACCAACCAATCGCTATACAGATGCCGGAGTTTCTGCAGAGCGATTGGGTAAAGCAATGCAGTGGCACTGAGGTTGAGCGCACATGTCTTAAGGTGAGGTGGATGCGCAGCATGTCTCACCGGCACAGTGGTCCCAATATGGTACTGTGACAGACTGTCCTGTTTTTTACGGGTGGTGAGGACGTTCTCACCTCACCCATTAAGGACAGGGCGAGCTGCGTGGTGAATCAGCATTCACACTGGCCCACTGAGCCATCGGCCCACTGGGAAACTCCCTGTAGTCCCTATGGGCAGTCTATGCCTTCCCACTACCATGCATAGATCTGTGTCCCCCAAAGAAGTCAGAGATGCAGGGAAACAGATCTCAATGGTCTACTATGAGATTCGAGCCATCTCTTTATGTATCAACTCGATCTGTCTGTCCATTGGGCTTTCTGTATGTCTATTAATATATAGGCACCTGGTGTATGCACAGCACAAGGAGGACCTCGAACAAAGATCGTGCCACAGTCTGCCTTTTGGCATATCCAAAAATGAACCAAGACAAACGTTTGAGAACCTTAGTTCAACCCCATCCAGGACCATCAAACATTATCGCACTGGGTGGGTATAATCACTTTGGCTTTTGCCATAGAATGGAGTCTATGGGTCAGGTAGCCGACTCACATCATTGTATTGCGTGGGATGTATTACAAGGACATCACGGGGGGAGGGGGATAGATTAGAAGTCTTTTAAACCCCCTGTCATATCTCATTCAGTTGCCAGCTGTTACCTTGAGTAGCCTGAAGAACAATAACCCCCTGCAGCCTTATCTAAACATTCCCTCCTCCATCTCATTAACTGTTAAATACTGTAGATTACATAAACCACAGAAGTAAAGAAAAACTTTTGGCAAATGTTGCCTCATTGGGAAAAATCTTCGAAATGTTAGATAGATTAAAAAAAACTAATTTTATTTTTCCTTTTTACATGCAACTACTTTAAACAAAGAAAAAAAATCAGCAGCATGTGTTTTATAATGTGCTTTTGTGTAAATGGTATTGTCCCTTTAAAGGGACATTCTAGTAATTTTTGAATTGCCGAAGTCATCATTTCCATTTGATCCACTTTATTTTCCATAGATATCCGTGCTTAAGGGGCCGATGACCAACCCTGTGTTCAGTAATAGGTCGGGATCCCCGTATGCAATATTCCTGCTTGGTTTGCATCTGAAATCCTAGCTGATTGAGTACAGACGCTCTACAGCTTTGGCCCTATTTCATGTTATCATCTCTATGCTCCATTATAATTATTGTTTAGCTTTAAAAAGAAAATATTAAATAAATAGAACCAGTTATCATGATACAAAATAATAGTGAAAGCATAATCAGCTCAAACATGTCCATGGAACGTGAAGACATTCCAAGGGTTACAAGCCATTTATCTGTAGCCCCCCCAAGCTTTGCAGTTGCTAAAGTCAAAAGGGACCAGCCTATAAATCAAAAAGTAACAATGCCAGAGTTTGTGGGGATTTTTAAGCGTCCACAAATCCTTTCATTGCCTTCAGCCCTCGACCTGCCTCCTTTTAACAAAGCGGTTTAAGACGCCAGCCATAAACTCTTACTTCTGTAGGATTTGATCAGTTGCTCTCGGAGAAATGATGTCTTGCACGTAGAAAATCAAAGACACAAAGGGGGTGGAGGGCTTCTTTTGATACAGAAGAAAAGGCTGGGGGCAACTGAGAAGACCCCCTTAACTTGCCAATCCTTAGGGCTTTTGTTCCAACCAGTAAAAGAAAGATCGGCAATTCAGCGGTCGATAGACTAGCACACAAACGGATCCGCGGTTCACAATTGTAGGAGAAGGCCAGATCCACGACTCGGCTTTTTACCATAAAGATGGGCAATGGATCGCAAACATGTGTGATCATGGTTTGACGTGTTCCAGGCTACATGGAATCCATGGAAATCATCATTGTAGATGCCTCTTGGTTTCATAGGGAGAGTTTTTACAACGTTCACACAACACCACTCTATGACGTGATGATGACTAGGAGTCCGTTGACACCTCTAACACAATATTACTCAGTGGGCACATATCGAAGAATGATATTTCACCGAATTCTCTAAAAATTAAGGTTTTCTATTCAGATACAAAAGGCAAGGTTGTCTGAGTAAGAGGAGGGTAGATTGCATTCAGATTGGTACTGATTTTTTGTGGACCCACTACCATGCACGGATCTGTGCCCCCCCCCCCAAAAGAAGTCAGAGATGCAGGGAAACAGATCTCAATGGTCTACTATGAGATTCGAGCCATCTCTCTATGTATCAACTCGATCTGTCTGTCTGTTGGGCTTTCTGTATGTCTATTAATATATAGGCACCTGGTATATGCACAGCACAAGGAGGACCTCGAACAAAGATTGTGCCAAAGTCTGCCTTTTGGCATATCCAAAAATGAACCAAGACAAAAATTTGAGAGCCTTAGTTCAACCCCATCCAGGACCAGTAAACAATACTGCACTGGGTGGGTATAATCACTTTGGCTTTGGCCATAGAATGGAGTCTATGGGTCAGGCAGCCGACTCACATCATTGTATTGTGTGGGATGTATCCCAAGGACATCACTGGGGGGAGGGTAGATTAGAAGTCTTTTAAACCCCTGTCATATCTCATTCAGTTGCCAGCTGTTACCTTGAGTAGCTTGAAGAACAATAACCTCCAAACTGAACCTTTTTTCATGGCTGCTCAGTCCCTACTATGGTTGTCTTTCAAGTTGCACTGGATTGTCAATGATAAATAGTACCAATTATATGGGAATATCTTGGGGTGCCATTGCAAGTCGAGCAATAGCGATAGCAGGAGGTACAGCAATTACTGCCAACGCCTGGCATTCTATTCCATTACTGAGGAAGAGCAGTGTGCCAAGTGTATCCAGATACGCCTGGCTTAGACCTGCGAAATTTGTATCACAATATGACTCTCGAATTGGAATAGGGCCGCGGGTCGTTTAGCGCTTGATTGGGCAACGGCTCACTTAGTGCTTGGCGTGATGCCCGGAATAATGGAGCAAAATATTTAGCAGCAATTACAGTGGCAGAATGTGCAGCTGTTACGGTGAAAACGATCCACTAAACGCCTCTTAGAAGAAGTAGACTTTAAAAATACAGTAGACTTTGTATGGGTTGTCATCTAATCCCCTATCAGGGATCCTCTATACTGTACTTGAGAGCGATGCATTCAGACTTCCCACGGCGAGAAAGTCTCAGCTCTCTAAAGACCGACCTGGCAAACTCAAATGCCAATCTGCGGCGAGGTAGCCGTCAGGATAAAATAGCAAAATCCCAAAAAGGAACATGTAGATACTAGAATAACACAATAACAATAATTACACAATATAGTAAGAAGAAAAAGAATGCAAAAAATAATACAGAAAAAAGTGATACAATTTTAGTAACAAGAATCTATGAATAGAATGTGCTGTGAAAGGTGGGAAGATCCCAACTGACTGTGACTTATTCTCCTCCCGTCTTGTATAGGTTACACTATGACCTTAGGATGGAATGATCAAGGGGGGCCCATTTGCACATTTCATCTTCCTTATATGCAGAAAAAACTGTTTCGTGCCTTTTCCCTAACAGGGTGGCTGCGTAGACCAGACGTATCCAGCCCACTTCATGTATAAAACATAACAAGAAAAAAGGTTGTCATTTGCGCTGACCACTGTAGCTCCATGCGAAACAAAACACAGAGGTTTTGGCTTACTTGAATGGCTGTTAAAGTGTAAGCCCACCCGCCAATTCACGGCATCTCTGGACAAGTGGGTCCTGACCTAATGAAACCATGAGCTGCTCTCTAAGCAACTGCATATCCTCATGCTGTTTCTCAATCATTTTTGTGTTTTTCAGCTCTTTTGCGGCGGTTTGTCGGATGCGTTTAGCGGATTTTCCCTGAACTTTGGAGACCCTGCGGTGAATGCTGAATTCAACACAGGGTCGGGGAATTTGACTCCCCCGAAGAGCAGGGAACGAATAACCCTGTAAGTGAAATTACCATAAAAGAGGGAAAACCGGAATCAAAATCGCCTAAAAAAAATAGAAACAAACCAGATGTGAAAATAATAAAATTAAAAATTTGTACAAAGAAAAGTCTTTCTCTTCCATGAAGAACGTAATACCCGTCCTTTTTGTGTATAGAGGGGTTTTCACCCTCAATGTCACAGTTTACACTTCGGAGTCCGGACCGTTGAAAACATTTCACCGGTTTGGTTGCACGTAGCTCTAAGTCTGTCTCGTTGGGACAGGTTCGTCCACTTCGTCTTGCATCGTGACAATACTCAACAAAAACACTGACTAATCTGGGCTCTAAAGTCTTTGTGGTCCAGGTTCCATGCATCAGGCACCAATTAACTTGGCGTTAAAAGATGTCACGGGAAACTGTAACATTCTCACAGTGTGTCCGGATGTGGGGGAGAAAGACGAGAAACACCTACAGAAAGATTTTTGCCGCATAATATGTAAATTCGATCCTCAAAGACACAATGTCAGTCGGGACGCACCGAATATTGAGTTGCACATGGATTATTATTCTTTGCTCATAATAGTGAAACTGTAACTGTTGTTTATATTCAATAGACTGTTCTACAATGCTTTGTGAATCATCAGGATGGACCCCGGGGTTATATGAAGACATTTACTGGTGAGGACCAGGACCAGTAAACTCTGTAAATCATGGAATTGTGTGCGCAAGATGCCTGAGTAACACGTATCCTCCGCCATTAAGAAATTGTCTTTGTACAAATATTGCTTAGGATAAGACTGAGTCACATAAACAGAGCGTAAGACATTTCACTGATCGTTGCGTCTACACAATGAACCAGAGTACAAGTTAAAGGTTGTTTGGATTTGTGAATTTGGTTACAGTGATGTTGTCATCCAACCATAATGGTCCATAAGGACTGGGTTGAGGGAAGTGAATATTCTGTGTGATATCCAATGAAATTTGTATTTGTCTCGCACTGACCTCCTTGTATAGAATGTCCTCAGAAACGTGTAAGGACTTTCCAGTGGTTTCTGAGTTTTATCCATATCCATTCTTCACTGATGAATCCCTTGGTCTGAATAAATTGCTCCTCCATAGACCTCCTTAATGTGCCAGCTCCTTTTCTTCTTTATTCTTTGTTTGAAGGAGTTTACGTCTCTGGATAAAGTGGCACCTGATCGGAAGGTTCTATTGGGTGTCTCCATCTCTTTTGAATCAATTCTTCATGTGAATTCCTTATTTTACATACAATCATTATTCGTTTTTTAGCAAGTTATTCCTGTCTATGATCATATATCACATAGCTTCACGGCATTGAAACTCACAGTAGTCTGCGATATACATGAGCATATCACAGAGCTGCGCAGCAATAAAACTCACAGTAATGTGCGGTGTGTATGAGTGTATCACAGAGCTCCACAGCAATAAAACTCACAGTAATGTGCAGTGTGTATGAGTGTATCACAGAGCTCCACAGCAATTAAACTCACAGTAATGAGTGCTGTGTATGAACGTATCACAGAGCTCTGCAGCAATAAAACTCTCAGTAATGTGCGGTGTGTATGAGTGTATCACAGAGTTCCACAGCAATAAAACTCACAGTACTGTGCGGTGTGTATGAGTGTATCACAGAGCTCCACAGAAATAAAACTCACAGTACTGTGCGGTGTGTATGAGTGTATCACAGAGCTCCACAGCAATTAAACTCACAGTAATGAGCGCTGTGTATGAGCGTATCACAGAGTTCCACAGCAATAAAACTCACAGTAATGTGCCATGCGTATGAGTATGACAGAGCTCCACAACAATAAAACTCACAGTAAGGTGTGGTGTGTATGACTGTTTCACAGAACTCCACAGCATTAAACCTCACAGTAATGTGTGGTGTGTATGAGTGTATCATAGAGCTCAACAGCAATAAAACTCAATAATGTGCAGTATGTGTGAGTGTATTACAGCGCTCCACATTAATAAAACTCGTAGTAATGTGCAGTGTGTATCAATGTACACAGAGCTCCACAGCAATAAAACAACCGTATTTCCAGTCAGGTCTACAGCTTGATCCAGCGAAGAGCATATGTTTTTGTTTACCCTTGGAAATATTGTCACATCACATGCTTCTGCCTTCTCCTTCTGTATTAAATAAATTTGGTAACTTGGAACAGTTTTAGTCGATGAATTTGTGTCTTATTTTCCAATCTGACGAATACGAGACACTCCACCCAATCCCCATCTACCCAGGCCAGCTTTAGAAATAGTTGCTGTACATTGATCTCTGCCATATTTCCTATCCTCTCTAGGTTGTAATCGTTTTTCTTTCTGAATGCATTTGCTAACACAGACCAGAGTGACATCATCAGGTTTCTTTTTCCCCCAATTTTCACATCTGTTCTCTGTACAACACATATAGCATTTTGAGCGCTGTATGACTACACTTACACTGCGCTTTATAATGTTATAGCCTCTCGTGTACTCTCTGAAGAGTTATCTGTCCTTATGTTCTGCGGAACATCACCCATTCCCGGGACACACATCTAATTTAGGGATACTTACCAGATCGGCCATGTTTTCCTGGATAATTTATTCATGCTGCTTGGCAGTGCTTGACAACAGCAACCCCGCAGTATGTATAATCTATATGCTGCTGTTGAGGAATCCCAAGAGACCTGCCTTGATTTCCTCCATTTGAATTATGCATGTTGTAGGGCAGGACTTTTCCCAGTGCTCCCGCGCATGAAATAGAATTATGTGCCCAGGAAAACATGGCCGACCTGGCAACCCCAATCTACTTGCGTATTGAATGAGGATTTAAAACTCTATTACTAAAGGGAATCATACATTTTATTTGTAGTTACTGCGATGGGCAACAACACAAATCCATATATAATCCATATAACTGGCTGTGTATTATTGTGTAGTGAAGATAACTGAAAAATCCCTCCTGCAGGGCATCACTTCTTCCTCATGGGAGCAGCCATCTTAAGTCCACATTGGTCAGAAGCTCTGGCTAAATGAAAACAAAGCAGATCAATGAGGTCTAGTACAGTCCTCACAAGGTGTCCTGATATCATGAATTAACTCTGGAAATGTCAGAAACAAACTATAAACGGCTAAAAGCCTTCACCCCAGGGCTTCAGGTGGATAAGTGGTGATTCCAAGATGTTTTAAAGATGGCGGCTCCCACAAGGGTAAAACACTGGACTCTATTCCATAGCTAGTGCTATTCTTGCATCTCTATCAGGGTTATTCAAAGAGAATCGAAAAGTCACAGCACATTCGGTGACTTTTCATACTCCCCAATTCGGTGCGATTTGGCGATACCATTTCGGCGACCCTGTGGTGTATTCAGCACGCACCACAAAGCGGTCATAATGCAGGGAAAAGTCGCTGCAAACCCGCCGAAAACTCACCGCAAAACCAGGGCGAACTCTCACCGAAACCCACAAAAACAGCTGGATTAACCCCGCTGAACACGCCAGAGAAACCCGGAGCCGATCACAGCGCAGAGCAGCCGCCGGAAAAAGCCGACACCGCAGACGAATGGAGTAAAAAACCACAACAGTACGCTTGAATGTTTGAAAAGTGAAACGCTGTTTGCAAAGGAACTACTGAGAGAAAATGTCTGAAATTTACATATGAGGTCCAGGGAATGATAATAAAAAGGGCTGTTACAGAAAAAAGAAAAAACGATTTAAAAAAAAAGGAAACATTTTTTTCACAAAAAATCCCGAAAAGGCCTAAGAGATCCTAAAAAATCTAAAAATAAAGAGACTTTTTACTGCAGAATAAAATAATAAACGGTTTATTAGATATTGGATTAAAACGGGAATATTTTAACATTGAAGTCTATGGGATTTGCCTGAATAAACCTGAATTAAACCACCGAACAGCAGGGCATTTCGGCAACTTTTCACTGCTGGTTTGTGTTCTCTGAATAGCCAAAGCATTGCTTCTCTTATGGGGATTTCACTGCCCTCGAACAGGCATCGAACAGGCACCATATGTGCAGGCAATTTGCCAACATTTGGCGAACTGCCTGCTCTCTGAATAGCCGAATGGCCAGGAAAGGTAACCGTACGCTGAATTTCAGCCAGCAAAACGGCGTCGCACTCGATGCTCGCCCACCCCCCTCAGCGCTGAAAAAAGCGTGATCGTGGAGCCCCGTCGACGCGCTTCCTAGTGCACCATCACCGTCGATGTGCTAGGATGCGCGTTGACGGGGCTGCATGATTCTCCTCGCACAACAAGTGCGCATGCGCAATGAATTTGACGCCCGACGTCACGTTAATTCTAGCGCTACAGCCTTTGTGTTCTGAAGACGGATGTCTTCAGCGCACGTTAGGCGTACCGCGCGTTATGCGTGTGCGCGTGCGGATCCTGCCTAATTATACGCAGTGACGCGCGTTAGTAACGCGCGTCAATGCACATAAAAAAAGTCCCTTGTGCACCCGGCCTAAAATAACCCTGTATATCTGTAATTGTTAGCGCTAGGATTAGTAAGATTAACGTCTGGCATCGATATTCCGATCCTGACACTAAGGCTAGGGTCAGACTGAGGCAGTGCGAACGCGCGTTCTGGCGCACATAATCACGGCCGCACTAGCAGCAGATGACGGGCAATGACAGCCAATATACGAAGTACGGTCGCACAAAAGTCCGGCTGCACAACGCAAGTGGAAAATGAACGCATTTTTTCGAGAACGTTAAACCGCTGGTACTGACGTACAGAGTGCGCTGCGGCCGCATAGCAGCGTGTGTGCGTGATTAGGAGATGTCAGACGCTGCTAGTGTGCGGCCAACATAACGTTCAAACTTTTCACCCATCGTCATGAAATACGTCCAGAATTGCGCATCGTCTGACCACTTAGCGTATTCCGTGAAAAAATGCGTGCGCACGCATCGACGTACATTTTGACGGTGGCCGCAGAAAATGCGCTCATCTGTCCCTAGCCTTAACCGGGGTGAAAACGTTATGCACCTCGCAGCTTGCGCGAGCTTACTGTTCTTAAGCGTCTCCTATATGTAATATGGGGAGCGTAATCATTTTGTTTTTGTAATTTACAATTTTTATTTTGCTAGAAAACCGCAGATGAATCAGCAGAGATGGTCACGCAGGACAAAGATATGGGTACTCAGAGGCGCACATAAAAGCATAAAGACATACAGGGTTATTCAGAGAGAGGTGAAAACCAGGAGAATGACTGGAGAATGGAAAATTCTAGGCCAAAAGAGCCAAACCAGAAAAATTCATCCATTTAGGCTGGGGTCAGACCAGCGCATTTTTAACGTGCGTTCTGGCGCACTTAATCACGGCCGCACTAGCAGCAAATGACGGGCAATGACAGCCAATATACGAAGTACGGTCGCACGAAAGTCCGGCCGCGCAACGCAAGTGGAAAATGAACGCATTTTTTCGAGAACGCAGAACCCCTAGTACGGACGTACAGAGTGCGCTGCGCCCGCTAGCGGTGTGTGTGTGTGATTTGGAGACGTCAGACCCTGCTCATGTCCGGCCAACATAACGTCCAGACGCAAAAAGTTTCCTGGTTTGGATTCGTAAAACATAACGCACGAAAATGCGCATGGTATGACCGTTTTCGTATATTCCGTGAAAAAATACATCAATGCGTTCGGACGCACTTTTTTACGTTCGCGTGTAAAAATGCTTTCGTTTGACGCTAGCCTTATCTCACTTTCCAAATCGGCTATTTTGACCTAGAATTTTCCATTCTCCAGCCATTCTCCTGGTTTTCACCTCTCTCTGAATAACCCTGATAATAAAAACTCAGCGGGAGGGAAAAATCAAAAACCGGGGAAAAAGTAGCATTGGAAGGAAGGATAAATCGTCCGCGGAAAAACAAGACACAGTGGGAGAAAATAACTAAAGATAGAAATAAAGTCTCAGAGGGAAGAAACATCAAAAATAAAAAAACGTCCACATCTAGAACCGCACGATAATAGACAGCAATGTAAGGGAAACATGAGGGTATACAGGGCAGTCCGAAGGGGTCACACCTCACGGGTGGGGCTGAAGGGGAAAGGAAAACCAGCAGGAGAAATCTCCTCAGCCCGTGTCCCGTCACAACGAGCAGCAAGTAGCCCTGTAGGTGGGAGACTCCCAGCAGCGGGGAGGAGAGCAATCATTTTTTAGCGCCTCGACAAGTGAGGTATTACAAAGTGCTGAGGCAATTTACCGGGACGCTAAATTAAACATTTTAACACCTCATAAAAGCTGCTGTTAATTGATTCTGTAAATGCAAAATATTTTAACACGCCCCCCTAAACTCCCCCCCCTAAAAATCACATGCTCACCTCTCATCCCGCTGTGAAAATGCTGCCCCGATCCGCCGCTTCTACTCCCCGGGTACAGAGTGAGACTGGGAACAAATAGTTTCTACTCTCTTTCTGTGATTACTCCGTGGCGCTGCCCAATCTCGTAAGGGCGAGGTCGCGGCACGGAAGTACAGCCCTCCATGGAGTCCTCTGGACGCCAGGAGCTGATACTCGCGGTGCTGCGAAAGTGCTATTACAAGTATCAGGGAGGTTTTCCTTTGCGTTCCGGAGCGTAGTGCTGAGATAGCTGCTTCCCCGGAACACGACGTTAACGTGGAGACGGTAAAATCTGCAAGCGCACATTATCCTGCTTACCGTCTCCATGTTAGCGTCAGAAATGAAATATATCCCCATATATTTATTTCCCTGTACCAGGGATCTCAATCTCTGCCCCCCCTCCCAATATTGGTTGCCTACACTTCCCAGAATTCTTTGAATGCAAGAGATGGCCAGAGAATCATGGGAAGTGTAGTTCAGGAACACCTGGGAGCCCAGAATTTGAGATCTCTGAGCTATACTAATTTTGATTAAGGATTTGGATGAGGATTGCTTCCATTATTAATCTCTGATGATTTATACTTAGAAAATATTCCTATAATTCTTTAAGTTTATGTCTCTCTGTCAAGGCGCCTGTGCTCTCTGCTGCGCGCATGTACAGACAGACACTCATGGCTCTATTAACTGCTTTGTGCAAAAGCACACGCGCAGCGCTATTTTTTTTGCGCGCAGCGTTAAACATTAATGCGCGGAAATTAACACTGGTATTACAATCCGAGCGCATTTTTTCATCCGTCAAAAAATACAGCGCGTAAAAAAGACACGCAAAAACGCACGCACGTTAACGCTGCGTGCAGTAGGCTTGTGCACCGATTTTTTTTTCGGTTCGATTCGGTTCGATTTTTCGGATTTTTAAACTTTTCGATTCGGCTCGTTTCGACCGATTTCGGTTTCGATTCGATTCGGTTCGGCTCGTTTTTCGGGTACTTTTTTTTTCCGAATATCGACCATTTTTCGTATTTTCGTGTCACTGTGCTCGGTTTTTGTATCGACTTTTCGTGATTTTGAAAATTTTCGTTTTTCGGAATTGTATGTTTTTCGGAATATCGACCATTTTTCGTATTTTTCGTGTCACTTTGCTCATTTTTTGTATCGACTTTTCGCTTTTCGGAAAAATTTTCGTTTTCAGAAAATTTTCGTTTTTTCGGAACGTCTGTTCTCCTCGTTTGACACATTTCAAGTCCATTCGAAAAATCCGAAAATATTTCGTTTCGACTCGGAAAACGTTTCGGATCTGACATTTTCGGATCTAAAAATTTTCGGAAATTCTGCTGCATCCGAAAACACGAATCGGGAAATTTCGTGAAAATTCCGAAATTCCGAAACCCGAAACGCACATCCCTAGCGTGCAGAAATCGGTGGGCGGACTGATTTTTCACGCGATTCAACCAATCTGAATTAAGAACCACTTCAGTTTTAAAAACCCTTCAGTTTTAGCGCCTGTCAAAATCAATCTGAGTATATATGCTGCAGCAATAATAAAAAGACGCACAACTTCTCCATTTTTATGTGTAGAATGTGTAACTATACTGTGCTGCGTATTTTTTTTTTGGGCTGTTGTATTTGCGTTCTGGCCAGGACGTTCAGATTTGCCATTAACACCAGCTTTTCAAAGACGTTAAAATTATGCGCACAAACGTTGTCCGTTAAAATTTGCGCTTAGATTGTAATACCATCCGCATACCAGCGAACGAACGCATTTGCGCTCACAATGCTAAGTATAGACCGCGCAAAGTACATTACGCTCGCAAAGGGTTCGCGCAGGTTCACCCGCATTAGACGATTACGCGCGTTTGTTGCGCTGACTTTGTAATACGACGTTCAGCGGAAAGGTTTTTGCCCTCACGTTAATGCGTTTTTGCGCATGCGTTAACGTTTGCGCGAAGAATGCAATAGGGCCCTCAGGCTATTAGAGAGTGCTGCTCCGTTCAGAAAATGGTAGCAGAGCTGTCAGCAAGCTGTCATTATCTGCCGTTCCATTAATCGAATGTCATGAATGGAACTGTCGTTGATTGGGAATCCCTTTAACTCTTCGCTAGGCCTGGGTATCTTGTACTTAGCACTTCATGAGACGTTCACAGTGCAGTTCTTGTTGTTGGGCAGAGACTTCTACTGCACGAAAATCCCTTCCAGCTGTTACGATGCGTCTCGTTGCTTTTATATACATATATCAGACTGGTCCTATCATTTGTATTTCCTTGCTTTCCTGACCGAGGCTCCTGAATTTCCATTAATCCCATCAGTGTCTGTACAGACGGGAGCGAAGAAGTGGAAGGGACAGGGACAGGCACCTGCGGATATTCCAAAATATCATTTCGAGTCCGTTCATTAGACCAAATCTTTGCAGATCGATCTTAAAACATCCTTCCCGTGACAGCTCGCTGACCCCCCCGATCAACAGTTCACATCCTGTGCATCTATTTATACTCAGCAAGGATGCTTTTATACCCTGGAGGTAGGAAATTTCGAGGGCAGGTCAGAGGTAAAGCAAAGGATAACACTGGGTGCAGTCGTACAGCAGTCAAGGGATGGAGGAACCTAAATTATGGCGGAACAATATCTTGCGATTTCTGGATTTTTAAAATTGAATAATCATTTTTGCATCGGCCAACTAGGCCTTGTGCCTACAGCTACAGACTGGAGCGGGAAGCTCTTTATTGCCTAATGTTCATTCTTTTAAATATCCTATATATTTGGGATGTATAACAGAGCTGCAAAGCAGTAAAACTCCCCAGCAGTGAGTGTCTAAACCAGGGGGGCGCTCAACCTTGGCCCTCCAGATGTTTTAACTGGCACTACATTTCCCTATAGGAGTATCATGGGAAATGCAGTTCCGAAACATCTGGAAGGCCAAGGTCGAGCAGCCTTGCTCTGAACGAGGGATCTCAAACTTTGTCCCCCAAGATGTTTCTGAACTACAACTCCCATGATCCTCTGGCCGTCCACTGATTTCAAAGAATTCAAGGAATTGTAATCTGTACATACCTGCGGGGCCAGAGTTTGAGATCCGTGCTTTAAACTATAATTAGAGGCGCAGCAACAATTACTTTGTGTAACTAAGATACTTTCAGGGTTATCCAAAGAGATCCGAATTGCTTGAGGAAGGTAACCGAATGCTGAAAATCAGGGTTTAGTTACCTTTCTTTGCCATTCGGCTATCCAGAGAGCAGACAATTCGCCAAATCCTAGCGAATTGCCTGCATATACGGTGCCTGTTCGGTGCCTGTTCGGGGGCAGTGAAATCCCCATGAAAAAGCACTGCTTCGGCTATTCAGAGAACACAAACCAGCAGTGAAAGGTTCCCCTAATGCCCTGCCATTCGGTGGTTTCATGCGGCAGGTTTATTCAGGCGAATCCCATAGGCTTCAATGTTAAAAATATTCCCATTTTAATTCAATATCTAAGAAACCGTTCATTATAAAATTCTGCAGTAAAGAGTCTCTTTATTTATAGATTTTTTAGGATATTTTAAGCATTTTTCTGAATTTCTTTTTTTTTTTTAAAAGTCTGATTTTATTTTTTATTTTTTTTAAGTTTACTTCTTTTTTCTGTAACAGCCCTTTTTATTATCATTCCCTGGACCTCATATGCAAATTTCAGACATTTTCTCTCAGTAGTTTCTTTGCAAACAGTGTTTCACTGTTCAAACATTCATACAAACTGTTTTGCTAATTTATTCACTGCCTCGTCTGCGGTCTCGGCTTTCTCGGCTTTTTCCGGCGGCTGCGCTGCGTGTGATCGGCTCCTGCTCGGGTTTTTCGTGGTTTTCGGCAGGTTAATCCAGATGTTTTTGAGGTTTTTCAGCGTGCATTCGGTGGGTTTTGCAGTTAGTTTTCGTCGGGTTTGCGGCAGCTTTTCCCTGCAATTCAGGGACCCTGTGGTGCTTGCTGAATACACCGCAGGGTCACCGAAATGGGATCGGCAAAAGGAACCGAATTGAAGAGAACGAAAAGTCACCGAACGTGCGGTGACTTTCGAATCTCTTTGAATAACCCTGAATGTTTTTGCTCAAAATTCCGATTTTATTGATGTTAATAGCCCCAATGGCTTAAAATTATTTGTTGTAAAGGAACACTCTATTAAAAAATAGAGTTCCCTTTTTTGCCCTAAAATAAGTGGGCAGAGGATGCTGACAGCCTCAGCACACTTATCCCCCCCGTTTAGGTTATTTTGCTCACCCTTTCTCCCTCGCCGCACTAAGCTCCTTCTCTTCGGTTCAGGGACTCCCGAACCTGTAAGTCCCTGAAGCTATCTAATGCAATTTGCACTCCTTTGCAACCTGCGTATCGTGGGAGCCGCAAATTGCGAAGCAGTACAGGACTTGTTTTCTTTACGAATGCTATTTCTGAAGCATTGTGGAGCTGTGCGCATGCGCAAATCTGATCCATCGGCTGCCTCTTTGAGACCGATCGCCAACGCATTTGGTCTCAGAGAGGGTGAAGTCGGCATGCTCTCTGCCTGCTGATGTCACTACTGACCAATCTGGTGACCGACAGCCGGGAAATACAAAAATCCCGGCTGCTGGTGACGCTGGGTAGGGTGGAGGAATCTCTTCCACTTCACCCGGTGTTTTCACCAGATTGGTGGAGCTGGGAGGGGAGATAGAGACTCTAAACTATCCTGACCACTTTATAACTGTATAAGTTGAGTGTCCCTTTAATATCATGGCAATGTATCTGTTCATAGTTACTTGATATCTGCTTTATATGTGCAGTACGTATGTACATACATGAGTAATGTGTACTGTGTGTACGAAATGTGGAGTTCTTTGTGTATTCTGTGTGTGTGCAGTATGAGCAGAGTGTGGTGGGTAGTATGCACTTTGCGTTTGACACACTCACGTCTATCTCACCCAGACGACCGCAACTCATATATTCACTGCTATCACACTTTGTCCAACCTCGCTCAGCCAACATTCTCACTCCACACACACCAACCCGACACTCACTCCTTCCTCACTTAGCCAAACATACAATCGTGCACTCTCTCCCATCTCATTCAGCTACACACTCTCTCCCATCTCATTCAGCCACACACTCATTCCCATCTCATTCAGCCACACACTCATTCCCATCTCACTCAGCCACACACTCAGTCCAATCTCATTCAGCCACACACTCATTCCCATCTCACTCAGCCACACACTCAGTCCAATCTCACTCAGCCACACACTCATTCCCATCTCACTCAGCCACACACTCATTCCCATCACATTCAGCCACACACTCATTCCCATCTCATTCAGCCACACACTCATTCCCAACACATTCAGCCACACACTCATTCCCATCACATTCAGCCACACACTCATTCCCATCTCATTCAGCCACACACTCATTCCCAACACATTCAGCCACACACTCATTCCCATCACATTCAGCCACACACTCATTCCCACCTCACTCAGCCACACACTCATTCCCATCTCATTCAGCCACACACTCATTCCCATCTCACTCAGCCACACACTCATTCCCATCTCATTCAGTCACACACTCATTCCCACCTCACTCAGCCACACACTCATTCCCATCTCATTCAGCCACACACTCATTCCCATCTCACTCAGCCACACACTCATTCCCATCTCATTCAGCCACACACTCATTCCCATCTCATTCAGCCACACAATCATTGCCATCTCACTCAGCCACACACTCATTCCCATCTCATTCAGCCACACACTCATTCCCATCTCATTCAGCCACACACTCATTCCCATCTCATTCAGCCACACACTCATTCCCATCTCACTCAGCCAGTTACAAGCTAACTCCTGCTTCACTCAGCTGAAGTGACACTCAGTGAAGCACATGCTCACTCACATTCCATCTCAGCCAACAGCATTTTCTCTCCCATACTTCTCAGCACCCAATTTCTATCTCTCTCAGCCACGTTTACTGCCAAGTCACGCACACACACACATCCGCAACGCATTCCATACATTATGTATATATAAATATACTGATTATTAGTTGTTCGCTGAATCTGGTGTCTTTAATTTTATTTTTTCCTAAAAAAAGGAATAAAAATTTGCGTGGCGGCAGACAACCCCTTGTGTAAAAACCATGATATTTTCCAGACCCGCTCACTCATCGTGAGTCTCTACTGTCACTCTAAGAGGTGATTTTTAGCAGTGACACATCAGGACGCATATTCTGCGTCTGCTACATACAGCGTAGCGCAGCTTTGTACAAACATCTCGGAGATGTGATGTCTAGTGATGCTGAACACATACACATGATGCATTATTATCTAGACCATAGTGACAGCTGCGCGCTAACCCTCTCATATTCTCTATTCCAGCCCCCTCCTCTCCTTAATATATCAGGGGAATAAAGTGACAGCCACGAGACAGAGCAGCATTAAAATCCAGGGGTTAACACAACCGAATTCTTTTCCCATTGCCAAAAAAGCTCTCATCGCGGTGTCAGAGAGTCAGACTGCGCGCAGATGACCATCTCCGAGCCGTGGCGACGCTCTGCGCACAAATCCTTTCTGTTCTGAGCATTGTCACTCGGTCAATATGAGTTCGAGTACCGTTAGCAGGAATCTGGTACAAGTCAGCCCTGTGTTAAATTAAATTGTGCGGATTGCAATCATATTACGTGCAGAGAAAAATCAGGCCCCTGTGTCGCTCTGGAGCTCCGTTCCACAATGGAGGACCTTATTAGAGCCGCCCGATGAGGAACCAGTTGGCGAATGTAATTACGTGTCGGTTTGTTGCAGGATGACTGGGGGAAGCTGCTCGTGGGAAATCAGAAAGAATAAAACATTTATTAGAGTGTTTTAATAAAATATTTACGGCGAAGCTGATGGATGGTTCAATACGGAGGCGCGCAATACATCAATGTTGTCATGGGTCGGCTGTGCCCTGAACCCCTGAACCTGAGCACTGCAGCGACTCTACTGTCAGTTCTCAAAAACATAATTAGGAGTCAGTTTTCTTGGCCCTCTAGGGACCCTATTAGAAACATAGAAACATAGAAAAATGTCGGCAGATAAGAACCTTTCGGCCCATCTAGTCTGCCCAATTACATGGATACTTTACCTGGATTTATCTTTTGTTTAGGATAGCCTTATGCCTATCCCATGCCTGCTTAAATTCAATTACTGTTTTGGCCTCTACCACTTCTACTGGAAGACTGTTCCATGTATCCACCACCCGCTCAGTAAAATAATGCTTCCTAATGTTACTTTTAAACCTTTGCCCCTCTAATCTAAGACTATGTCCTCTTGTTTTGCTATTTTGTTTCCTTTTAAATATACTCCCTTCCTCTACCTTGTGGATTCCCTTTACGTATTTAAATGTTTCTATCATATCTCCTCTGTCTCGTCTTTTTTCCAAGCTGTACATGTTAAGATCATTAAGCCTTTCCTGGTAACTTTTCTCCTTCAAGCCGTACACCATTTTAGTAGCCCTTCTCTGAACTCTCTCTAAGATGTCTATATCCTTCTGGAGATACGGTCTCCAGTACTGCACACAGTACTCCAAGTGAGGTCTCACCAGTGCTCTGTACAGTGGCATGAGCACTTCCCTTTTCCTACTGCTAATACCTCTCCCTACACAACCAAGCATTCTGCCAGCATTTCCTGCTGCTCTATTACATTGACTACTTACCCTTAGATCCTCTGATATAATGACCCCTAAATCCCTTTCCTCAGATGTTGAGGTTAGGACTGTATCAAATATTCTATATTCAGCCCTTGGGTTTTTACGTCCCAGGTGCATTATCTTGCACTTATCCACATTAAAACTCAATTGCCACAACTCCGACCATTTTTTTAGCTTACCTAAATCATTTGTCATTTGGCTGGTCCCTCCAGGAACGTCAACCCTGTTGCAAATCTTTGTGTCATCAGCAAAAAGACATACTTTTCCATTAATACCTTCTGCAATATCACTAATAAAAATATTAAAGAGAATGGGTCCAAGTACTGACCCCTGAGGTACCTCACTGGTAACAAGACCTTGCGCCGAATAAACTCCATTTACCACAACCCTCTGTTGCCTGTCACTCAGCCACTGCCTAATCCATTCAACAATATTGGAATCCAAGCTCAAAGATTGCAATTTATTGATAAGCCTTCTATGCGGAACAGTATCAAAAGCCTTACTGAAATCTAAATAAACAATGTCTACTGCACCACCTGTGTCTATTATTTTTGTTACCCAATCAAAAAAATCAATAAGATTAGTTTGGCATGATCTCCCTGAGGTAAACCCATGTTGTTTCTGATCCTGTAATCTATGTGTTTTTAGGTGTTCAACAATCCTTTCCTTTAACATGGTTTCCATTAATTTCCCTACTACTGACGTAAGACTAACTGGCCTATAGTTCCCTATTACATTCTTAACTCAAAAACGCATGCTAAGCGCGTGTTTTTTTGCACAAAGCGGTAAACGTTAACGCATGAAAATCACCGCTGGAATTACATTCCTCACGCATTTTTTCATCCGTCGGGAAATTGCGCTTGTAAAACCGACGCACAAAAATGCGTGCAAAGTACCGTTGTGCGTAGAAATCAGTGAGCGCGATGTAATTTTTAACGCGAGTCCGTCAGACGATCGCATTTTTGTGCGGACTGCGCACAACAGACGTACGTTCTGACGGAAGACAAGGTAGTGGGCGTCATTTTTGATGGATCTCGTAAAAATCCGTGCCCATCGAGGTTCTCCGTTGTGAATCCGCAGTTTGGTACGGTCAGGTTGTTACAATTTGCAGTTACCACCAGCTTTTCAAAGACGTTAAAATTATGCGCAAGCGTTGTCCATTAAATTTTGCGCTGAGATTGTAGTACCGTGCACGTACCAACGCACAAACGCATTTACGCTCACAATGTTAAGTATAGGATGCGTGCACTAAATTGTGCTCGCAACGGGTTCGCGCAGGGTCACTCGCGTTAGACGTTAACGTGCATTTTGTGCGCGAATGTCGTAATACGACGTTCAGCGCAAAAGGGTTTTGCCAGTCGCGGTAATGCGTTTTTGCACGCGTGCACAATTGTGCGCGAAGAATGTAATAGGGCCCTAGATGTTTTGGAACCACATCTTCCATGATGCTCAGACAACCTAATGAGTAGCAGAGCATCGTGGGAGATGATGTCGAAAACAGGAAATGTTTTTCCTCTGTAAACAAGTAATAAATAAGAAATGTCTGCGGTTAACTTTTAGTTAATTCTTAGGATTACGCCAACAGTTAACGTCATTGTGTGTTCCGATGAAATCGATTTATGTACGGAAGCCGTCCCAGAATGCAGATAATTCACAGAGGTGCTAGAAGGCTCCACCATACTTATTGTGCGGAGGTCAACAACAACGAAAAGACCTGATGGATGTAGCGAAGGTGGAAAATCGCAAAATAAAACAAATCGGCGTCTCAACCATTGACTCTATAGTTTAAAGCCCTGAGAACAATGGCATTGGGGCAGACTTTACATTGGGTGTAAAGAGTGAGGGTTCTCATGAAGGTCATCACCGGGAAGGATGGTTTTGGAGATAATAAGGCAAGTGACAGTTACGGATGGACAGGATGAAACAAACAGTACACATGTCCCACCAGAGATCATTCAAAGGGCAAGGACTGCTGTGATGATGCTACATTGTTTTGGAGATCCATCTTCTTTCAACCTTTTGAGTTTTGTGCAGGGAGAGACCAGAGTGAGACCAACGAGGAGAAAAGGACTTCAAGAAAAAGGATGCCAAAGCCACGTGTTCCCATGTGCACCAGAAACCCTTTGGGCAACCTTAGTGCCAAATCAAACAATGCATACCAGCATGGTAGACGAAGGTCGTCATTGAATCATCGGGGCATGACATATTTCAGGAGGTAGCGGTTGTGGTCCTCCTAAATGAATCGATTTTGATATGTTATAATATCCCATGGCTATACTAACACATCGGCAGCTTTATTCCTTCAAGAGGAAGTCCTCTTCATACAACAGGGGGAAATGGTGATACTCATTCCTTGTCTTATTTCTGCTCCTTTTGGGTCGGGGCTGTCAAGCTACATCTCCCCAGATGTTGATGGTCTACAATTCCCAAAATTCTTTGAATACAATAGATGGGTAGAGAATCATGGGAGTTTTAGTACAGAAACATCCAGGGGGCCAGATTACGAGGTCCCTGTTTAAGGAGTAACCTAGTTCATTTGGGAGTTTACTTTGAATTTTTCTGGAGCCCCCCCCCCTCATGATATGTATGTAAAGTTTATATGATAGAACAACTAAAAGGTTATTAACCTTTTAATTTGCCAGATACTTTAGACTTATATACACTTCTTGGAGTCTCTAAAATGAGCTTGATAACAGGATGGATTGTGAACACACTGACAAATATCCTGACATTAAAAACTGGCATAATATGTTGGTTTTATTACTTTTACTTTAATTTTTTTACTTAATTGATGAACAAGAGCGATCTTGCATTTGTGAGTGGATAGGTGAGGGACCTTTCTGCTTGTCCTGGAGAGGACATCATTGAGGTTTGTCAAAACTCCCCAGTGTTCTTGAAGTGCTTCTCCTCTCCAGGAAGCCTGTCTAGTGTAGATCAAGGGTCAGCAACCTTCCTTGGCCCTCCAGATGCTTTGAAACAACATTTACCATTATGCTTTACCAGCTTAATGATTAGTTGAGCGCCACGGTAGATAACATTCTAAAACATCTGGCGGGCCAAGGCTACCGACTAGGGATGGGCTGCCGGTTCGAATCGGTTTGAAGCTCGATTCGAACATCGGCTGTTCGAAAATTTGCGAACTTCGAACTTTTTGGGACGTTCCCGGAAAGTTAAATAAAAGGAAATGCTTAAAAGATCCTAAAAAATCTAAAAATAAAGACTCTTTACTGCAGAATATAATAATAAACGGTTTATTAGATATTGAGTTAAAACGGGAATATGTCCCACTCATTGTTGGTCAAACATTTCCCACTCGTTGTTGGTCAAACATTTCCCACTCATTGTTAGTCTGTTGGTCAAACATTTCCCACTCATTGTTGGTCATACATTTCCCACTCGTTGGTGATAAAACATTTCCCATGGCTTCAAATTGCGTTTAAACATGAGCAAAAGCGGTAAAAATGAGCTCAGCGCACAGCGGTGAAATGGCTCAGCACTCAGCAGTGAAAGGGTTAAAAACCTTTTTTTTAAAACTTTTTTTTCATTGTTTTCTGTCCCCCAGGGCACTACCCGGAACCCCATACACATTTTATGGTCAATATCTTGCATATATGCCCTCTTGGGGGGACCTTAATTTTCGAACGTTCGAGCCCCATTGAGTTGCATTGTGTTTGCATTGTGTTCGAGTTAGCGGTCCACCTTTTTGGGATGTTCAAGTTCGAATGCGAACCGAACACGGGTGTGTTCGGCCCATCACTACTGCCGACCCCTTGGCTGACGAAGAATAGACATCTAACTGTCTGCTGTCACTCATCATGTGGCCGACTTCGGTACAGGATGAACAAAAGAGAGACAGAAGAGTAACACGAGGTCAGATTTTTCTTTCCTTATATAGATTTGGATGGCCTTAGTAAATTTACCGTTCCCATTCCCGGAAAGTTAAAAAAAAGGAAATGCTTAAAAGATCCTAAAAAATCTAAAAATAAAGACTCTTTACTGCAGAATATAATAATAAACGGTTTATTAGATATTGAGTTAAAACGGGAATATGTCCCACTCATTGTTGGTCAAACATTTCCCACTCGTTGTTGGTCAAACATTTCCCACTCATTGTTAGTCTGTTGGTCAAACATTTCCCACTCATTGTTGGTCAAACATTTCCCACTCGTTGTTGGTTAAACATTTCCCACTCATTGTTGGTCAAACATTTCCCACTCATTGTTGGTCATACATTTCCCACTCGTTGGTGATAAAACATTTCCCATGGCTTCAAATTGCGTTTAAACATGAGCAAAAGCGGTAAAAATGAGCTCAGCGCACAGCGGTGAAATGGCTCAGCACTCAGCAGTGAAAGGGTTAAAAACCTTTTTTTTTAACTTTTTTTTCATTGTTTTCTGTCCCCCAGGGCACTACCCGGAACCCCATACACATTTTATGGTCAATATCTTGCATATATGCCCTCTTGGAGGGGACCTTAATTTTCGAACGTTTGAGCCCCATTGAGTTGCATTGTGTTTGCATTGTGTTCGAGTTAGCGGTCCACCTTTTTGGGATGTTCAAGTTCAAATGCGAACCGAACACGGGTGTGTTCGGCCCATCACTACTGCCGACCCCTTGGCTGACGAAGAATAGACATCTAACTGTCTGCTGTCACTCATCATGTCGCCGACTTCGGTACAGGATGAACAAAAGAGAGACAGAAGAGTAACACGAGGTCAGATTTTTCTTTCCTTATATAGATTTGGATGGCCTTAGTAAATTTATTTAAACGTAAAAATAATAAATCATGGAGCTGCTGGAGGTATTTTGGGGACAGTTATTTATATACTTTGTTAATGTACACATCTCATGTTGGAGGTTTACAGTAATGTCTGTTAGGCAGACGCGCAGGATTTTGAACAAATAAATCTAAATTCTTGAAATTCTCGATTTCAATAAAGTTCTTCTTCCAAGACTATCTTTTCGAAATACTGTCTTTTCTTCTTTTTTTGAAATTCTTTATTTATAAATTGTGCATAGACACAGAAAAGTCAGGGGAAAGAGGGAGGTCACGCAGGACCATCACAGAAATCTCAGAGCAACAATAAAAATAAAAAAGCCATCTCTGGAATGGGGACATTGGTTGCAGCCAGAAGATGGGGGCCCTCCAGCCTCGCAGCTCGTGGCAGATGACCACCCAGGCAAGAGGACTCCACATGGAGAGGCACGAGGAACAAAGGTCGAGCCAAGAAGGAGCCGGAAAGTAGGCCCCAAAATGGCCGACGGCCGATTGCTCCTACTGGGAAACAGAGGTAAAACTCTCGTCTTCGCTCCGGAGGGGGAACAAAAACGGGTTCCGGAGTACATCAGCCGATATTCAGCCATTCAGGGACTCCAAGAAAGAGCAAATCGCAGAGAAATCCAGTCAGAAATCTCCGTTATTGGGAAAATCGAGCGGAGCTCTGCTGAAGCACGTCTGCTCCCTTACACAGCCGGCCACGCCCTGAAACACTTTTGATTACAGAGTCCAACTCCATTCTGCTCTTCTCCTTCTATGTGCTATACTGCAAAATCATAAAATTGCACAGTAACTTGTAAAAATATATCACAAAGCTCCAAGGCAATAAAACTCACAGTAATGTGCGGTGTGTATGAGTGTATCACAGTGCTCCAGAGCAATAAAAATCACAGTAATGTGTAGTGTGTATGAGCGTATCACAGAGTTCCACAGCAATAAAACTCACAGTAATGTGCAGTGTGTACGAGCGTATCACAGAGCTCCACATTAATAAAACTCACAGTAATGTGTGGTGTGTATGAGTGTATCACGGTGCTCCACAGCAATAAAAATCACAGTAATGTGTGGTGTGTATTAGCATATCACAGAGTTCCACATTAATAAAATTCACAGTAATGTGCGGTGTGTATGAGCATATCAGAGCTCTACAGCAATAAAACTCACAGTAATGTGTGGTGTGTATGAGCATATCACAGAGTTCTACAGCAATAAAACTCACAGTAACGTGCAGTGTGTTTGAGTGTATCACAGAGCTCCACAGAGATAAAACTCACAGTAATGTGCAGCGTGTATGAGTGTATCACAGAGCTCCACAGAGATAAAACTCACAGTAATGTGCAGCGTGTATGAGTGTATCACAGAGCATAGCATGTATTACTGCATCGCAGAGTCTGAGTCCAGAATTTTGTCAGATCAGCTAAATTACTGGTCAGTCAGGAGCAAATTTGGGGGTAACTGTTATACTGAATTGATCCCATGGAGGGTTCTTTTCGCTTTCGTTTATTGTCCTCTTCTCACTAGGCTTTCTTCCAAAATACTAAAATAAAACCATTAAGCATGAGCTGGCACAGCGGAGAGACTTGGCATGATGACAAATCATGGGAGGGTTTGTCATCATAATCACATCTAAAGCAAATGTCTAAATACAATAAAGTAATGTATAAAATATTTTACAACGCTATGGGAACAATTTGACTCCAGTGCATTTAAAGAATAAAATAAACAGTTTATTCCCTGTCTGGGTATAAAATAAGAATTACTGAAGGTCGATTTACCATCCAAAAAGGCAAAGTAACCACAGGAAATTAAATGCACAAAGATGGGGATTATGCTTATGATCAGCCACAACAAGAATTTTGGGAGGGAATCTGGACCCCTCATTCCAAACGTGCACATTTTATTTTTATTATGTATTTGCAGTGGTTATGGCTGTTTGTATGGGTGACGGTGTATACATTTACATTATAGTTAATCTACAGACCATTAATTTCTGGCAGAATATAATTCCAGTTATACATATTCCCGTAATAATCCAACAGAATACAAATGTGTCCAATGTGTGCATTTATTTATAGTAAAAAAAAAGTAAAATAACAAAGTACCCCAGATAAATACACAAAACACACAGGATAATACAGTGAAGCTCTGAGACACACTCATATACACTGCACAATACTGTGAGTTTTATTGCTGTGAAGCCCTGTGATACACTCATACACACCGCACATTACTGTGAGTTTTATTGGTGTGGAGCCCTGTGATACGCTCATACTAACCACACATTACTGTGAGTTTTATTTATATGGAGTCTGTGATATGCTCATACACACTGCACCTTACTGTTTTATTGCTGTGGAACTCTGAGATACATTCTTACGTGCTGCACATTATGAGTTTTATTGCTGCAGAGCTCTCTGATACGCTCATACACACTGCACATTACTGTGAGTTTTATTTCTGTGGAGTCTGTGATATGCTCATACACACTGCACCTTACTGTTTTATTGCTGTGGAACTCTGAGATACATTCTTACGTGCTGCACATTATGAGTTTTATTGCTGCAGAGCTCTCTGATACGCTCATACACACTGCACGTTACTGTGAGTTTTATTGCTGTGGAGCTGTGTGATACACTCATACAGACCGCACATTACTGTGAGTTTTATTGCTCTGGAGCTCTGTCAACACTCACACACACTGCACATTACTGTGAGTTTTATTGCTATGGAGTTTTGTTGCAATGGAGCTATGCATAATCTATTTATTCACACTGGAAACAGATAGATCTTGCCAGTATATTTGCAATCGTATTCAGTATGGATGTGGTTAATACAAAAACCAGTAACTTTGCTCCTGGTCCCCTCTCTATACTGGATGAAATCCCATTCATTCTCTCTGGAGGATAAAAGCAGCTTCTTTTCTCTCACTCAAAGGAAAATTGTGACCTGATTTTCCATTTGTTTGTCTTTGAAAGTTGAAGCTTTGCAGATATTAAATTATAATCTGCGAAGAATTTGCTTTGTCAGGAAATAAAGCCCACATGTGATATCTTACTTTACAGACTGGAAGGAGGGGTGGCGGGAAAATGGGAAAATTACTTACTGACGGGTTCCTTTCATTTTTACGTTTCTGCTTAAATAATTGTTTACATTAAACAAAAAGAAGTAGCAGATGGTATTGGAGTTTTTACACAAATCGTGAGAGATCCGATGTCTGCAACGTCAAAACATCTGCACTAATGGACCATAAAATGTGATGATCATCAGGGACTACGAGATAAAAAATATATGTATATTACTCAGAGTTAGTTTCTGTTATCACATGCCTAAACGATGCATGGGAATTCAAAAACTTTCCCAATTTAAACTGTTCCCTCTCATTAAATGTAAATATGGAATCGAAATGCGAAAAACCCGGATTTGAATCTTCCGAACCGAGAGATGGCCAGAATATGGTCAAAAAAGGTCTCGATATGTGCAATTGGCTCAAATGAAATCATGCAGCAAGGCGTGTCAGAACTAGGGATGAGCTGTTCGGGTTCGGACGGTTTGGAGTCCGACCCGAACTTTGGC
Organism: Leptobrachium leishanense; assembly: GCA_009667805.1. NCBI lineage: Eukaryota > Metazoa > Chordata > Amphibia > Anura > Megophryidae > Leptobrachium > Leptobrachium leishanense. The sequence continues at coordinate 138,332,036 of CM019069.1, read as the reverse complement.
AGTTCGAAAGTTCGCGAATTTCGAACTTTTTGGGCGTGTTCGGTTCGGGTTCGAAAAAAAAAAGAAATTTTGAAAAAAGTATAGAAAATGCTTAAAAAAATACTAAAAAATCTAGAAATAAAGAGACTCTTTACTGCAGAATATTATAAGCAACGGTTTATTAGATATTGAATTAAAAACTAATGTGTACGTGGAAAGATTATCAACTCTAAATGACCTCTGTTCACAAACAGGCATAACACCAGGTGTTTTTAGTCTGGTAATCAATTTGATACATTGTACAATATACTGAGGGTGGGGTGGTGTCTGGTGTCTGCTTCTGATTGAGATTTGAGAATTAATTTCCCTAAAAAGTCCTAATATGCTGCATTTAACTGGTGTTTGAAAAAAATCTAAAGCAATGTTATTTTTCACCTCGGGATTAAACATTCACAGGGTTATTCAGAGAGCGGTGAAAAGCAGGAGAATAACTGGAGAAGTGAAAATTCTAGGTCAAAATAGCCAAACCAGAAAAATTCTCCCATTTATCTCACTTTCCAAATCGGCTATTTGGTCTAGATTGTTCTCTTCTCTTGCCAGTTCTCCTGGCTTTCACCTCTCTCTCAGGGTTGTTCAGAGAAAGGTGAAAACCAGGAGAATGGCAGGAAAAGAGAACAATCTGGACCAAATAGCCGATTTGGAAAGTGAGATAAGGCTAGGGTCAGACTAACGCATTTTTCGCAGCGACCGTCAAAAAGTGCGTCCGAACGCATTGCCGTATTTTTTCACGGATTGCGCGAAAACGGTCATACGATGCGCATTTTTGTGCGTGATTTTTTACGGATCCAAACCAGGAAACTTTGGGTGTCTGGACGTCATGTTGGCCGGACATGAGCAGGGTCTGACGTCTCCAAATCACGCACACACGCCGCTAGTGGACGCAGCGCACTCTGTACGTCCGTACTAGCGGTTCTGCGTTCTCGAAAAAATGCGTTCATTTTCCACTTGCGTTGCGCAGCCGGACTTTCGTGCGACCATACTTCGTATATTGGCCGTCATTGCCCATCATTTGCTGCTAGTGCGGCCGTGATTAAGTGCGCCTAAACGCACGTTAAAAATTCGCTAGTCTGACCCTAGCCTAAATGGGAGAATTTTTCTGGTTTGGCTATTTTGACCTAGAATTTTCCATTCTCCAGTCATTCTCCTGCTCTTCACCGCTCTCTGAATAACCCTGACAGGGTTATTCAGAGAAAGGTGAAACTCAGCAGAATGACTGGAGAATGGAAAATTCTAGGTCAAAATAGCTGAACCAGAAAAATTCTCCCATTTATCTCACTTTCCAAATCGGCTTTTTGGTCTAGAAGTTTCCATTCTCCTGCTTTTCACCGCCAAAAAATCAGTAAACTTTTTCTGCGTGTCCGAAAATGTCTCCTCTTTTCATACAGACTGCCGCCCCAAGCAGTTGTTTATGGATAGATTAAAGGAAAAGCATTTACCGTCATTTGAAATGTCATTTTTTTGTTTTTACATATTTCTATACATCCTAGAAATCCACCACTTCACGAGCAGGTTATGGGGACCTCCTAGGCACGATATTTGAAGGAATTTTTCATTTTTATTTTTAACCCTTATTTCATGGAAAACTCACTGTCCCTTTAAAAACTTTTTTTTTTACTTTTTGTCCTTGTTTCCTGTCCCCCAGGGCACTACCCGGACCCCCATACACCTTTTATGGCAAATATGTAGCATATATGCCCTCTTAGAGGGCACTCTAAAAAAAGAATTTTCAGCCCCATTGACTTGCATGGGGGTTCGGGTTTGGGTTCGGACCCGAACAAATGGGAAGTTCGGGTTCGGGCTTTAACCGAACTCGGGGAGTGTTCGGCTAATCCCTAGTCAGAACGCCATTTATTTATTTTCCCAAACACCTGCTTATTGTCAGTAAATGTTTTGTAAGTGGTGACTGAGGCTGACATTGCACATTGCTTCAAAATAAACATTTAAGTTATACCTCTATGTCTAAAGATTTTTTGAACGGTACGGGCTGCCATTGGGGTTGCAGCCTATGATGTGCTCAGGGACTCAGTGGCTGCAGGGGTCCCTTGCCATGCCAAACCTGGTTGTAACTTGTCTAAGTGTCACAGGTCTAAGGCATCCTTCATGCCACCCAGGATAGGCCAACTGGCCAGTTTGTTCCTATCAGAACCATTCCAAGTATCTTTATATCCATCCCACAAAAACATGGAGGCCTAGGTGTCATACACCTAGCGGTCTAGAAGCCTTACACATGGCTGTCTAGAAGCCTTACACATGGAGGTCTAGCAGCCATACACATGGAGGTCTAGCAGCCATACACATGGCTGTCAAGCAGCCATACACATGGAGGTCTAGCAGCCATACACATGGAGGTCTAGCAGCTATACACATGGAGGTCTAGCAGCCACACACATGGAGGTCTAGCAGCCATACACATGGAGGTCTAGCAGCTATACACATGGAGGACTAGCAGCCATACACATGGAGGTCTAGCAGCTATACACATGGAGGTCTATCAGCCATACACATGGCAGTTAAGCAGCCATACACATAGAGGTCTAGGAGCCATACTCATGGCTGTCAAGCAGCCATACACATGGAGGTCTAGCAGCCAAAAAATGGCTGTCAAGCAGCCATACACATGGAGGTCTAGCAGACATACACATGGAGGTCTAGCAGCCTTACACATGGAGGTCTAGCAGCCATACACATGGAGGTCTATCAGACATACACATGGAGGTCTAGCAGCCATACACATGGCAGTCAAGCAGCCATACACATGGAGGTCTAGCAGACATACACATGGAGGTCTAGCAGACATACACATGGAGGTCTAGCAGACATACGCATGGAGGTCTAGCAGCCATACGCATGGAGGTCTAGCAGCCATACACATGGAGGTCTAGCAGCCATACACATGGAGGTCTAGCAGCCATTCACATGGCAGTCAAGCAGCCATACATATGGTGGCCTAACGGCGATACCCATGCTGGTCTCTCAATCTTAGGCATGGTGGCCTAGCAGCCATACATACAACAGTAGGGCTATTTTTTATGTTAGAAATGGAGTGGACATTAGTTTCAGAGAAAGACCTGTTATCATTTCCTTGAGTTCATGGAAAGGGTGAGAAGTCCTTTCCCACACTAGAAGTTACTGTTCCCATACAAAGAAGTGCAAAGAATGTGTGTGATTTTGTTAAATGATACACTTCATCATATGGTTCCACAGAATATTAATGAACTCACTTGTGAAAGGTATCACTCCATTTCATGGTCCTCCAGGTTTCCCATGGAAGTCCATGCAAGGTCACAATAGTGGTGAGAGGTAAGCTTCTAACTCCCCGTTTGCTTCATTTTTTTGTCCCTGGGAAAGTGTGTTTTTGGAGATGAACACACTTCCACAGTAGTGACACAGGCTTGTTAATTTTCTGGAAAGGTGTGCATCCTGACACCTTAACACTTCTCCAGATCATCCACTGCTCTGGTCACTATGGGATGCTTAACTCTAAAAGTCTAAAGGTCATTTTAAATCTCTGTATTTTAACTCCCAGTTGACCTCAGTTTGTCTCCTGATCATGCTCCTTTAGAATGACCGACCATGTATCTGTACGAGAGCTGAATATTCACCTGCTTGATGTGGAAACTGGTGGTTTTATTCTTAGTCCCAATGACAATATCAACCTGGTAACTCAGCATTCGGCAAGGGAAGAGTCTTCTTGTTATACATGTTTCCCTATACCTAGAATATGTTACACTAAGAGAACAGGATCTTATACTTGTTGTACCCAGGGTTCAATTTGTGAAGTATTCAGGAGATACCAACACCATTTCTACAGTATATTGGACAATGTTTTAGTACGATTTAGGAATATTCCTCTGGTTGATTTGAAAGCGCAGGAAACTGGCTTTATCAGTTGTCCCAATGACAATATCGATCTGAGAGCTCAACAATTGGCAAAGGAAGATTCTTCTGATTATATCATTATCCCTATATCAGACAGATAGATAGATAGTTAGATAGATAGATAGATATGGATAGATAGCTTCATAAGAGACATGGTAGAATACACTTTTCTTTCTCTACATTCCGGAGTTTTTGAGTAACTACCAGGAAGAACCTACATTCTGATGCCTTTGTATCATGGCAGACTAGCCGACTTACATATTACTCTACAGCCTTGTTTGTTTTCATCCAATATGCATGACTAGCACCGGCTGGGTGGAGTAGAGGTAACATCACTGTTCTGCATGGAGAGAGACTGTGGAGTCATGGGTTTGATCCCGACGACTCGATGAGCACCTCTCCAGTAAGTGTCCTTGGGCAAGACACCTAACGGTACATACTCGCCACCCAGGACATACTTGAAAACGAGAGAAATCTCAATGTATCCTTCCTGGTAAAATCCTTTCTAAAAAAAAAAAAAACTTCAGAGTAGGACCCGGCTTTATGCATCAGTTCATGGAAAGGGCGAGAAGTCATTTCCCACACTGGATATTACTGTTCACGTAGAAAGAGGTGCAAGGAAGGTGTGTGATTTTGTTAAATGATACACTTCACCATATGTTTCCAAGGAATCTTAAGGAACCAACTTGTGAAAGGTATCACTCCATTTCATTCAGGTCCCCCAGGTTTCCCATGGAAGTCCATGCAAGGTCACAAGGAGGGATGGTAGGTAAACTCCCAACTACCCATTTGCTTCATATTTTTGTCCCTGGGAAAGTGTGTTTAAGGAGGTGGACACACTTCCACAGAAGTGACACAGGCTTGTTAATTTTCTGGAAAGGTGTGCGTCCTGACACCTTAACACTTCTCCAGATCATCCACTGCCCTGGTCACTATGGGATGCTTAACTCTAAAAGTCTAAAGTAGTTCACTAAGGTCATTTTAAATCTCTGTATTTTATTTCTCAGTTGACCTCAGTTTGTCTCCTGACCATGCTCCTGCCTGAACTTTAGACATGTTTCTTTAGAATTTCAGACCATGTTTCTGACTACGAGAGCTGAATAGTCACCTGCTTGATGTGGAAAATGGTGGTTTTATTCTTAGTCCCAATGACAATATCAACCTGGTAACTCAGCATTCGACAAGGGAAGATACTTCTTGTTTTACATGTTTCTCTATACCTAGAATATGCCTCAATAAGTGTGCAGGATCTTATACTTGTTGTACCCAGGGTTCAATTCGTGAAATATTCAGGAGATACCAACACCATTTCTACAGTATATTGGACGATGTTTCAGTACGACGATTTAGGAATATTCCTCTGTTTGATTTGATCGGGCAGGAAACTGGCTTTATCAGTTGTCCCAATGACAATGTCAATCTGAGAGCTCAACAATTGGCAAAGGAAGATTCTTCTGGTTATGTCATTATCCCTATATCACATAGATAGATATGAATAAATATAGATCGATAGATTCATAGATGTCATGGTAGAATACACTTTCCATTCTGGAGTTTTCGAGTAACGACTAGGAAGAACCAACATTCTGATGCCTTTGTATCATGGCAGACTAGCCGACTTACATATTACTCTACAGCCTTGTTTGTTCTTGAACAATATGCATGACTTTCAGAGTAGGACCCGTCTTTATGCATCAGTTCATGGAAAGGGCGAGAAGTCATTTCCCACACTGGATATTACTGTTCATATAGAAAGAGGTGCAAGGAAGGTGTGTGATTTTGTTAAATGATACACTTCTATGACGGAATGGGATGTTGTTCCGCCTGCGGGTGTGCTCAATCTGCGTGGCCCCTTCGCTTACCGCTGGCCCGACTACCGAGTGACGCGCACTCGGCGTCTCGTGCGGCCTGGCGTGACCCTGGGGAAGGGTTAGCGGGCGGTGGAGGGGACCCCTGCCTGGAACCAGCCCGACCACTGAGCCATACGGCACTCAGCGTCCCGAGGAGCTGGCTCACTGACCTTGTGGGTGTGGGACGTCCGTGGAGATCGGATCTGCCAGCCACGGAGGAATCTTCGGATCTATGTGGGAAACGTTTCCGATCTTGCGGGAAACGTTTCCGATCGCGGTGCGGGTAACTTTTCGGATCTCAATGGAAGGATGACCTTTCGGATCGGATCGGCTGAAGGGAACTTCGGATCTGGCAGAAGGGGCGAGGGATTCGGATCTTCCCGCAATCCCTCGCAATACCGTAGCGCGGTACGCGGCCGCGCCCTTCGGTTCGGATCTCCGTCTCTCTGAGAACCGAATCCTCATGCGCTGCGCCTCTGCCCTGCTACACGATGCAGGCCCAGAGCGCTCGCTTCGGTTCGTACCTGGATGGACACCGTACCCTGAGATCGCGGGGGTCTCTCAGATACGAAAATACGGTGGAGAATAAAGTCACACCAGTCAAAGCTGAATGTACTGCAGAATCTGCCTTTATTGTTTACAGTCCAAGCATTTATTACCTCTGCACACAATTAGAATACAATGGGACTCCTTGCCCGCCCTCCCAGGACCCATTGGCCCCTGGCCTTCAGGGAGTCGCCAATTCGGACCGGATGGTCCGAATCGGCCATTTTGCGATCCGAACCGGATGGTTCGGATCGGCCATTTTCCGAATCGAGAATTCTTAACTGCGCCACAAGGTGATCGGAAAATGGCGGCGAGCAAGGCAACAAAGGGGAAAATACATTACGCAATAAATCAACGGGGACACTTTATTACACCACACAATCACATCTAATAAAAGTACTTGTAAAACTGGGTGCGTGCCACCGCACCCGAGTGTCCATAGCCACCACTGTCACTGTGCACCGCCCCTGGCTGAGGGTGCTGGGCCATTCCGTGACACTCCTCCCCCTCCCCCAGTTCGACGCACCTGGTCTGACCCCACCGGGTCATACCGGGGAAGTCGGTGCTCCCAGGCCCATAGTCAGTCTGGGGAGGCCGAGTCACCAGGCCTCTCCATTTGGCCTTGCGGCCGTGCCAGCTTGGTCGGGACCCCATGTCCTTGGAGTTTCCCCGGCTGGGCGAGAGGACATACGTCGGGGCCGGTGTGCCTCCTGTGTCCCCTCCAGGGCTACCACTCACCCGGGGAACCTGGGTGCTAAATGCACACGCCCCGGGTGCCCAGGTCAACCGTGGGAAGAAACCGTGGCTGCGTGAGGCCCCCCTCCCAAGGGTTGCCGAAATGGGCAGAGGCCAGCGGCGCTCTGCCCCGTTGCCAGCTCTTCCACTGGATGGCCAGGTACGGACACGGCAACCGAAGGAGCAAGTGGGGCCAAACCTGACTGCTCTTCCTGGTAGCCGACAAGGGAGACAAATGGATGCAACCGCAGTTGCACGGGGTCATCCTCACTCTGCCCCTCGGGGCAAGTTGGGAGAAACGGGCAGAGGCCAGCGGCGCTCTGCCCTGGTGTCAGCTCTTCCGCTGGGTGGGGATCTCCTTGCAGGAGGATGGTTTCTTTCCCCCCAGGCCCATCAGCAGTGGCGCACAACCCAGCCCGGGGGAACCATCTGTCTGCCCCACCTGGCAGACTGTGGGTGGTGGGCAGAGGCCAGCAGCGCTCTGCCCCGTGGCCAGCTCTACAGCTGGGGGAGGATCTCCTTGCTGAAGGATGGTTACTTCACCCCCCGGGGCAAACAATGGTTGCGCACAACCCATCCCGGGGGACCATCCGTCTGCTCCTCCTGGCAGACTTTGAGTAGTGGGCAGAGACCAGCGGCACTCTGCCCCGTAGCCAGCTCTTCTGCTGGTTGGAGATCTCCTTGGGGAAGGATGGTCTCTTCACCCCCCGGGGCAAACAATGGTTGCGCACAACCCATCCCGGGGGAACCATCCGTCTGCTCCTCCTGGCAGACTTCGAGTAGTGGGCAGAGGCCAGCGGCACTCTGCCCCGTAGCCAGCTCTTCTGCTGGTTGGAGATCTCCTTGGGGAAGGATGGTCTCTTCATCCCCCGGGGCAAACAATGGTTGCGCACAACCCATCCCGGGGGAACCATCCGTCTGCTCCTCCTGGCAGACTTCGAGTAGTGGGCAGAGGCCAGCGGCACTCTGCCCCGTAGCCAGCTCTTCTGCTGGTTGGAGATCTCCTTGGGGAAGGATGGTCTCTTCATCCCCCGGGGCAAACAATGGTTGCGCACAACCCATCCCGGGGGAACCATCCGTCTGCTTCTCCTCCCCCGCTGGACCCGTGGCCTCGGCCACCCTGTCCTCTTGCGGGGTGCAGGGGGTAACTTCCTCAGTCGAAACCCCCACGGGCACCCATGGGTCCGCCTCGGCCTCCCATAGGTCCCAAACCTGGGGACTGTCGACTTCCTCCGCCGACCCGTCCCACCACGGGGAGCTCAGGCTCGACTGCGGAACGCCGTCCAACAGTCTCCGATAAGCCACCTCGAGCTCCCACTCTCGCTCGGCTAGGGACTCCAGCTCCTCAAACACCGAGTCCCTGCTGTCTGACGGGATCTCCAGTTCCCGTCGCTCCAGGATGTCTTCCATCCGCTCCTCGGTCTCCTCTCCAAACTCGGGGTCGGCGGCCATGCCCTCGTAGAGCAGCCCCATACCCCCGTAGCGAGGCCCTGCAGTGGAACTGCCTTCAATAGGGCGCGCTGTCGGAGAGGCGGTCAGCCACCGGAGCGCGCGGTACTCGGCGTCCAGTGCGATCTCCTGCTGCACCAGCCTCCGGAGCTCGGCCTCCCACTCCTCTGGGGCCCGACCTTGCAGGAACGCTGCTCGCACATCGTACTGCACCCGATGGACGACAGCGTCGGAGGGAATGTACACACCATGGCAGTCCCGCTCATGGTCCAGGGCCTCGTACCACAGTTCCTCTGTGGACCTCTGGTCCTGCTCCAGGCCCTCCTGCAGCTCTCTTGCCAACCCGACCTTCATGTCGGCGAAGGTGCCAGCACAGGAGCACCGCTCCTCAACGGGGAATGGGGCGTCCTCAGATGCAGCTCCAGGCGGGCTGTGAGTCTTCATCCGAGGGTCGCGGGGATAAGTGACGTCCTCCGTACAGGCTCCAGGCGAGCTGAGAGTCCCGCAAGCGTAGTCACTGGGGGTTGCAGATTCCCAGGTGAAGCTCCAATCGAGCTGTGAGCCTCGACCCAGGGTTCCACAGGGTAGGGTTCGGGGTCAACATAATCAGTCTCTGCTCCGCGGAGCTCTGCCAACCGCAGCTCGTGCTGGCGTTCCTTCTCCTGCTCAACTTCCCGGTAGAACTCCCGAATCACTTGATATCTGGCCCCCTCCGCCGGGCATCACCGAGCAGGGCAATCCGACGCCGCAACTCCCTGAGGCCAGCATCTTCCTCCACCTCTGCGCGGACAGGGCTGGGGACGGGCATCATCGCCTCGTCCTGATCCATCCTGGTCAGTTCCTTGATCAGCGTCTTTCTTTTCTTGTTACCCGGCGTTCCTCCCCGGTTCTCCAACATCCCACGCAGGGTGTCCCGGTCGTAATAGGTGTACACCACCATGGTGTAGGTCTCTAGGGGGCCTGCAGAGAGCGATCCCACCGCTGCCACCAGTATGACGGAATGGAGATGTTGTTCCGCCTGCGGGTGTGCTCTATCTGCGTGACCCCGTCGCTTACCGCTGGCCCGACTACCGAGTGGCGCACACTCGGCGTCTCGTGCAGCCTGGCGTGACCCTAGGGTAGGGTTAGCGGGCGGTGGAGGGGACCCCTGCCTGGAACCAGTCCGACCACTGAGGCGCGCAGCACTCAGCGTCCCGAGCAACTGGTTCCCTGACCTGGCGGGTGTGGGACGCCTGCGGGAATCGCCCTAGCAGCCGCGGAGAAAGATTCGGATCTTATGGGGAAACGTTTCGGATCTTATGCGGGAAACGTTTCCGATCCGGGGGCGGGTGTCTCTTCGGATCTTGGGCGGTGAAGGTTTCGAGTCGGGAAGGGATGGCGGGTCGGATCGGAGCTGGAGGGCTTCGGATCGGTATGGGAGGGAGTTTCGGATATGGCGGGACCAGTGGAGAGTTCGGGTCTTACCGCAATGCCGAAGCGCGGTTCCCGGCGGGGCCGTTCGGTTCGGATCTCCGTCTTCCTCCGACCGAATCTTCCTGAGCAGCGCCTCTGCCCTGATACTCGATGCAGGGTCAGAGCGCTCGATTCGGATCGTATCCGAGTGGGCACCGTACTCTGAGGCCGCGGGGGACACTCAGATCCGAAAATACGGTGGAGAATAAAGTCACACCAGTCAAAGCTGAATGTACTGCAGAATCTGCCTTTATTGTTTACAGTCCAAGCATTTATTACCTCTGCACACAATTAGAATACAATGGGACTCCTTGCCCGCCCTCCCAGGACCCATTGGCCCTTGGCCTTCAGGGAGTCGCCAATTCGGACCGGATGGTCCGAATCGGCCATTTTGCGATCCGAACCGGATGGTTCGGATCGGCCATTTTCCGAATCGAGAATTCTTAACTGCGCCACAAGGTGATCGGAAAATGGCGGCGAGCAAGGCAACAAAGGGGAAAATACATTACGCAATAAATCAACGGGGACACTTTATTACACCACACAATCACATCTAATAAAAGTACTTGTAAAACTGGGTGCGTGCCACCGCACCCGAGTGTCCATAGCCACCACTGTCACTGTGCACCGCCCCTGGCTGAGGGTGCTGGGCCATTCCGTGACAACTTCATCATATGTTTCCAAGGAATCTTAACGAACCAACTTGTGAAAGGTATCACTGCATTGCATTCAGGTTCTCCAGGTTTCCCATGGAAGTCCATGCAAGGTCACAATGAGAGGTGGAAAATAAACTCTCAACTACCCATTTGCTTCATTTTTTTGTCCCTGGGAAAGTGTGTTTAATGAGGTGGACACACTTCCACAGAAGTGACACAGGCTTGTTAATTTTCTGGAAAGGTGTGCGTCCAGACACCTTAACACTGTGTCAGATCATCCACTGCCCTGGTCACTATGGGATGCTTAACTCTGAAAGTCTAAAGTAGTTCACTAAGGTCATTTTAAATCGCTGTATTTTATTTCCCAATTGACCTCAGTTTGTCTCCTGACTATGCTCCTGCCTGAACCTTTGACATGTTTCTTTAGAATATTGGACCATTTTTATGTACGAGAGTTGAATATTCACCTGCTTGATTTGGAAACTGGTGGTTTTATTGTTTGCCTCAATGACAATATCAACCTGGCAACTCACCATTCGACAAGGGAAGATACTTCTTGTTATACATATTTCCCTGTATCTAGGATGCCTTAGATTAAGTGTGCAGGATCTTCTACTTGTTGTACCCAGGGTTCCATTCTTGAAGTATTCAGGAGACCAATACTGTGTCTACTGTATATTGAACACCGTTTCATTACGACTGATGAATATTTCTCTGATTCAGAAGTGCGGGAAACTGGTTTTAACGTTTGCTCCAATGACAATATCAATCTTGGGGCTCAACATTTGGCAAGGGATGATTCCTCTGGTCATATCATTATCTCTGTACCAAGGACCAGGAACTCTGTGTATTTTGTTATCCTTTCGTTATCCCAGGATCTCATTATTTTACTCTTCCAGAGTACCATCCAGGTAGTACCTAGGATACCAATGTTGCAGTATGCAGGGTGCTGTCCTTGTAGTACTCATGATGAATGATCCCATCATTGCAGTAGACAGCTTGTAATTATTGTATTGCTCACGATCACGCATATCGATTGACAGATTGATAGATAGACAGATAGTTAGATAGATAGATGTAATAGAATGCATTTTTGACTCTTTAAATTCATTTTTTTTGGTAAAATGCTATTTTATAATATTTGAATAACAAACAAAAGGTACCTACATCATGACGCCTTTGTATGCATCCCACAAAAATATGGTGGACTAGCCGGCTTACATATTACCGTGCTGTTATATCTACAGTTGTGTTCAAAATTATTCAGCCCCCACTGAAATTGAGTGTTTTGGCCAGTTTGACATTGATTTTGATCATTCAGTCATCTTGCTTACAATTAAATCAAAGAGGCACGTGTAGGTCAGACAAATATAACATAACATTTATAATGAAATAACCACAAATGTCTTTTCTGTGCTCACATCATTATCAGTTTTTTATCAACCCCCAAGTGACATTCAATCTTAGTACTTAGTACAACATCCTTTTACAGTTATAACAGCTTTTAAACGTGAAGCATAGCTTGACACAAGTGTCTTGCAACAATCTACGGGTATCTTCGCCCATTCGTCATGGGCAAAAGCCTCCAGTTCAGTCACATTCTTAGGCTTGCGCACTGCAACTGCTTTCTTTAAGTCCCACCAGAGGTTCTCAATCGGATTTAAGTCAGGTGACTGCGATGGCCACTCCAAAATGTTCCAGCCTTTAATCTGCAACCATGCTCTAGTGGACTTGGAGGTATGCTTGGGATCATTGTCCTGTTGAAAGGTCCAACGTCTCCCAAGCCTCAGGTCTGTGACGGACTGCATCACATTGTCATCCAATATCTCCTGGTACTGAAGAGAATTCATGGTACCTTGCATACGCTGAAGCTTCCCTGTACCTGCAGAAGCAAACCAGCCCCAAAGCATGCTTGACATGCTTCACAGTAGGCAAGGTGTTCTTTTCTTCATAGGCCTTGCTCTTCCTCCTCCAAACATAGCGTTGATCCATGGGCCCAAACAGTTCTAATTTTGTTTCATCAGTCCACAGAATACTATCCCAAAACTTCTGTGGTTTGTCCACATGACTTTTGGCATACTGCAGTCGACTCTTCTTATTCTTTGGAGACAGCAAGGGGGTGCGCCAGGGAGTTCTGGCATGGAGGCCTTCATTACGCAGTGTGCGCCGTATTGTCTGAGCTGAAACTTCAGTACCCACATCTGACAAATCTTTTCTCAGTTCCTCAGCAGTCACACGGGGACTTTTCTCCACTCTACGCTTCAGGTAGCGCACAGCAGTCGAAGTCAGCATCTTCTTTCTGCCACGACCAGGTAGCGTTTCAACAGTGCCCTTTGCCTTGAATTTGCGAATGATGCTTCCTATGGTCTCTCTTGGTATGTTTAACATCTTTGCAATCTTCTTATAGCCATTGCCCTTCCTGTGAAGAGTAATCACCTCTTCTCTTGTCTTCCTGGACCATTCTCTTGACTTCACCATGTTTGTAACCACACCAGTAAATGTCTAGAAGGAGCTGAGTATCACAGTCATTTTAAAGCTGCCTAATTGGTGCTTATTATGCTTTATTGCTGCTCCGTGACATCCACAGGTGTTTTCAATACCTGATTGAAAACACTTGAATGAACCTCTGTTCTTCAGAGTGGTAGTCTTTAAGGGGTTGAATAATTGTGTCAATGAAGAATTCACAAAAGAAACATATACTACTGTATTACAAAACCAATTGATGTCATTTTAGTTGCATATGGTTCTTTAAAAAGTCCTTGTAGGATTTCATTCTGAATACAATTACAAATGTACACTAAATTCCCTAAAACTCTTTACAGCATTGGGGGTTGAATAATTTTGAACACAACTGTATATATGTATCAGTTTTAGAGCAGGACCTGGTTTTAAACATGAGTTCATGGAAAGGGCGAGAAGCCCTTTCCCACACTAGATATTACCATTCCCGAATCAAGAAGATGCAAAGAAGGTGTGTCATTTTGTTAAATAATACACTTCATCATTTGTCTCCAAGTCATCTTAATGAACTCACTTGTGAAATGTATCACTCCATTGCTTTCAGGTCCTCTAGGTTTCCCAATGGAAGTCCATACAAGCTCATAATGAGAGGTGGGGAAATAAACTCTTAACTATGCACCTTTTGCCTTCTGTTTTCTCCTTTTGCCCATGGGAAAGTCTGGTTTTGGAGATGGACACACATCCACACAAGTGACACAAGCTTGTTAATATTTTGGAACGGTGTTCATTCCGACGCCTCAAATTTTTCCCAGGACATAAACTTCTTTGGTCGCTATGGGATGCTTAATTCTAAAGGTCTAAGGTGGTTCTAGCGAGTTCATTCTAAATCTCTGTATTTTATTTCCCAGTTGACCTTAGTTTGTCTCCTGACCATGCTCCTGTCTGAACTTTCGACATGTTTCCTTAGTATATTGGAAGATATTTTTTTTTATCACTGTTGAACACTTTTGATTCCAAACGCAGGAAACATTTGTGTTTTTGTATTCATTTGTCCCATGCAGTAACAATATCAATCCAGGTTTCCTTAGATGCAGTGTGTAAGATGTCATCCTTTGAATATTCTAGGAGCACGTTCTTTTAGTATCGCAGGACCCACCACGTAGCGCACAGAAAACCATCTTCGTAGTAGATCCCGTCCTTTCAACAAATTAGAGGTGCTCATGATCCCATTGTTGTAGTACCTAGGACATCAAGCATATAGTACCCTGAGTACCAACTATCAGGGTTATTCAAAGAGAATCGAAAAGTCACCGCACTTTCGGTGACTTTTCGTTCTCTTCAATTCGGCACGATTTGGCGATCCCATTTCGGCGACCCTGCGGTGTATTCAGCAAGCACCACAGGGCCATCGTAGTGCAGGGAAAATTCGTTGCAAACCTGCCGAAAACTCACCGCAAAACCCGCAAAAATATCTGGATTAACCTTGCCGAAAACACCGGAAAAACCCGAGCAGGAGCCGATCACGCGCAGTGCAGCCGCCGGAAAAACCCATCACCGCAGATGAATGGAGTGAAAAAAATAAATAAAACAGTTCGCTTGAGGCTAGGGTCAGACTAACGCATTTTTCGCGTCGTCCGTGAAAAGTGCGTTCGAACTAATGGACGCATTTTTTCACGGAATACACGATAGCGGTCATACGATGCGCATTCTCGTACGTGATTTTGTACGGATCGTCAATAAAACTCTTTTTGCGTCTGGACGTTATGTTAGCCGGACATTAGCAGCATCTGACGTCTCCTAATCACGCACACACGCCTCTATGCGGACGCAGCGCACTCTGTACGTCAGTACTAGCAGTTTCATGTTCTCTAAAAAATGCGTTCGTTTGCCACTTGCATTGCGCAGCTGCACTTTTGTGCGGCCGTTCTTCGTGTGCTGCCCGGCATTGGACGTCATTTGCTGCTAGCGCGGCCGTGATTTAGTGCTGCTAAACGCACGTTGATACTGCGTTGGTCTGACCCTAGCCTGAATGTTTGAAAAGTGAAACGCTGTTTGCAAAGAAGCTACTGAAAGAAAATGTCTGAAATTTACATATGTGGTCCAGGGAATGATAATAAAAAGGCTGTTACAGAAAAAAGAAAGAACGTTTAAATTTTTTTTAAACGAAAATCGGAAAAAAGTTTTTGGCCAAAAAAATCCTGAAAAATGCTTAAAATATCCCAAAAAATCTATAAATAAAGAGACTCTTTACTGCATAATATTATAATCAACGGTTTATTAGATATTGAATTAAAACGGGAATATTTTTAACATTGAAGCCTATGGGATTCGCCTGAATAAACCTGTCGAATGAAGCCACCGAACAGCAGGGAAATTGGCAACTTTTCACTGCTGGTTTTTGTTCTCTGAATAGACGAAGCTATGGGGATTTCACTGCCCTCGAACAGGCACCGAACAGGCACCGTATGTGCAGGTAATTCGTCAACATTTGGCGAATTGCCTGCTCTCTGAATAGGCGAATGGCCAGGAAAGGTAACTGAACGCTGATTTTCAACGTTCGGTTACCTTTGGGCAGCCATTCGGATCTCTTTGAATAACCCTGTATGAAGTAAGAAGAATCGTATCTTTGTAGAACCCTTGATCCCAGCCTTGTAGTAGGCACAATCTCTTTGCTGTAGTACCCATGATCTAATAGACTTAATACACCATATCGTATACTTGTAGAACCTGTATTCTAGTATTCGTGATCATTTCCTTATAGAACTCTGGATTCTGTCGTTGTAGCACCCAGGATCACATACTTGTAGTACCCAGGATACCATTCCTGCAGTACCCAGGATCATGTCCTTGTAGACGGGTCCTATCCTACCATGGATCCAGTACTTGTAAACAGAATTGTCAATGAAAGTGAATGTCATACTTGGGACTATAGGTCATGTCTGCAGTCTCTTACTTCTTTCTCCAGCCTCAAGGAGAATTGTTCAAAGCTTAAAGGAACACTCTATGCTGAAAATGACCCCCCCTTTTTTGCATTATACAGATGCTACTGCCCTACCTAGTCGTTCTACACTTTTTTTTTTTAAATGTTATACTTACCTTAAAACTGAGGCATTTTCACACGGCGTTTTTTTTTCCAATCCCGCGCCTGCCTCCTCTTTCTCTTCAAGCAATCTGGACCCGGAAGTTTGACAGCTCCACCTTCTTTGATTAGTATTACGCGCAAGAGGATGCGCGCAACACTAATCACAGCCGCTGACTTGCTGACGGCTCGCTCCCGCCAGCTACTACGGCGAGTTGGAGACGTCATCGCTCTGAAAGCGCGATGACGTCTCCTACTCGGCAATAGTCGACAGAAGCGGGAAATACAAATCCCGCTCTGCTGACTGACAGCTGGGAGGGCGGAGGAAAGTCCTCCGTGTCTCTCAGCTGTTTCAGCCGATCGGCTCAGCGGAGGGAGGGGGGAAAGACAAGGGCATACTTAGTTCATCATGACCACCTAAAAAAGCTTAGGTGGTCATCTTGCCTAGAGTATCCCTTTAATGTGCACTTCATAGTTTACATCAGTGGTCCCCAAACCTGGTCCTCAAGTTCCCCTAACAAGTCAGGTTTGCAAGAAATGTGAAGCACAGCACAGGTGATATGATTTGCTGTTCAGTGATTGCAGGAGTCAGTCTGCGTTTCCCGAAGGTGGTCCTTAAATCTGGCCTGTTAGGGGGATGTTAGGGGGACTTGAGGACCAAGGTTGGGAACCACTGGTCTACACCAATGTGAGGAAATGAAAACCTAACCTTTCCTGCTACAGCTGTTTTCTGTACACCAGGGAACTAAAGTTTTCCCACAGGATAATCAGACAAAGTAACACTGGGACTTCAACTCATAAATAATCACCTTTAGGTATCTTTTATGAGTTCCTTTGATGAAGGGCACACTTCCTCATCTGTTCTTGCCACAAGTCAATGTGGCACCGTCTGGGCTTTGAGGTTTCCCACATAATAAGGTGCCAAACCAGCCCTAGGGGATTTTAAGAAGTACCTTTACATGTTTTGTTTTGCTTCTTTTATTTTCCCTGAAGGGAAAGTGTGTCATTGCCAGATAGACACACTTCCTCACACGTGACACCGACGTGTTAATTTCCAAAAGAGAACACATTGTGGCACCTTGTTGCATTCCCACGCTATTAATGAGGCTGCAGAGGCCCAGAAAAATAAAGCTAAACCCTTAGTAAGATATGGAGAGCAGGTATAGACATCCTTGGGCACTCCTACCTATGTAGCCATGACCGCTTAGGCATGGTACCTCTATCCCCTTCACCATGCCCCCCTCCAACCCAAATAACTCACACCACACAATTTGTCCGTTGGAAAAGGGCATAGGCCACATCTTTATTATCGAAACAATCAGCTATGTAACCGTAATTCTGACCCAACCGTATAATCCAGGAGGCAGTTTCCAATGCCACCTTTGGCCAGCTATCAGGACTCAAAGAGGCAGGACCCTCCCCTCCACTGCCATAAGTACCCCTAATGCTACAATGTTGCAGCTTCCCCGCACTCTGCCAATCGCCAGCCCTGACTGTCCGGACCATGCCCACTGTCATGTTCCCCCTCCGGAATTGGTCCGTGGGAGACCTTTCCTGGTGGGTGTCACAGCCCTTTAATATCTGTTGAAAAATTACTCTGTATACCAAAAATCTGTTATTTTCATGGGTGTACGCAGCCCATGTAATTAGGGCGTGCACATGTGGAAAATTTATTAATTAAAAACAATAAATAACCAAAAACATATCATTTTCATGCACGTGAACGAAAAAAGAAATAGCCAAAAAATATGTAGATGGGACGTAAAAGATGGAGAAGTAGGAGCAATTCACCTAGCAGGCGTCTCATCTGCACACCCCTACGGTTATATTTATTTTCAGTTTTTTTTAAGTATGTGTTCGATGTGATTCTACTTAAATATGGTAATATATAGGTCATAAGGACGCAATAAATGCCATTCTTTGTCCTGTCATATAAGTCAAGCTTTTAAATAATAGTTTGCAGGGTTATTCAAAGAGAGCCGATCTGGCCCCGAAATGTAACCGGACACTGAAATTCAGCATACGGCTACATTTCCTGGCCATTCGGCTATCCAGAGAGCAGGCAGTTTGCCAAATGTTGGTGAAATGCCTGCACATACGGTGCCTGTTCGAGGGCAGTGAAATCCCCCATAGAGAAGCAATGGTTCATCTATTCAAAGACATCGAACAACAGAGAAAAGCTGCCAAAATTCCCTGCTGTTCGGTGGTTTCATTCGGCAGGTTTATTCAGGCGAATCCCTTAGGCTTCAGTGTTAAAAATATTCCAGTTTTAATACAATATCTAATAAACCGTTTATTATATTGTGCAGTAAGAAGTCTCTTTATTTATAGATTTTTTAGGATATTTTAGGCATTTTTCAGGATTTTTTGGCAAACTTTTTTTTCCATTTCTTTTTAATCGTTTTTCATTTTTCTGTAACAGACTTTTTTATTATCATTCATTGGATTTTATATGTAAATTCCAGGCATTTTGGTTCAGTAGTTATTTTTGCAAATAGAGTTAAAATTTTCAAACTTTCAAGCAAACTCTTTTTTTTTCCACCTTGTTCGTCTGCTTGTCGGCTTTTTCCGGCGGCTGCTCTGCACTGTGATCGGCGGCTAGTCGGGTTTCTCCGGTGTGTTCGGCGTGGTTAATTCAGCTGTTTCTGCGGGTTTCGGTGAGTGTTCGGTGAGTATTTGGTGAGTGTTCGGCAGAGTTTTCCCTGCACTACGAGGCGCCCTGTGGTGCTTGCTGAACACTTCGCAGGGTCGGCGAACTAGGATCCCCGAATCACCCGAAAGGCGGGGAACGAAAAGTCAACGAACGTTCGGTGACTTTTCAAAACTCTTTGAATAACCCTGTTGGCGTAGAACAATCTCAAATCCACAAAAAAAAAAGCCAGAGCACCGACAATGAAGACCCTTCCAATAAACAGGACTGAGAAAATCTATATAATATAAATTGGGCAACATAGGGCTCTAATTAATTCTTTTGGCCGATTTTTCAAGAAATGTATCGGCTGCTTCCAAGCAATATATATTTTTTAAAATATCAATTGATTCAGTTGAAAATATTCATCCCGAGCCGACATACAAAAAAAATGCCCCTGGTCTAGAGAAAAATTGGCAGGAAAATGGTCCAAAAATTTATTTTTAGGCCACCGTCACAGATTTGTACCTTTTTAACATGTCTCATCGAAAAATCAGATTTTTACAATAAAGAATTCAATCTTATTCCCTCTAATTCCGTTCGTGGAAAACCATTCATCAACACCATTATGCATTTGTAATTTTTCAGAAACCGGAAAAATGAGTTGAATCGATAAAGCCGATATTTCCGATAAAAAGTAAAGCCGTGAGTGCCGATATTTGATCTAAATTTTTATTGGTAATAAAAATGCTGGTAAATTCGCGTTCGAATCTCCCAAAACGAAAACTGGCCGAAATCTAGCCAAAAAAGTGCAGATTTTGGTTGAATTGACAGCGTGTCGGCAGAATGCTTATTTGTTCGTTTTTTTTAGATTTCTTAATTTGTTTCGCATTTGTACCGCAGGTGTCCTTTCGGTTTGTTCGTTGGTTGCTCTGAAAAGCAGCATGAGCAGGTATGGTTTGCTATACAGCAGCCTGTGGTTTCATTTTGGATAGGACTCGCCCTTATAGAGGTGCCTTGATGTTGGCGGGCGAGTTTAGTCTTATAATGGCCATTGATAAGAAACCAAACCTCTAATTGTGTTTAGTTTCACACGGTATAATGGGAATAAGTGCAGATGACATTTTTTTCTTTGTTATGTTTCACTCATGTTGTTGAGCTGGATGCATTTGGAGGTTGTAGCCGCCCCATCGGGGAATAGGCCCGACCCCACCCCTCCTGCACGTTGGCTGCTCTAGCCAAGAAACCTTCAGTAACACTAGAGAACAAAAAGGTGAGCGCTTTCCCCAAACATGGGATCTTTTTCAGAATCAGGACCTTTTTTGGATGATTTTTGGCAATTTTTTGGTTTGGGAGATTCAAATTACAGACATTTCCATTCCCAATAAAAATTTGTATCAAATATCTGAATTGAATTGAATTAAATTGAGGCCTTAGCTATAACAGTTATAGGTGCTTTGAGTCATAAAGTTACAGTAATATTGGTTGAAAATATACTCAGGTTCATCTTTTTCCACCAATCGTGAATCTAGGGGATCATTGTCGTTGATGTATTTGGGGCAGTTCCAAAGGAAAATTTTAAGAAATGTCTTCAAAAAATATATTATTGATATCCTTAATCTATTTTCCTTTACAAATGAAGGCTGGGCATTGATTGAGAAAAGGACAAGGACAATGGACTGCCATCTGAGCGTCTTGTGTCCATATGCTTCTAGGCAGGCGCCTAATAGCCCTCATCTGAGAGGAGGCAAAGGGAATGACTAGTGTAGCAGGGTCAGGTAATAAAGGGCCAGGCTTTATACCAACAAAGGTACATAAAATCAGTAAGGGAGGTGGCAATTAAGGATGACAGGTCAGCTTTCAGAATAGTGCAGATGGGGACGGTAGCAGTTGAGCGCACGTCGCTGTGCTGACCACATTACTCAAGCCCGTGTTCTGTTTCGGAATTCTTTCACATCAGACAAAATATGAAAATATAGAAGGAAGTTATGGAAAAGATGGTGGATTATGCTTGGAAGGTGAAGTTGGTCATGGGTCTTTGGTCCAATAAAGGAGGTATTTTGCACAGAACTACAGCAGCTCCTCTTGAAAGGTGAGATGGGGTCCGTTTAAGAGACAGTTGAAGCTAGAGAACCACAAGGTGCATTGGATAAGGTTCTCGTTGGTTGGTCTAGGCATGCGTTTGGTTAGAAAAAGGATCCTGGGTATGTTGAGGACTGGGACTTGCGATACCCATTAAGTAAAATTTTATTATTTTCATATTTTTAGACACAATCAGGAACTAATTCATTTTCATGAAATACCTAAAGAACCAGCCGCCATCGCTGCTTGTCCTGTCCAAATTCTTATTAAATCAACTTTTTCTGCAATTTTTATCTTTAAATACTCGGTTCGCAATTTCGTTATAATTTCATAATTTCACCAGTTTATTTTGGCCGTGTTTGTATATATATATATTTTTTTAAATATGGCTTTCTCATTTGTACCGCAGGCAATGTGTGTCCTTTTGGTTTGTTCGTTGGCTGCTCTAGCCAGGAAAACTTCAGTAAAACCAGAAAACAAACAGGTGAGCGCTTTCCCCAAACATGGGGGGCTCTATTAACTGCTTCGCACAAAAGCGCCCGCGCGGCGCTATATTTTTTGCACGCAGCGTTAAACGTTAACGCGCGTAAATTAAAGCAGGTATTACAATCCGAGCGCATTTTTTCATCCGTCCAAATATAACGCACGTAAAAAAGACGCGCAAAAACTCGCGTGCAGAAATCGGTGGGCGGACTGTTTTTTCACGCCATTCAGCCAATCTGAATTAAGTATCACAATTGTCTCCCGTTAAGTTTTTGCGCATGTCAAAATCAATCTGAGTGTATATGCTGCAGCAATAATAAAAACACGCACAACTTCTCAAGTTTATTGTTTGGGTATGTGTAGAATGTGTAACTATACTGTGCTGTATTGTTTTTTTGGGCTGGTGTATTTGGTTTCGGCCAGGACGTTCAGATTTGCGTTACCACCAGCTTTTCAAAGACGTTAAAATTATGCGCGCAAACGCTGTGCGTTAAAAACTGCGCATAGATTGTAATACCATCCGCGTACCAGCGCACAAACGCATTTGTGCTCACAATGTTAAGTATAGGACGCGCAATGTACATTACGCTCGCGCAGCGTTCGCACAGGTTCACCCGCGGTAGACGTTAACGCGCATTTTTTGTGCGGACATTGTAATACAACGTCCTGCACAAAGGTTTTTTTTCCCTCGCGCTAATATGTTTTTGCGCATGCGTTAACGTTTCGCAAAGTATTTAATAGAGCCCGGGATCTTTTTAAGAATCAAGACCTTTTTTGGATGATTTTCGGCAATTTTTTGGTTTGGGAGATTCAAACGGGGATTTACAGACATTTCCATTCCCAATAAAAATTAATATCAAATATCAGATCTGGTGGATATAGTTTTCTATCAATATATTGACTTTAGCCAGTTAGAATTTATCGGTAGGACAATTTCCCCCAAAAAATTACAAATGCTGAATGGTGTTGATAATTGGATTTTAAGGCAGGGAAATAGAGGGTAGTTAACCCTTTCGCTGCTGAGGCATTTCACGCCTGTGTGCTGAGCTCATTTTTACCTGTTTCGCTCATCATGTTTAACCGCGTTTTGAAGGCTTATTTTATTATATGACCCAGACATATTATATATCGTTCTTTCCAGCAGACTCAGCAGATTCATAATATGTCATTATTATATGTATACGTCATGTCCTGTCTGTATATTATAACAAAAAATGCAATAAAATTTGAATTTTTAATTATTTACAAGGTGTAATGTGTTTTATTTTCACGTTTTAACATGCGAGCGTTTGCGTTTATATTTTCTATGGGGTGCGCTTGTTAAAAAAATTAGAAATGGCGACTCGTTACATTTTTTTGGGGGAAAATTTCTCTGTTTTTAACAAACGCACCCCATACAAAAATTGTTAGTGCAGCATCATTGTTCACATCATAATTGAAATGGGAACAATATTGCTGCATTAACAAAACAAACAAAAAAAACTTATTTATTTATTTTTTTATTAATTTTTTTATTAATTTTTTTAAATATTTGTTTTATTTTTATTTTTTTATTTTTTACTTTTACATGATCATGTTTGGTATCGTTGGAATGGCCATGCTCTGGCCGATCCAGCAACACAAAACATTAACCCCTAGCTACCACGGATCGGGAGATAGGGGGTTCATTGGAACCCCCTATCTCTACCATTGGTGGCAGTTAGTGGTTAACTCCAGGACTGGCATAATCGTGCTATGCACGATGACGCCAGTCATCAGGAGGCATTCCCGGAAGCTTGGTCAACATCCAAGATGTCGGCCAGCTCCGGGAGAGGATCACGATTCAGCGCTTTTCGGTGCCGAATTGTGATCCGGCACCCAAGGGGTTAAAGGCAGGCACGGTTTGGAAGGGCAGGCTGTGCCCTTCCAAACCGTGCCTGCCTTCAGCTGCTGGAGCCCCACGATCGGGAGGGAGAGAGGTCCGAAGGCCCTCCCCCCCTCCCTTTCAGGCACCTCCTCCACACTCGCGGGGGGGCGCCTGAAATAGATGTCATCGCGCCGCCGGGTTCCCCGAGTGCCGGGCTGACATCTAAGATGTCAGCCCGCACCGGGGGGGCCAGCAATCAGCCGGAATCCCGGCTGATTGCTGCCTCCTGTGCATGGACGTGCTGAGCGCGTCCATAGCACAGGGGAAGCACTTGGCAGGACGCGCCGAGCGTGTCCGCCGCAGCCAAGTGGTTAAACTAAAATATTTTTATACATAAAATAATCCAATAAGTCATGTTGAAAGAGAAAAATCTGCACAATGCTCGTTGAAAATAAGTTTTCTTCTGGCCAAACCTTTTTCGGAACGGCTGCATTTTTCGAATACCATCTCAGGTCGAATTCTCTCAATGAGTCAGCTGATATTTTGAAAAAATATGCAGGGTTATTCAAAGAGAATCGAAAAGTCACTGCACATTCGGTCACTTTTCGTTCTCTTCAATTCGGTTCGATTTGGCGATCCCATTTCGGCAACCCTGCGGTGTATTCAGCAAGCACCACAGGGCCGCCGAATTGCAGGGAAAAGCTGCCAAAAACCCGCTGAAAACTCGCTGCAAAAACGAGGGCGAACACACACCGAATCCCGCAAAAACATCTGGATTAACCCGCCGAAAACACCAGAAAAACCCGAGCAGGAGCCGATCACAAGCAGCGAAGCCGCAGGAAAAAGCCGACACCGCAGACGAATGCAGTGAATAAATTAGAAAAACAGTTTGCTTGAATGATTGAAAAGTGAAACGCTGTTTGAAAGAAACTACTGAGCGAAAATGTCTGAAATTTACATATGAGGTCCAGGGAATGATAATAAAAAGGGCTGTTACAGAATAAATAAGTAAGGTTAAAAAAAAAAAAAAGATTTTTTTTTTAGAAAAAGAGAAAAAAGTAAAGAGACTTTTTACTGCAGAATATTATAATCAACGGTTTATTAGATATCGAATTAGAACGGGAATATTTTTAACATTGAAGCCTATGGGATTCGCCTGAATAAACCTGCCGAATTAAACCACCGAATGACAGGGCATTTAGGGAACCTTTCACTGCTGGTTTGTGTTCTCTGAATAGACAAAGCAGTGCTTCTCTATGGGGGTTTCACTGCCCTCGAACAGGCACCGAACAGGCACCGTATGTGCAGGCAATTCGCCAACATTTGGCGAATTGCCTGCTCTCTGAATAGCCGAAAGGCTAAGAAAGGTAACGGAACGCTGATTTTCATTGTTCGGTTCCCTTTCGGCAGCCATTCGGATCTCTTTGAATTACCCTGATAATTTTGCCCACAAGCCGATACTTTTTTTCTACCACTAGCGGATAGAAGTAAAATTGAGCCAGTTGATGGCCCTGCTTCATTCTTTTTCGAGTTATCATCAAGAATTTGAATTTGTGGGGGTTATTCAGAGAGCACTGAAATGTTGCCGACATTTCAGTGCTCTCTCTTGTTCCCCGCACTTCCCTGCACTCCAGGGAATCAAAGTTCCCCTCCCTGAGGTGAATTCAGCATTCGCCGCAGGGTCGGTGTCTCTGAATAGATTAACCATTGCTTCTCTATGGGGATTTCACTGCCTTCGAACAGGCACCGTACTTGCTGGCAGTTCGCCAATATTTGGCGACCTGTCTGCTCTCTGAATAGCCGAATGGCCCCGAAATGTCACCGTATGGGGAAATTCACTGTTCGGTGACATTTCGGGGCCAGATCGGCTCTTTGGATAACCCCGTGAGACTGCAAGGCCACTCAATACCTGCTGCTATCACAATTCATATAAAAGTGTAAGAGGTTTATTAAAAGTAGTAAAGTTAAATTATGTGTTTGTCTTATTTTAAAAATCAAAATGCACCCCGAACAACCTCTTAGAAATTGCCGCTTGCCTCATTTTAAGTAGGACACAATAAAACGCAGACTGCATTTGTTTAATCTTCCCAAGAAGAAAGAATACTATGTATTACTATTACATTTCTCGCCCATTTGTTTTTGCACGCGCAAAAGCGAATTTGTGCGACGGGCAAAACCCTTTGTGCTGGACGTTGTGACGCGCGTTATCGTTTAACGCGGATGGACCTGCGCGAGCGTGATGAACTGTCCTATACTTAACATTGTGAGCGCAAATGCGTTTGTGCGCTGGTACGCGGATGGTATTGCAATCGACGCGCATCTTTTTACGAACGACATAATTTTAACGTCTTTGAAAAGCTGGTGGTAACGGCAAATCTGAACGTTCTGGACGAAACGAAAAACACCAGCACGAAAAAACAATACAGCACAGTATAGTTACACATTCTACACATACCCAAACAATAAAATTGTGAATTCGTGCGTGTTTTTATTATTGCTGCAGCATGTATACTCAGATTTACTTTGACAGGCGCAAAAACGTAAGTGAGTCAATTAGGGTAAATTGATGTCAATTAAGGTTCTTAATTCTGATTGGCTGAATCCTGCGAAAAAACTAGTCTGCACACTTATTTACGTGCGCAACGTTACTGCGCGCGTATTTTGCGCGCCGTTTTTACCAACGTTATTTTTCGACGAATGAGAAAATCCGTTCGGATCGTAATACCAGCGTTAATTTTCGCGCGATAATGCTGGACGATGCACGCAAAAAAATTGGCGCTGCGTGAACGAAATTGCGCGAAGAATGTAATAGGGGCCTATGTCAGGGAGTGGTAGATGGCCAACACAATAAACGTATCCTACGAAGACTCTAAAGTCCCATGACACAGCACTCACTGAGCACCTTTATAAAATGCCTTGCCTCTGGGGAAAAAGGGCTTATTTAAATAATTATTTTATATATTTCTGGTTATACCAGTTGCTGAGATTTAAAATGTATCATAGGAGGATCTTCAGTGCTGGGAGACTGTGTTCCTTTGAAGATCTAGCACACATCTTCCTATAGACATGCTAATGGGATACTTTCTTATAGTCTGGGATTAAAGGTCTTCCACAGACAAGGTGACAAATTAGTAAGGAGCGGTAAAGACAAAATAACCTCATTTTTCTGTTCTTCTTTTTACTGCAGGGGTAAGTGTGCCACCATCATCAGGTAGACACACTTTGTCGCATATGACTCAGGCATTTCCATTATGAAAGAAAGTGTGTTTTGTGGCGCCTTGTGTCATCTTCTGAATGTCACTAACATCATCTCCTAAAACACGATAAACAAAGGAAAAGGACTTTCCTGGGATTCCCATGATGATGCTTCTTTAGGATGTCTCACAGGATGGCCAACCCTCTAACGCCCCAAGCACTGTTGTCTTGTAGTCCATCATCTAAAGAAGGAAGTCCATGGTGTTTTCACGAAATCTTTTCACTAAACATATGTTAGGCCAAGTCTTGTTAAATCCAGGAAACAGGTGGCCACAGCCTTCTAAAATCTTACCTGTGCCTCCTATACGTTTGGATTTATCTAAACAAGACTATGGATCCAAAAACATGGCCTGGTTTGTATGAAATGTGTAGTAGGCTCAGACTACAAAATAAATTACAAATCTGTCAAACTCTCACAAAAAATAAGTCAAACCAACGCCCCCTCTCCGGATGTGGAGGTGGTGGATGACAGAGTGTGACTTTATTGAAGGACACACTTCTTCTTGAAGGATACATGTGCCATAGACAATTGAAAGAGCTCAGGTGTGAATTATATCACTTTGCTGAGCTTCAGGTCCTGAAGTCTCCTCATGGTAGCAGTGGGGTTGAACATAAACAAACCCTCCTTTGATGTTTTCTTTTATTCTTTTCATCCCTGGGAAAGTGTGTCATTACAAGATTGACACACTTCTTCCATTGTTGACACAGACATGCTAATTGTGTGAGGAGATGCCTTGAGGAACCTTTGTTGTGCTCTTTGGTTCTCCTCTGCTTAGTTGAATATCATACAAAAATTAATAAAGTCAACCAATTGACCTTTACGAGTTACGACGGGTATGTGACACAGTCCTACACAGTGCAGTTTCAGGGTTAGTTTCAGTGTTCAGTCGACCTGGACCTGGTGACAGCTTCCATCGTGTGACCACAAATCTCTGCATATAGGATGTTTCTCTTGAGTTACATTGTGGTGGAATCATGGAGAGAATTTGATACAAATCTAAATAATATCTGTTCATACTAAGACTGAGAAAACCTCTGCGTGTTCAAGACTGGATGGATGTCAACTCTACTTTCACCACTTACATGCCTGGACACGGCTAACATCATGGATTGACAATGTCTTATGCCGAGATACATGGACATCACTGGACACATGTCAGACAAAAACCAAGTTCTTATCGACATAAGTATTCTCTGAAGAAACTTTGTCAACATTTATCTCTGGTGAGTTCAATGGGATATTTCAGCTGAGCTTCTGATATGAGCACCCACATGGAGGTGTCAAAAAACAATGGGCCCCATTCCAAAGTTGTTGTTAACAACCAGAGCTGGTAAACACCAGGGGCCCTATTACATCCTTCGCGCACAATTGTACGCGTGCGCAAAAACGCATTAACGCGAGGGGCAAAACCCTCTGCGCTGAACGTCGTATTACGACGTTCGCGCACAAAATGCACGTTAACTTCACATTGTGAGCGCAAATGCGTTTGTGCGCTGGTGCGCGCATGGTATTACAATCCTAGCGCAAAATTTAACGGACAACGTTTGCCCGCATAATTTTAACGTCTTTGAGAAGCTGGTGATAATGGCAAATTGTAACAACCTGACCGTACCAAACTGCGGATTCACAACGGAGAACGTCAATGTGCACGTTATTTTTACTAGATCCTTCAAAAATGACGGCCACTACCTTGTCTTACGTCAGAACGTACATCTGCTGCGCGCAGTCCGCACAAAATGACGGACTCGTGTTAAAAATGACATTGCGCTCACTGATTTCTGCGCGCAGCAGAACTTTGCGCACATTTTTGCGCGTCGGTTTTACGAGCGGAAATTTCCCGACGGATGAAAAATGCGCAAGGAATGGAATTCCAGCGGTGATTTTCGTGCGTTAATGTTTAACGCTTTGCGCAAAAAAACATGAGTTTAGCGTGCGTTTTTGCGTTAAGAATGAAATAGGGCCCCAGAGCTGTTACAAGGCCTTATTCCATAGCTGTTAATAAGATAACTACAGGAGACGATGCAAAACTATGTGTATTTGCAAAATCACTTAATACGCTGCCCTAACACCCACAAAAGATCCCACACAAACCTCTCATACCACGGTGCAGAAGGCGATGTGATCTGCCACTTCCTCTCGTTGCGAGCACAGTGAGACTGGGAACGAATAGTTCCTAGTCTCCCTCCGTGATTCCTTTGTGGCACTTCGAGATCTTGACCGTGACGCGCAAGGATCCATGGAGTCCTATAGACTCCCAAGAGTTGATACTCGTGGCGGCATTTTGTGCCGCTGCCAGTATCGAGCTGCCCTACGCTACATTCAGGGGCCAGGCGCTAACAAAGCGTCTACCCCAGAATACGTCTTCAGGAGCGCATTTTCTTGCTTACCGTCTCCAGTTTACTGGCAACTATGTAATATAGCCCATAGTCTATGGAGTTGTTACGTTTACAACAGCTCTGGCTAAGTTTACACCAACTTTGGAATAACGTCCAATAAATGGCAGCTTCTTCTGAATGCCGTCCACCCTCATTATCATCATATTACAAGCGAGGAAAATACTTTTTGTGGGCTGTAAGATCTTTGACTATAAATATACAGGGTTATTCACAAAGAGTCGGCCCCAAAATGGTACTGGTACAGTGCATTTTCGTGGCCATTCGGCTATTCACAGAGCAGGCAGTTCGCCAAATTTTGGCGAATTGCCTGCAAGTTTGGTGCTGTACAGCAACAGTGAAAGTCCCCATAGAGAAGCAATGGTTAATCTATTCACAGAAGACTGAACAGCAGTGAAATGTCAATGAAATGTCCTGATGTTTGGTGGTTTCATTCGGCAGGTTTAATCAGGCGAACCCCATAGGCTTCAATGTTAAAAAATATTGCCATTTTAATCCTATATCTAATAAACCGTTTATTATTTTAATTTGCAGTACAAGGTTTCTTTATTATCCGTTATTTTAAGATTTTTTAGGCATTTTTCGGGATTTTTTTTTCGTATTTTTTTTAATAGCGTTTTTTCTTTTTTTCTGTAACAAACCTTTTTATTATCATTCATAGGACTTTATATCTTAATTTCAGACATTTTCGTCCAGTAGTTTTGTTGCAAACAGCGTTTCAAATTTGACATTTCAATAGTCTTTTTGTTTTTTTAACCCGTTCGGCTGCTTATCGGCTTTCTTCTGCATCTGGTTGGCGCTGTGCTCGGCGGCTCATCGGCTGCGTTTGGCGGCCCTCCGGCGTGTTTGTGGCAGCGGATGACAGGTTTGCGGCAGGTTTGTGGGGAAGTGCGGGGAATGACAGAGCACCGAAATGTCGGTGATATTTCGGTGCTCTGTGAATAACCCCTATAGTTTTTGGGTCAATATTGAATAATATAAATTGTCTGATAACCAGTTATTATTTTTTTCCACCTTCTCTCGATCACTTGCAATAACAGTTATGGATGGTTGAAGCAGATGGACGTATGTCATACTTCAACCTATATTACAATTTACTATCAGGGTTATTCAAAGAGATCCGAATTGCTGGCGAAAGGGAACCGAACGCTGAAAATCAGCGTTCGGTTACCTTTCTTTGCCATTCGGCTATCCAGAGAGCAGGCAGTTTGCCAAATGTTGGCGAATTGCCTACACATACAGTGTCTGTTCGGTGCCTGTTTGAGGACAGTGAAATTCCCATAGCTTCGTCTATTCAGAGAACAAAACCTGCAGGGAAAAGTGGCCGAAATGCCCTGCTGTTCGGTGGTTTCATTCGACAGGTTTATTCAGGCGAATCCCATAGGCTGCAATGTTAAAAATATTCTCGTTTTAATCCAATATCTAATAAACCGTTGATTATAATATTCTGCAGTAAAAAGTCACTTTATTTATAGATTTTTTAGGATCTTTTAAGCATTTTTCTGTATTATTTTGCAAAAAAAATTCATTTTTTTAAAAAAAAAAATTATAAATGTTTTTTCTTTTTTCTGCAACAGCCCTTTTTATTATCATTCATTGGATCTTATATGTAAATTTCAGACATTTTCGCTCAGTAGTTTCTTTGCAAACAGCGTTTCACTTTTCAAACATCCAAGCGTACTGGTTTTTTTTTCACTCCATTCGTCTGCGGTGTCGGCTTTTTCCGGCGGCTGCTCTGCACTCTGATCGTCTCCTGCTCTGGTTTCTCCGGCGTGTTCGGCGGGGTTAATCGAGATGTTTTTGCCGGTTTTGGTGTGCATTCACTCTGGGTTCTGCGGTGAGAGTACGTCGGGTTTTCGGCGGCTTTTCCCTGCACTACGACGGCCCTGTGGTGCTTGCTGAATACACCGCAGGGTCGCCGAAATGGGATCGCAGAATCAAGCCGAATTGAAGAAAACGAAAAGTCACCGAACGTGCGGTGACTTTTCGATTCTCTTTGAATAACCCTGTATGTTTTGCAAAGCATAATCCAGCTTACATCTTAGAAGGAAGCCTTTATTTAACCCCTTTGCTGCTGAGCCTCTGTGTGCTGATCTCATTTTGACCATTTGTGCTCATCATGTTTGATGTTCAAATATTGGGTGGAATTACAGGCAATGTCCAAAGTAAGAAGTCTCTGGAATACTCAGGAGACCTGATGGTTGAAATATGGCCTTTGTGCTTTTAAAATGTACCTCTTTTAATATTCAAGCACTCAACTTTCTCGGAAAAATGACCGCTCCCCCCGAGTGTATCAGCAATATGTCATTTTATGCTTGCAGAGCAATATGTTAGCACAGGAACTTCCCCAGTGATGTGTGCGTGGGTTTGTGTTTGCCATTCTTCCTATTGTCATCAAACCACATATGAAGGGTGTTTTGTAATTTCACACTCAGGGTTACAGGCCTTCAGAAAGGAAATCGAAAGGTCAGTACAAAAACGTAGGAAAAAAAAAGGAGGTAGAGTTCTAAACAAAGGAGACAGAGCTTTCAAGACTTTGGGCTCTATTACATTCTCCGCGCAAATTAACGCTGGTATTACGATCCGAGCGTATTTTTTCATCCGTCCGAAAATATCACGCGTCAAAAAAATACGCGCGAAAACGAGCGCAGATTAACGCTGCGCGCAGAAATCGTTGAGCAGACAGTTTTTTCACGCGCTTCAGCCAATCAGAATTAAGAACCACAATTGTCTCCCGTTAAGTTTTTGCGCCTGCCAAAATCAATCTGAGTATATACGCTGCAGCAATAATAAAAACGCGCACAACCTCTCCATTTTTTTTTGTTTGGGTATGTGTAGAATGTGTAACTATACTGTGCTGTATTTTTTTTTTTTTTCCGTGCTGGTGTTTTTCGTTTAGGCCAGAACGTACAGATTTGCAGTTACCACCAGCTTTTCAAAGACGTTAAAATGATTCGCGCAAACGTCGATCGTAAAAAGCTGCGCATCGATTGTAATACCGGCCGTGAACCAGCGCACGAAGCCATTTGCGCTCACAATGTTAAGTACGGGATGCGCGTACGGACCTTCGCTCGCGCGGGGTAACTCGCGTTAGACGTTAACGAGCATCGTTTGCGCGAACGTCGTAATACGACGTTCAGCGCGAAGGGTTTTGCCCCTCGCGTTAATGCGTTTTTGCGCACGCGCACATTTTTGCGCAAAGAATGTAACAGAGCCCTTTATGGGCCTTATATTCATATGTTCAATCTCTCTGTCTATGGATTTATAGTATACAACTCTTTATTATGTACTAGTAGGACCGAAGCCTCGGCATCAGGTCCTAAACCGGAGAGTTGCTCCGTAAGCCTGAGAGCCAGCCGACTGACAGGAAGTACTGGTTTTCCAATATGGCCGCCATTTAGTGTTGAGGTTTGCATTGTACGGAGGATAGCTTCTGGATACTTTGAGTAAAACTTGTTTTGGTCGTTCTTTAGTAACATATTCAGTGTTGTTTGTGGTTCTGCAAAAGCTGAGGCTTAGCAAACTCTTCCCCGGACTTTTTTCACCTCACGTTTAATGATACAATTTACCTATCCCCGATCAGGTAGCCGGCTCAACAGAAAAGGATAAAGGAATGGGGGGGGAAAAAATGCTGTTGTAGAAGGGTTCAGTCTAGGCTTATTATTCTCTATTAGCTGTTGTACAAAGCTTTCTTTACAAGTATAGTTACATTAGGGAAGAGAGGGCAGACAGACCATAGACAATGGTCACAGAGCAGTGATACTGTAGACCCCCGGATCAGATGTCATTCCAGGCAGGTAGAGTCTCAGGTATTCAGCGCTCCTTTCTGGGACAAGCTTTTTACATGTTTGATAGCCCTCAGATAGTTTTAGGTCCCAGGAGAGGCTTGTTGTGTCTCCAATTGTAAGGGAACTCTGTGGGAATCAAACTTTTGGCTTTTGTTGGACTTGTCACAATAGCAGGAGACTAAATTAGGCCCCGAACCTGCCAAATGGCAGCTTATTTTGCTTATCTCTAGTTCTTTTCTATGTCCCTATTTCTTTCTTTATTCCCTGTGTGTTTTTGCACTTAAAACGTCTGCATTTTATTTAAATGCTCAGACATTTCTATGGGTCAAAGGGCACTAATGAATGCTCTTGTAAAACCATTAAATGCATTGAGGGATCCATTGAAGCTGGAACCTCGCTTTATTCCCCCAAAT
Source organism: Leptobrachium leishanense (assembly GCA_009667805.1). Taxonomy (NCBI): domain Eukaryota; kingdom Metazoa; phylum Chordata; class Amphibia; order Anura; family Megophryidae; genus Leptobrachium; species Leptobrachium leishanense. The sequence goes on along the minus strand of CM019069.1, from coordinate 138,299,001 downwards.
ACCTATTACAGTGATTTTGTCTATTCTTCCTTATCCGCCAGATATTTTGGGGGAAATCGTGAAATAAATTAGCCCTAATTTGAAGAAAATGAATATGATGTTTTATGGCAATATAGAAACATAGAAACATAGAAAAATGTCGGCAGATAAGAACCTTTCGGCCCATCTAGTCTGCCCAATTACATGGATACTTTACCTGGATTTATCTTTTGTTTAGGATAGCCTTATGCCTATCCCATGCCTGCTTAAATTCAATTACTGTTTTGGCCTCTACCACTTCAACTGGAAGACTGTTCCATGTATCCACCACCCTCTCAGTAAAATAATGCTTCCTGATGTTACTTTTAGGCTGGAGTCAGACCAGCGCACTTTTAACGTGCGTTCTGGCACACATAATTACGGCCGCACTAGCAGCAGATGACGGGCAATGACAGCCAATATACAATGTACGGCCGCACAAAAGTCCGGCCGTGCAACGCAAGTGGAATTTGAACGCATTTTTTTGAGAACGCTGAACCGCTAGTACTGACGTACTGAGTGCGCAGCTGCGGCATAGCGGCGTGTGTGCGTGATTAGGAGATGTCAGACACTGCTAATGTCCGGCCTACATAACGTCCAGACGCAAAAAGAGTTTTATTGACGATCCGTACAAAATCACGACCGACAATGCGCGTCGTCTGACCGTTTTTGCGCATTCCATCAAAAAATACGTCAAAGGGTTCGGACGCACTTTTTCACGTTCGCGGGGAAAAATGCTTTCGTCTGACCCTAGCCTTAAACCTTTGCCCCTCTAATCTAAGACTATGTCCTCTTGTTTTGCTACTTTGTTTCCTTTTAAATATACTCCCTTCCTCTACCTTGTGGATTCCCTTTACGTATTTAAATGTTTCTATCATATCTCCTCTGTCTCTGTCTATGCCTTGTAATAAATAATGCGTGCATAGCTGAGATACTCAATACTGATTTATGATTGTCGTTTCTTTTTAGATGAAATTAGTCTTGGTTTTCATCCAAAATTGTTCCCTCAAAGACACATAGGGCTCTATTCCCTAGTGAACATAATAAATTAAAGGGCTGAAAATAGAGCATAAGGTGCAGGAACAAAAAGGCTGCTGGCCAGAAAACTGAAATAGCAGCAATACTCGTGTCAATGTAAGAGTTAACAAGCACTATCGTACATGACTAAGGCTGTCACAGGGTCACAGGTGGACAGACAAAATTGTTGACCTGGCATGGTCCAGAAATGCCCTTGCCATTTAATGGTAGTCCCACTGGAAATTATTACCTGCCATGGTTCCTGAAGCTGGAAGGTGGCAATGCTTCCTCAAGATAAGCCTTTGGTTGAGTGGTGTATGTTCGGCCCGAGATGGACAAGTTAAACCTCAGATGGTCATTTTGGACCTAGGGGGACCCACCAAGAAACATCGAACATATGGAAGGTTTGAAAGGGTACAGAAATAAAAAGGCTACTGGCCAAAAAACTGAAATAGCACCAATAATCATGTCAATAAGTAATGGACATTTGGGGTGCCGGACAAAATCCCTACAGCCAAGTTCCCTAATGCCAACATCCCGACGGCCAACTTCCAGACATCCATAATCCCAGAGTGCCGGACATCCCAACTTCCCTACACGGCCAACTTCCAGACATCCATAATCCCAGAGGCTAACCCTAAAACTAACACCCTAAACCTAGGTTTAAGGGGGTTAGGGCTAGGTTTAGGGGGGTTAGGATTAGGGCTAGGTTTAGGGGGTTACGTCTAGGGCTAGGTTTAAGGGGGGTTAGGGCTAGGTTTAGGGGGGTTAGTGCTAGGTTTGGGGGGTTACGGTTAGGTTTAGGGGGTTAGGGTTTGGGCTAGGTTTAGGGGGTTAGGGGGTCAGGGCTAGGTTTAGGGAGGTTAGGGTAAGGGCTAGGTTTAGGGGGTTAGGGAGTAGGGTTAGTTTTAGTCGCCGGGATTTTGGATGTCTGGAAGTTGGCCTTCAGGGAGTTGTCTGTGTAGGGAAGTTGGCCGATGGGATTTTGGCATTAGGGAACCTGGTTGTAGGGATTTCGATCCAAACCCGGACATTTGACCTAGGGGTAGGTCAGTCACGTTTGGGATTAGGTTATTCTCTAAAGGTCTTGGCCCTGGTAGATTAGACTTTAGTGGGTAGATTGATGACACATTTAGCCATGGGGAGGGGGGTAAATTTTGATTCTGGGTTGGGATGTTTGGCAGTTTTACGGAGGGGTGATTTGGCCGGAAGGATCTGGTGGAGGGTCCCTGCTTTTCTAGGATTTTTTAGTGGAAGGCCTGTACATAACAATATTTTTGTAAAGACATTGCTTGGATTATTGTGATATTATCGTGCTGGTATTTGCTAGAAGATCTCCACCGTGGACAAGTAATCAAAGGTAGCGACCACAAATGAATCTCTCCTGACCCGGAAAATGAAAAGGAAGTGATGAAAAAGGTGCGGATTGCAGCTGAATTCTGTCAAGTGTCATTTTGTGGTCAGAGCAGGTACAGAACGTGTGGTACTCGAATACGGAGTCTTCTAGGGATAGTTCCTGGTGAGTTTTTGTTGACTTTCGAAGAGATGATGCAAAGCTCGAAAACAGAAGGTTCCTGTCCCAAATGGAAAAAACCAATAGCGGTGGATTGTTGTTCAACAGTAGGACGTAATGCACATGCTTTTAGCACAGGATTAATACTCAAAAACTTCTGGAATGTTCTTTTAACAAAGGGCTCTATATAATTTAATCGGCCAATTATGCGAAAAACATATCTTTTAAAGTATCAGCTGATTCAGTTGAAACAATTCGTCGCGAGCCGAAATTTGAAAAATGCTGCTGGTCCGAAAAAGACATTTTGAGGTAAAACGACCGGATATTCTTATTTTCGCCCTGCGCCGTACAGATTTCTGCCTTTTAAATGTTCTCTTAGAAAGTCGGTTGTGTAAAAAAAGATTTCACTCTTATTCCCTCTGGGCTACATTACAATCTTCGTGCAAACGTTTGCGCCGGCGCAAAAGAACATTAACGCGAGGGGTAAAACCATTTGCGCCGAATCCCGTATTACAATGTCAGTGTAACAACCGCGCACAATCGTCTACCGCGGGTGAACCTGCACGAATGCTGCGCGAGCTTACTGTACGTCGTGCGTCTTATACTTAACATTGTGAGCGCAAATGCGTTTGTGCGCCGGTACGCGGATGGTATTACAATCTATGAGCAGTTTTTAACGCACAGCCTTTGCGCGCATAATTTTAGCAACTCCTAAAAGCTGGTGTTAATGGCAAATCTGAACGACCTGGCCGAAACCAAATACACCAGCCCAAAAAAAAATACGCAGCAAAGTATAGTTACACATTCTACACATACCCAAACAATAAAATGGAGAAGTTGTGCTTGCATGTATTATTGCTGCAGCATATATGCTCAGATTGATTTTGGCAGGCGCAAAAAACTTAACGTGAGACAATTGTGGTTCTTAATTCCGATTGGCTGAATCGCTTGTAAAAAACAAGCTGTTTGGTTTTTTCATTCGACAGGTTTATTCAGGCGAATCCCATAGGCTTCAATGTTAATAATATCCCGTTTTAACCCAATATCTAAAACAACCGTTTATTATTTTAAACTGCAGCAAAAAGTCTCTTTATCTATAGATTTTTTTGGATCTTTTAGGTATTTTTCGGGATTTTTTTCGGCAAATTTTTTTCCCCTTTTTTTAAAAAGTGTTTTTTCTTTTTTCTGTAACAGACCTTTTTATTATCATTCACAGGATCTTATGTGTAAATTACAGGTATTTTCGTTACGTAGTTTTTTTTGCAAACAGCGTTTCAATTTTGAAACTTTCAAGCGTACTGTTTTGTTTTTTCTACCCCGTTCGTCAGCTTGTCGACTTCTTCCAGCGGCTGGTCCGCGCTGTGATCGGCGGCTCATCGCCTTTTTCCGGCGTGTTCGGCGTTGGTTTTTCCGGTGGTTCCGGCAGGGTGTTCGGCGGGATTGCGGGGGGTTTGCGGCAGGCTTTCCCTGCAATCCGGGGACCTTGCAGTAAATGCTGAATTCACTGCAGGGTGGGGAACTTTGATTCCCCAAACAACCCTTTTAATGTTTCTTAGCATTAACACAGCCTCTCCCCCTGAATCCGGCGTAATAATGAGAAATTCTCACTTCCTCATTATCATCCCTGATAAATTCTACCGCAACCCTCGCTGTGAACTCATTTTGAAATGTCAAATGTTTTTTGAAGAACACGTAACCAATGACTTGGGGCATGTTCAGCTTGTCTTCGGAGAACCCATCATTAATAAACAATTTGCAGAACTTAGATCCAACCCAGAACAGTGCTGGTCCAATATAATCTGCAAAACCATCAACTAAATCTTGTTTTTTTAAAGAATAAATTATAAATCCAGAGCTCTAAGCTTAATCTAAAAGCTTCCTTGAAGCATGGACCTGCTGGTTGCCCGTCCCTTGGGTCGAAGAGAGGTGAGGTGTTCCTGGGCCAAATGATCTGATATCGGACCCTTGTTCTTCTCAGCGAGAAACGTCAATTAACCCCTAATTACAGCTCTATAAGCAACCTGGGACCTGAGATGAGTAAAGGTGGCTAATTATCATGAAGGGCAAGAAACCCTACGCAGATCGTCCCCTCCAGACATATTATTATGATGAAGTCTTTTCTTTTCCCACATGGCCATGGAAGTTATTGTGAAAAATCCGAGCGAGTGATTCATAGTACTTAGAATTTAACATCTCCCGCAGATAAATGGAAAACCACAGCGTGAGTGGAAATACCATCGAACACAAATCCCTTTTGTATGTTGATCCTCATACACGATGCTATCACAGAATTAAAAAATAAATAAATATAACAAAGTGGATCGAATGGAGATTTTCCCGAAGTTCTGCCATGTATTAGCCGAAGGCTTTTCACACGAGGGCACTGAGGGTTTACAGAAACTTTAGCAGCATGTCATGTTTGTGTTCTAAAGAGGCAGTAAAAAGCTGTTTATTTCCATGGTATTCCACCCATTTCTGAAATGCTGTATTAGAAAGGGGAAAAAAAAAAAGAAATAAAATGAAACGTATATATTTATTTATCTTTATTTATTTTGTGTTTATTTTTTATTTTACATATAACCTGGTCATATTTGGTATCATTGGAAAGGCCATGCTCTGGCCTTTCCAACAGTACCAAATATGAGCTTTTATCTGACAATGATCGGGAAATACGGGGTCCAAACAACCCTGTATCTCTACAATAGGGAATTCTCTCCCCGCCTAGGGGGGATTCTCTTTCTGATGTCATCGTGCCCATGTGCAACAATGACAGTGGACGAGGGGAGGCTCCCGGGATAGTTCTGCAATACTGGCAGGTAAGGGCTTAAGAGGGGCATCGCTGGAGTCGTCAGACGGTGACCTTTCCAGTGATACCTTACTCTGCTGGAGGGAGGGGGCCTGAAAAAGAAATCATCGCCCCGGTGCAATGATGTCATTGTGCCGGGGGAGGTCTAATGTGACGGTATGCCTTTTCAAGAAAATAAGGCCACTGCAGGACCCCGAGTGGATAGGTAAGGGGCTCCCCTTTGGCTGCCGGTTCCCCTTGATGTGTGGGGAATGTCATTCGCACACAGCAGGGAAGCCCCATGACATTCCCCACACGTCATTTGCAGCCAAGGGGTTACGGAAACAAGAGGAGCCATGAATGTTTTTGGCAATGACTTGGAGATCTATATATTTTTTTCTTTATTTTTTTCCAAATAATACTCATGTTTTTTGACTGAAGTTTCCAACCATAACTCTGTAATTGATACATGTCCCTGGGCACCCACCACAATAAAATTGGCTGTTCTGGCTAGCGAACGCTACACAGGTGTCAAAACCACAGGGCACCGCCATCTTGCAGGCCAGTGAGTGCCACATCCATATCTGGCCTCTCTCACCTCCCTCAAAAGTGTTTTTTCTTGGTAACACAGAGGCAGCCCTATAATTAGTCTGAACTGGAATGAAACTCGGTCGTTGAATGATGGAATGTGTGTAGAAGGTTGGTATGTAAATTGATGTTCATATGCATAACTATGTACAACACAAATATACTCTAACATTCACATACACCCATCTACCAATACTGCTGGGGAGCCATCCTTCATAAAAGCGCCTAGGGATAGTACAGGAGTCCTCAGCCTTGGCTCCCCAGATGTTCTGAAATTTCATCTCCCATGATAATCAGCCATGTATTAGGTTGACAGAGCCTTGTGGGAAATGAAGTTCCAAAAAAATCTGAAGGGCTAAGGTTGCGCATCCATGGGTCGTATCTTGATTTTATCTTTGCCTAAGGCCTCACCAACAGGCTTCTTTTGGAACACATCCCTCAGCAAGGTCCTCCTCCTGAATGATGGTTTAAACTTTACAGGAGGAAACACACCAAGTACCAATTCTGTTTATTTTAGCTTGTTGGGAAATACAAGTAACTTAAATAAACCAGAGTTGCAGTGTAACACACATCATTAAATAAATAGCGATACAATCGTTTAACTGTTTTAGAAGTGACTCGGCCCATCTCCTGACATGGCCATCATACACGGAGAAGGGACCTTGCCAGTGGCGCCTACTATCCTGAAATCATTACAAGACGCTCATTTATTTCACTCCAAATGCTAATAACAGCGCTCGGAAACTATTCACGTTCACAGAGAGAAGACGGTCTGTGGAGATTCGTTTAAATCCCTCCATGACGAGAGAATAAAAAATGGTTGCATTGTAGTGGTTTGGCTCTGAAAGAGGTTGAGTCACCGTACAAGCTGCACAAACGCAACAAGGGACATCTCCGAGAGCAAGTCGGTACCATGTGTCTCCGTCTCCCAATTACACCCATGTGGAATTCTTGTCCAGGAATTCTCCATTTCTCCTGAAATCTAAAAACGTTTAGAGTGTTATTAACACGAGAAAAAAAAAGATAGAAAATCTCTACTGTGGACATACACTGCTCTCTTTGTTTCCGAATGCTTTTGGAGAACTGTAGGACAACTCCCAGGAATTTTCTAACAAAAGGACTGGCCAAAACTGGGAACCTTTCCCAATTAAGCCGCCAATTCTTAGAAGTCATCGGTTTTGGAAGCAAATATAACAAGTCCCCATTCTGCCAGGGGACAAAAAAGGAAATTTAAAAAAAGGTACAGGACGAAAGGAACAAACTCTGGGAACTATTGCTCAAGCCAGGACAGGCCGGAGGCACGAATGTGAATAGTAATGAGAAGATAATGCCCAAAAGCCTTTGTCCGGTGCCCGCTTTCCATGGTAACACGATGAACTTGTTTCAGACAGTTATGTGCTCTGTAACGTAGCTGTGGATTTCTAGGGAAGCCGTCAACAGAGCATTCAGAAAATTTCAGTGGGTAACAACGAAGGCCCAGTCCGCACATGCCAACTGGGCAGACGCCAGCGTGGCTCCTTTGTACGGCGTGGGAAAAGGAAGTAGCAGACTCCTTGCTACTCTCTAATGTTTCCGATGTTTGGAAACCATGGATTTAGTATTCAGTTTGGCATAATGGGACTGAAATGGTCAGCTGGTGTTCCTGGGAGCCAGCGTGGCATCTTAAAAGTAGTCCCTGAACAGCACACCCTCCTCTATACTAATCGTAAGGACAAGTTGATGAATCGTACACATTAAGATATTGTATTTTGGCCAATGACCATATGGACATTTGCTACCATGCTATCATCATTGGGAACATGGGTGGATTTGCTCTCGGAACTCTGGGTTTGGCCTTTTGAACTTCTTATTAAAGAGACACTGCAGGCAATATTACAGGGGGGAAGGAAATTGTAATTATTAACCCCTGCTGATCCCCCTATGCATCTCCATTTAATTAAGGAAAGTGCTGCAGGGCTTGACAAAGGCTACTAGATAGATGAAATTTTGCAGCACTTTCCTCAACAGAAGTTCCATTTTTAGATACTTGGAGTGCACTGACTTTGATCGTTTACATCGTAACTATGAGGACTTTGATCACTTTGACGTACAAGTCCACAATGTAGAGCAGCACTCCTGTCATCCGAGGCCAGGTTATACTATATTTTGATTGCTTATATATCACATTGCCCTTGAGGAAGTCTAATTAATAGACGAAACGCGTCGGGCTTTTATACTCATTTATGCGATTTTATTAGAATAAAAGATCCTTTATACATTTGAATTTTATTCATTCCTGAACAAGTGATTGGTTCCCATGAATATATAGACCTGGCAATTCATCAAGCACTGAAGCCTCCGTGTTTTTTTGCAAGGCAAGGCCAAGTGACAGGTGCCACCATGATCCATGGAGTGACCACCTCAAGAAAGCCACAGAATGAAAGAACTGCACGAGGCACTCAACCTCCTTTTTCAGACATGTTTACAAGACAACACAACCACAGGACTGCCATGTTCTTCTGAAAAAAGAGTCTGAATGCCTCGTCCAGTATTTTCTTTCGTTGATCACCATGATATCCAGGAGCACCCAGCTGGTTTACCTATATGTCTCTACTAATTAAGGCATGCAAACCCTTTTAACGGATTGGTCTGTTATGGTGGCAGAAAGTCTCATTCCAGGAAGTAGTTTGGATACCCAAGGTAATCGGAGCATGTCTGAGTATCGCACATCCAATTAATCAGATGCCTATGAAGGCCTCTTCTTTTAGAAGCAATACAGGCTTGATTGGTCAACCAGTGATCGCCTTCTTAAATTATAATCAGGGTGCAATGGCACACACTTTATTGAGGTCTTAGAGACCATAACGATTGGAAGACTGTCCAGTAGCCGTCAACTGACAGTCTTCCAAATGTCGGTGAAAATTCTGCATTTAAATGTTGTCACTTTGGCCAGTGACAAAAGGGTGGGAAGAGGCGGCCATGCTTAAATCATTGAGTTAACCAAAGTGGTCATGGTGGCTAGAATCTTCCTTTAACATTTACATAAGGAAGACAGGTCATCAGATCGTACCCCTTTTTTCCAAGCCTTTCAAACATAAGCTCTCCTGACACTTTGGGTATGCCTTCATTGTATGAGATCTTGTAGATCTTTATTTTGACCAGCCGATTTAGAAGCTTTCGTGATTTATTGTAAACTATGGATGGTAGGTGCAGTAAAGTGGCCTAGATGCAAACTTTTATTTATTTTTTCTTATATTTATCATTTTGCCTGCTTTTTTTAAAGGTTTTTTTTTTAATTTCAAGGGTTTTTGTGGGTGGCAAGCACTGTAATGCCCTCACACGTTGGGTGATCGGTACCGTTGCTTCCATACTGAGTTGTAAAAATGTATGTGTCTGGAGGTTTGCTCCTTTTACCACATATGTTGCTAATTGTGAAAGTTTCCTGTGTCACCCCTACACAGCAAATCGTGTTTCAAATCTGCCAAAATATTTCCTGGAATTGACAGTTATGCTTATCGAGCACTTCATCTCATTGCACAAGATGCCGGATCGCATGGTTCCAGCGCGCCGGCACCCGCCCTCTTTTAACGGTGACTTTCTGCTCTGTTTCTAGAGATTCTAACACTTTGCTGAAGATTAATAATTAAAAAATAAACAATCTCTAATAATAAGCCAAGACGCCAATTCTGTTCAGCTTAATTACAGGTTCAGTGTCCCTTATCCGAAATGCTTGTGACCAGAAGTGTTTTCGATTTGGGATTTTTTGGGGATTTTGAAATATTTCCATATAATAATGAAATATCTTGAGGCTGGGACCCGAGGCTAAACAGGAAATCCATTAATGTTTCATACACCACACCTTATACACACAGCCTGAATGGCATGTTATCCAATGTTTTTCATAATTTCGTCCCCCTCCACATGATGTCAGGTGTGGAATTTTCCACTTTTGGCACCATGTTGACGCTCCGCATTTTTGAATTTTAGATAAGGGATTCTCAACCTGTATCTTTTTAGTTCATCTAATATTTTATTATTCCAGAAAAATCACTTAACACCAAGATAAAAAAGTCTAAACAAATCCAGTTCTTACTCATCAACCTGCGACTAGGAGGACAACGTGATCTCATACCATGTGAGCCTCGTGAGGCTGACACTCAAACAGAAACTGGCCATGTTTTGCATTGGCGCTTGGAGCACCGACGCCTCGCGGCACATGCGCAACTGAGCTCAAGACCCAATATGCATACGGAGACCACAGCTCATGCGCAGCTGAGTTCCGTATGGAATAGCCGCAAGGAGGCTAGTGCTCAGGCCTAACCGGACAAGGATCGCCAGGAATGTAGTGATAAATCCTCGGCATCTTACGTCATCTCCTCTTCTATAAACAATAAATTGCAAGCCAGCTAATTGGAGGTGCTCAATTATTAAAGAAGACCCTGAGTATCTCGAATCCTCTCTACGTGTCTCCTATGTGATTGCCCATCAACCTTGCTTGACCCTTTGACCTTGGACCATATCTTGAATGAGACTCACCCGCCTGCCCAGAATACAAAAATGTCATTATAAATATGAACCACAGTCACCTGCCCCGACCATGGATATATGCCCTCCCTTACGAACCACAGCCACCTGCCCTGACCATGGATATACTGTATATGCCCTTCCTTATGAACCACAGCCACCTTTCCCAACGTTGGATAAATACCCTCTCCTACGAACCACAGTCTCCTGCCTCAACCTTGGATAAATGCCCTTGGCTACGAACTACACCCACCTTCCCTGACCTCGGATCTGTACGACCACGCGACTGCTTAATTCTTCTCTTACCTAGCTGATTCTATGCCAAGGATGCACCTTATCTGCGATTGGACTTCTTCATCAGTAAGTTCACCTTGCTTAAATCTCACATGCCTTCTCTCATGCAAGCAGGACACTGAGAACCAATAGTTCACAATGTCCTTCCGCCGTCCCTGCAAGATCCCTCAAGACTACATGTATGTGATCTGGTGCACCTCTTGTAGTATTCTCCACCGAGTCGAATGGACTCCAGGAGATGATACCAGAGTGGGTGCTAGTGCCAGTATCTATCAGCAGCTCCCTAATGTTACGACTTGAGGCACAAACATAGCCGGCGCCGCTCACTCATAACAGAGCCGGTTGGGTAATAGGCAGCTATAAATGGTTAGTGACTAGCACCATCTTTTGTCCACTTGCATCTCACTAGTACAGGCTCAGCCGGAATAAGGCCTTGAGTTCGATGGATTATCCTGTCCCTGTTCCTGTTAAAATGACACCTTTGAATTTCAAGCTCATTGTGACTTGAGATCTTCCCTGCAGGCAGACAAAAAAAGAAGAAGAAAAGAACAAAAAGAAAAAGAAAAAAACAGCTATTACCAGCTGGGGCCTTTTAACTCATTCTGAAGGTAGACTTTTCTAATGAATACGCCACATGGTACCCTAGAGCAGTGGACGGGCAGTTGGGCTGAGACGTGAACCTTTGTAGGTGACTTTTCTCAGCCCCTGTCTGTAACCGAGGACCAGATGCTGCTGGGAGACCCAGGGAGATCCCTGTCTTTGTTTTACAGCAGTGCACTTGGCACCAGATGCTCTGATCAGCTGTAGGAATAAATTCTGCTCAGCCACAGACGCCCTTGCTAACCCTTTCGGTACAGCAGGAGGTGGATGCGGGAAGGTGGGACAACAATGCTGATTATGTGTGATGCTGATTATTCAGGGCCTGCATTGAAAGGGTTAATTAAACCAATAGAATTGCAGCAGAGCATAAACCGCGAAAGAAAAAAAAAGAAAAGGACCACAAATAAAAAATATAATTAAAAACTGATCAAAATCGAAATATTAAATATAATTTTCAAAAATTATAAAAAATTTATAAATATATAAATAATATATATTAGCTTCCAGACCTGATGAAGAGAGGTTATATTCTCAAAAACCTGTCTTTCAAATGTAACATTAGTCAAATAAAAAATTATCACTACGTACTGCTATACTCGTGGTTTTGGCTTCTGGACTAACCCGGCCTATCTAATCTATATAATATTTATATATGTATATATAAAGTAAGTGTGCTTTTTTTCTGCTAGCTATATATAAAGTTATATAAAAAATAAAAGAGTACACATATAAAATCTGATAATACTATCAAAATATAAATATTAAATATACATCATAAAATAATATAAATATGTGAAAGAGAAAATATATAAAAATATACAAATAAAATATCTAAAAAATGTATTATAAAAATAAAAACTATACATCTAAAATATAATAAAAAACAAATCAAAATCTAAATATGGAATATAATGTACAAAATAAAAGAATATAAATATGAAAAATAATCACAAAATAAAAATCTAAACATTAAATATATTATACAATAAAAGACTAAAAATATACAAAATAAAAAAGCAATGAATGACAAAAAATAAAATGTAACTAATATATATATTTATATATATAATATAAAAATAATAAAATATAGATGTTCAGTGTATTATAAAAATATAAGAATATAAATATAAAAAATAATGTAGAATAAACGAATATAAGAATAAATATTAAGTATAATATAATAAATAATAGAATATAAATATAAAAATAAAATGAACACAGGAAGAGAAAATATAAAAGCATATAAATATAAAAATATGACATTAAAAGAACATAAATCTAAAAAAAATAGGTTAAAAAAGTTTTGTCACATGTCCCTTCGCTTGCCCCTCAAAAAATATGCTCGTTGTGTGAGAATTTTAAAATGATCGATTCTGTATGTTTTGTTTTTTGTAATATCGTTGCTATCAATTCTTATCTATTATTCTGATCCGTAATTAATTTATAAGGCGTGCATTCGATTTTTTTTGTTCACCTCCCTTACAACCCTCTAGCAGAACGACCAGATGTCACCTTTAACCAAAAAAATAATAAAAATGCCTAAAAAAATATGTAAAAAAAAAATACAAATACACTGCTGCAAAGATGAGTTAAAATTGATAGAGAAATGTAGGCTATAAACTCCCAAACAACCTGTCAGACATTCCTCTGAGAACTTTTTACTCCATCTGAAGATCCTGGGAGTTGTAATCCATATTCTTCAGGATGCGAGGGTTCACCTGTCCGTCTTCGCTACCAAGCTGTCGTACGTACACATTTTTCCATGCTTTGTGTCCTTTAGGTCACATGGACCTTATCAGGAGCGACTTAGTCAGATCTCAATCCGATTAGTGCGTTGTGAAGCCACGAAGCCCTTGATGATCTGGAGCCAGAGGTGAAGCCTTCTACATGCAAGCCAGTTCCCACCGTCCACCAGCATGGAGCGGCCGCGAGGGAAATGGTCCATAGCTAAATGCAAGGTGATGGCGGCACTAATCTCATGCTCTACGGGCAGTGCGCGGAGGGCTCGTTAGCAGCAAGCCGGGCTTTCGGAAAACACATGGCACTTATTCAACGTAAAACAATGGGAGCATTTATCGTCTCCTCTCCTGCCCCACCAAGCCGTGTACATAGCTTAAAAATGCACAGCTGCAATCATACGAAAAAAGGGACGGGTGAAACTGGGTCAGTAATGAGACATCAGGCCCTACTTCAGCCGAGCTGTCAGCATTACCAAGTGAGCTGTTAAGCATAATGACCCCACTGGTTAAGGCTAACTGTTGACGTGGTGCTCTAG